>CM024589.1:14509226-14651469 GCA_014182565.1 Eucalyptus marginata | reverse complement strand
GAAAATCAGGTTAGTCGCTAACCTTGTGTTAAATGGTTTTGTAGGTGGGAGTTATAAGGGGAGGCGTGCTTGTAAACCCTTTGTTTTGCAGGTGGTGTAAGGATGTATGAATGTATGAGGGTTTATATTGAAGTGCTAGATGTTTAAATTTAAATGCATGTTTACAAGATTTAGCATGACACTGCACACACAACCGCGGTCTAAAACCCCGATCGCCCAATCTAGGACCTTAGGAGGGTTTATGGGTGGAATCTGCGAGTGAATACTCGTGGTAATCCATTACTTACATAAACCTGCTCATCCCAACCAATAAAGATAGCACTGACCGACGATAGTAGCGGTGGGTAAACTATTTTTATCCTTTGGGATGAGGACCTTGAGCCTTTAGCACCCTCACCTTAGGCGTCAAAACCTCACAGTTTCATGCGACATGTGATTTGTGCTTGCCATGTGTTTGGTGGGTAAGATATCGTTCCTTTTTTATCATTCTTATATTTTTACTCTCCATATTTCAATTATGCACTTTATATTTCAACGACGATATGTTTTAATCATGGGTGCCCCTTTAGGTTTAGGTTTAGATGGGTAAACCCGAAATGGACGTGCTCCCCATGCTTGGGAATCTCAAGACTCTATGGGAGAATCTCGACCTAAGACATCAAGACTACGTGGAAAAGCGCATAGGCTTCCTCCCGACTCTTTTAAAGGTCGAACCACGTATCACGATGGTGAAAGCAATGGTTCATTTTTGGAATCCCATGACTTCCACTTTCGTGTTTAATCAATATGAATTGATCCCTACAATTGAGGAGTTTCGGAAAGCCATTGGATTAGGTAAAGCTTCTTTAGGTTTCGTCACTCCTCCTATTGGTCAAAATCCGATTTCTCTTCTAAGTCAATTCCTTAATATCTCTACCGATAAAATTGAAGCTATTCTTAATGGAAATTCTCATGGTATGCCTTATAATTTCCTCGAACAATACTTCCTTAGCCTTAAGCCCAAATCTAGGAACCAAATTCCTCGTGTCTTCTTACTCATGTTCTTTGGCTTCGTGATATTCCCATATACCCGAAAAATAATGGATCCTTTAGTCACTCACATTGTCAATCAAGTGTGTGCATTTAATTGTTTTACACACATGATCCTTGCCGAAACTTTTGTGTCTCTTAATCGTTTCAAAGCAAATAGTCGAGGAACTCTTAGAGCCCCATTAAGACTTCTCCAAATTTGGCTCTTTTCACATATAAAAGAATTTGCCCGTCACATGAAAATTGTTGATGTCACAAAATACCACCATCCCATTCTTAGATTTTGCCAAAGGAATGAATTCTTTCCATCATGGTCTTTCTTTACCTAGTTTCATTTCCTCAAAAGCCTTAACCCTAGCTTAATTCAATGGCATGTTCGGTGGCTTGGGAATCCCTAAGTGCGCCTTTTTAGTGGAGTTGACAACCCACTCCCTCTCGTGGGATTGACGGGTTTAACGTCATATTACCCTTTAAGGGTACTCTGCCAATATCACACGCTTGAAACGATCCCGCCAATCCTCAAGCTGGGGTTATATCGTATTGATTATCATGATGAAGTCATCGAGGAAAACCAAATTGACCATATCAAGGCCGCGATTCAAGCTGCTATTGGAATTTGGTATTCCCATTCCTCGCATTATGTGGTTGCCATCGATGAAGCTGATTTGGAAGGAGAGATGAAGACTCACCAAGCTACCATTGACTAAGTATACCGTCAAGTAGAACCTGAGCTCAAGGTTCAGTTGCCTAATATTCCTGAGCCTCAAGGACTTCGGCGAGCTCATGTTAAGGAGCAAGAAGACAATGCCTTGACCGATGAGGAACGCTTGGCCCATGATAACAAGCATCTCTACATGATTCCACCTCTTCCATAGGTTTTCATTTCATATTCTTTCCTTGTAAAGGGATTTCCTTTGTGTTATCCTCATTTCTATTAAGGTTTCCCTGTATTCATTTTCATATTACATGTAAAGTCGAACCACTTTGTAAGCTTCAAGAAAGCAAGGTTCTGTTTCCCTTGTAATTGTTCGATTGAAATGAATAAAATTCATGAACATTTCCATGTAATTTTTAGAAAAAGGGGAATTCTGATTAAATATTTGTCGTCGTTCCCTTTCAATTGTATAATTTCTTTTGAGTAAATTTTGATAAGAGGATGTTATATGATACTGGGATCATATACACTTCTCATCGTTATTTCATCTCAAGAAAATATAAAATTGACTGGGATTTGTATTTTAATGATCTCTTTAACTTGTACTAATCCAAGTCATTTTCTTTTATAGGTTGTGAAAAACGGCTGAAGAGCGGTCTATCATACGTACCTGCCGCCAAACAAGGATGGAGAACGAAGATACCCGTGCCCCTGTTATTAGCATGGAGAACCAAATGGTGCAGATGATGGCGTTGTTAGCTAATCTCTCCAACCAAGTCAAGAACTTGACTTCTGTAGTTCCTGCTTCTCCTACCATGAATCCTCCTACCGCACCCCCTGAAGTGCCGGTAGTAGAACCCGTGGGAAAAGGGCCTGCAGAAGAGGTCCCTATTGCAATCCCGTTAGTCATTGATTTAGAGCCTCCATCTAAGGAGACTCCAACTCCGTACGTCGATGAGGAAAGTTCAAGACATCTCGCAAAGATTGAGGAATGCCTTTGTATGCTGCAAGGCTATCAACTACAGGGGTTTGATAAGCTGTCGCCTTTCGCCAAGGTTAATGTCCCTGAATTCTACAAGGAGCCCGAGTTTACAAGGAAATATGATGGCATGGGATGCCCCAAGACCCATTTAAAGTACTATCTAGGCAAGAAGGCCCGTTACTCAGATAATCATCCCCTCCTGATTAATTCCTTTCAGGATAGCTTGGTTGGTCCTGCGTTGACATGGTTTATAGATTTGGACTTGGAGAAGATCCATACTTGGGAGGATCTTGCCGATGAATTCTTCCAACAATATAAGTTCAACACTGAAATCGCTTCGACCTGAGAGGAATTAGTTCGGGTTGAGAGGAGGAGAACTGAAACATTTAGAGCCTATGCTCAAAGATGGAGAGTTACTGCATCTCAAGTAAAGCCACCATTATCTGAGAAGGAGGCTATGAAATTATTGCTTCAAGCTATGCCTCGAGATTTCTTCGAGAAAATTGTACAACCACACCTGTATTAACTTTGCCACATTTGTGGAGTTAGGTGAACGCATTGAGGGGATCATGCATGAAGGAAGGTTGACCGAGACCACGAATTGTCGATATGCTCCAAAGAGAGATAAGGAATCAACTGCGGAGATTGCTTATATACAAAATTCCTCTTCTCAGAAGCCATATAATCCTCAGGCTCAAAGACCTGCCATGGAGGTAGGGAATTCTTCTCGAAACTTTGATCGCAAAGGAAAAGCCCCCCAAAGGCAATTTACTCCATTGCCTAGACCCATGTCACAACTACTTCCAATGCTGATCGAAAGTCATCTTGTGGCGAAAGAGATCCCGAGGGATAATCCACCAAAGTTTGTCAAATTTGACCTTAATAAGACATGTGACTATCATATGGGTGAAAAAGGTCATCATGTAGATAACTGTTTGGTGCTCCGTTCTAAGATCCAGAATTTGCTGGATAAAAAGCTGCTCACCTTTAAAGACTGAGCGCTAAATGTCCAACAAAATCTCCTTCCAAAACATACTGAAGATGTCAACATGATTTATGGGGATGACGACAAGCATATACTTCTGATGGATATCCAAAAGTCAAAACATATCATGCCATTTGCTCATCACCAGCTGAAAGGCGACATCACTCGTGATGAAGAAGACCTTACTTCAACTTTGCCGAAAGATAAAGAGGTTTACTCCTATGACGCGAATGAGGATGGATACAAAACTTCTCGTTTGGATCATGAGTTCATAAGGGAAGCCCGTGAGAGAGGTGAAGTGGTGGACACTTTGGGACAACCAAGTGGGAAATACGACTTTATAGTCAAGTATACCCCTCCTCCAAGTTATTTTCAAAACCCCAAAGACATTGTCCCTGGTGGATGAGGAGATGAATTCGGGGATGACTTCATGGCTATGATTGAGCCTGTTGTAATTGATTTGACTAAAGGGAAAATCCCATGTGGGAGTGACACAATTGCCAAAAGCGTCATCAAAGTTGGTCCATTAATTGACAATTTTGGAGCCATGAAGATCTCAAGCGCGGGTTTTGGACTTGTTGTGATTGAATTGCCACCAGAAATGGGTGAATGTTCCAATACTAAGGTGACTCCCACTTATGACATTAAGGCGGTCCCTTGGAACTATAATACAAATGAAATCGACACCGTCACCCGATCAGGTCAAATCTATCTACCACGTGAAGGTGTGGAAAAGAAGGCCATAACTGATGAGGAAGCTGAACAACTCCTCAAAACACTCAAGACGAGTGAGGCGGAAGTGATTGACCAATTGTGCAAGATGCCTGCGCAGATTTCGTTATTGGAGCTTTTCAAGACTTCTAAGAAGCATAGAAATGCTCTCCTCAAAATTTTAAATGAAGTCCATGTGCCTGAGGCCACTGGAGAAGTACAGTTAGAGGAATTTGTGGGGGCTATACTTCTAAGAGATCGAATTACTTTCTCTGGAAAAGATCTCCCTCCTGAGGGCCAAGCGCACACTAAGGCGTTATATGTGTCCGCTCAACATTTTGAGACAAAGATTTCAAGGGTCCTGATCGATAATGGTTCTGCCTTGAACATTTGCCCTTTATCCACCCTCCGTCGATTGGGGATAGGAATGGAAAATATCTCTCCTCCAAATATTCCAGTTCGAGCCTTCGATGGGGTGAGAAGAGAAACAATAGTGGAAATCGACTTACCACTGACAATTGGCCCTATTACCATGACTGAAAAATTTCAAGTACTGGATATCCCAAGCAACTTTAGCCTACTATTGGGACGGCCTTGGATCCATGCTGTAGGGATCATTCCTTCCAGTCTTCATCAGATGATGAAACTTCCTATCGATGGAAAGATTGTGACTATCCGACGTGAAAGAGATGTTGAGACTTTCCATAACACTGCCATACCTTTCATTGAGCCTGAGGTCAAGGAAGAGTCGAACTATCACTCGTTTGAGATGGTGTCTGTCACTCATGTGCCTATTGGGTCGATTATCAGGAAGCCTCGGTTCTCAGAAGCCTCCTTGATGTCAAGTAGAGAACTGCTCAAGAACGGTTTTGCTATTGGGAAAGGTTTGGGTAAGCTCTTCCAAGGCATGCTAAATCCCATTAAGGTGGTCAAATCAACAAGCGTGAAGGCTTGGGTTATCAAGGTGACCTTAAAGGTCAGGGTAATCATAAAGGCCCAAACATCAAAGGTAAGAGCTACCAACATCTCTTGCCTCCACCTTTGAAGGATTTCTTTCCTGGTCCACCGAAGTTCTTGCAAGAAGAAGAGGCCAATGTCTATCACCTTGTTGATTTGTTTGAAGATGGTCTGGTTGGCGCTATTGGTAAAGATGAAGAGCTTGCAGTTCCCACTGTGTAAGGGATGTTTTTAGTTTTTTCATTTAATTTTTAGTCGTATTCCATTTATTCCTCCCCTGCGAGGGAATTTCATTCATTTCTCCCCGGCGAGGGAATTTCATTCATTTCTCCTCTGCGAGGGAATTCCATTCATTTCATTCGTTTGTGCTTGTAATAATCTGGATCATAAACTCTATGGATCCAAGATGATATATGTTGTAATGCAATTTTTGCATATCAATAAAATTCATGTTTTGTTAATAGACGTGTGAAGCCCAAATCAGTCCTATGATGATGCTTTGAGGCCTGAGCCTCCACATGATCTATAGTTTCAAAATGTTTTAGTGGAACGAGGATGTCCAATGACATGAGGACTAGTTCCCAATAAATTTTTTCAAAAACTCGAATTTGAAAACAAATTTTCATGACATTTACATACGTTGCATTCATTTATATGTATACATACTAACCATTTTTCGATTGCATCTCATGCATGGCATTTCACATCACGATAGTCATTTGCATGGCTCGGATTCGCATTCAAATGATTTTTCAAGAAGTATTATCCATGAATAAATGGAAAGGCCTTTGAGTCACTTTTGGATTGAATTTGAGCCACTTTGGGATATTTGCATTATGCATCGCATGCATACATATTACATCTGCATTTTTGTTCATTTTGCAGGATCTCTGATGAACATTCTACCTATCCACAAGAGATTCATCTCAGAGATGCAAAACTTTCAAAAAATTACCCGTCTTCTTTAGAACTTAGAGGTGACCCTATCCTTTAGAATGCCAAAAGAGTCAGTTAGAACTCTAGAGTCGGTTAGAACTCTAGAGGTGAGAACCCCCGTGCTTTGAGCAAAGCCTGTTCTACCCACAAATTTTATTCAACATTATTTCCATAACTCTCCCAAGTAGGGTCAAGGAAACATGTCTTTTCAAACAAAATTTCATTACATTTTCATTCCCTAGGGAGCTGAATTTAACTAAAATGTGCTTTGGAAAACCTGAAAATGATTGTTAAATATGTCAGGTGGTAATGCCTAAAATGATGAGAGGCAACCTCTTTACCAAATAGGTCCCTATACATTCCTTGAGAGAATTGAGTGAAAAGAACCATGTCTTAGGGAATAAGATTCATTCACAGTGAATACATCATTTGAGATGATAAAGGCATTTCATTTCTCAATTTCAAACACTAACGACATCCCTTGCAAGCCACTTTAAGCCAAATAGGGAGTATTTCCAAAATAACCCTGTCAAGAACAACCCCACATTGGGGCAAAATAGGGGGTCTTGGTTGAAAATTATGGAGCAAAAGATTAAGAAAGATTTTATTGCTTTCACTTGCATCAATCTTCTTATGTTAGCTTTAGGTGATTTCTTATCGAAACTCGAAGCATCCCGAAGTGACGGAGAGCATTTCGTTCGCTACCGCAAACACAATTACCTTTTGCTTAGCCAATTTGAGCTTTATACAATTATTTCATAACCCCAGGCGATGATTATCTCCCCACATTTGGGCAAGGCACATGATTTACCAACAAAATTGAGAATATTGGTAATATTTGTAAACGCCACTCGAGAGTCCTAGATGCTCAAAAGAGAATGAAAACTAGGGGGCATGAAAAAGCAGTGTGCCTAGTAAGAGCAAGGCCAATGCCCATGGATAAAAAATGCAAAGAAAAGCAAGAATGCAAAGAAGAGCGAAATCAATGGTCATGCAAAAGACCATCTGTTGAAAAACAAAAGAATGCCTTGCAGAAAAACATGTGTTGCAAGCAATATCATTAGAACAAATAGCGAAGCTCTCATGTCTCAAGACGAATTATCAAAAGGACTCTCGAGATAGGTTAAATTTCAAGAGTCAAATTTTCGAAAAGTCATGTGATGGTAATGATGCCAAGATAATCACTCACTTTTAACCCTTCGATATTTGAAAAATTTTCAAGCCTTTTTAAGCCTCACCTGAACCAATATTACAACCCTTATCCGAAGTCTCTTCCAATTGGGATGGTTCGAGTTGAAATAAGAATATCACATAGGAGCTACTGCTAGAAGGAGTGGAAGCAATCCCTTCTTATCTTATCTTCAATGTTCTTGACTTGTAAACCCGATGAAGATATTGATTGAATATTCATTTCTTGGCCTCAAAGTACATGCCCTTTGTGTAAGCCCATGACCAAGCCATCATTACGGTCCCTTCAAAAGACATTTTGATCAGTGGATTGTATTCACTATGAACGTTTCCGAAAGCCTTAGACATAGGCTGAGTGAGACTTCTCTAGTGAGGATTAAATAGTTTTCCCATATCAATGGTTGGGAACAAAAACCCTTTTGAGAGCTAGTGTGAAAGACCTCTTTTGATTAAGATCTGTCCACTTGGCATACTTGATTTAACCCTTAGATGGTTAATCAGATCTCGTTTTGTTAAAATCTTCTCTGAAAGGATTTGACAATCAATATCATTTCGCAAGATTGGTTCTTCAACAATTTTGAGACTATCATACCTAGTCAAAACTCATTTTTACACGGTGAGACATTTCTCCCGGTCGAAACCAGTTTTTACACGGTGAGACTATCATACCCCGTCGAAACCCGTTTTTACACGGTGAGACCTTTCTCCCGGTCGAAACCCGTTTTTACACAGTGAGACCTTTCTCCCAGTCGAAACCCGTTTTTACACGGTGAGACAATCATACCCGATCGAAACCCGTTCGTACACGGTGAGACCTTTTTTCCAATCTAAACCATATCATTGTTTTTGGTTCTTAGGTCATCCTAAATCATAACTCTTGCTTTTGATTTTTGGCTACCCTAAACCATACCCTTTTTCCTAGGTTCTAGGTTATCCTTAAACCTTGCCTCTTAGGTTGTAGGTTATCCTTAAACCTTGCCTCTTAGGTTCTAGGTTATCCTTAAACCTTGTCTCTAGGTTCTAGGTCATCCTTAAACCTTGTCTCTCAGGTTCTAGGTCATCCTTAAATCTTGTCTCTCAGGTTCTAGGTCATCCTTAAACCTTGTCTTCAGGTTCTAGGTCATCCTTAAACCTTGTCTTTTAGGGTCCAGGTTATCCTTAAACCTTGTCTCTAGGTTCCAAGTGATCCTTAAATCTTGTCTTTAGGTTAGTGGTTATCCTTAAAACATTCATTTTCCATTTAGTGATTTTATTTCCTTCATTCCATTTCACAAGAGAGGGAGCGAGAGACATAGTGAACAGACCTCAACAATATTTTAGATACCTCGATGAGCAAAGGTAAGTATCAGGTACGTCTCTAACCAACTATTATTGGTTTTATCTTTTTCTATTTTCAAAGTCGAGTTGACTAAAAATTTTGGGTATCAATTTTATCTTTGAGTGGAACCTCTTCGAACTCCCACCCAAAGAGGGCAGTTTTTGACACCCGATTTTTTGTCGACATTTCAAACATTTTGCAAAAATATAAAAGATAAAAAAAATAAAATAAAATGAAAAGATAAAAAAATGGAAAAAAAATGAATGAAAACATAAAAAAAGAAAACAAAACAAGAAAAGAAAACATGGAAAGAAGAAAAAGAAAAAGAAAAAGGAAAAGAAAACAAAATGAAAAAGGGGCCAAGGAGTCTGGGGGCAATCTCCCGCTCGCAATCACGCTCGCTTGCATTCTCTCTCAAAAACGGCGGGCATTCTTTTTCGCGCTCTCTCTCTAAAAAAAAAAAAAATAGACTCTCTCTCTTTCACGCTCTCTCTCACGGGCTCTCACTCTCTGGAGGGCTTCTTCTCCGTTTCTTTCTCTCGAGAGCGCAGATCGAATGCGGAGATTTTCCTCCATTGGCGGGTGATTAGAGATCGGGCGTCAGAGTTTGTTCTCTCTTCTGGAATTTGTAGTTTCCGTTGAAGCGCTCGGCTGAGCTGAGCTGCCGGACGGCTCGGAACCGGAGGTGCGTGGTTGGTTTTTTGCCGGTTTCGAGGCGCGCTAAGGTTAGGTTTGTACTACTCCGCCGAAGCAACTGGATCTGTGTTCAGTTCCGATCAACGCTCCCAACAACCATGATTCGGTAGTCGGTTACTGATTGGGAGGGGAATCGGTTCATTCCCTCTATTCGTTGCTGGATCTAGTTCCGGAGACTCGATCGGACGCTCCCAGCTCTTTCTCGGAGATCTGACGCTCGCTCATTCGATCATCAACTCTCGAAGACGAAGCAGCTGCCGGTGGAAGAGTGGTAACGTTCGGTTCGGTTTCATCCATTTGTCATCCACCGCCAGGGTTTTCTCTCGGCTCTGTCTCTGGCTTGATTAGGTTCTCTCTCTCTCTCTTGATCGCTCTGTCTTGTGCTAGTTCTATCGCTCTCTCTAGCTCAATCACGATCTGTATCTGGAAAACCGCTAGGCTCTATATATGGTGTTGAAGTAGATCAGGATTTCTATTGTAGAGCAAAACTAGTTGTGACTGGATTTCATGGTCAAAATATAAGAGTAATGTTGCTGCGAATGCTAGTCATGTGAGGGCAAAAGCTGAGGATTGGAATAAACAAGTATGGGTCATTAATTCAAAGGTGGAGATCGAGAACTTTAGAGTGAAAGCAGCATCTTATTGAGGATATGCTACTGATTTGAGCCTGCTTGGATTATGATGTGATCGTGTGATTTTAAGTTGCTGATTCGCCCTTGCGTTTTGGTCACTAAGTTGAGATGCCTGCCATATGTTTGTGAAAATGCCTGAATGAATATCTGCATAGTGTCTTCATCAGTCTATATGCAAGATGTTCATGGCTTACTTAAATCATGATGCCCATATTGATTTCATCTTGCTTACTATTGATCCAATCAATCCGAGTAATTTTAGCATTATGGCATGCTTAAAACCTGTGCTCATTGGCCTCACCGGCTTTGAGTGATATTCGTTTCCACTTCGAATCAAATTGAGTTTTACAAAGTAATAAATCTCTGTTATGGTCTTGTTTTACTCAAATTTGGGAAGTTTTCTCGATCAAGCAAAGATCTATTGATGGATGAAACTGATGGTTGAAGTTGGCGGATATAAGCAGAAATTTGTAGAAATAAAAACATGGTTTGTTACTTTTGTCGACCCTTTTAAGGTTGTAGGGTTTGCTGTGATTCATTTTTAGAACTACTCTTTGTGCATTGTCTGGATGGTTTTATAAACCATTAGTTATGCATAATGTTCTAATTCATTTGTGGCTGATTTGTATGTCCTCATGATGATCATTTTTCGACTATCAATTTGACATCAATTGGACACAACTTCGCTTAAGAAGTAGGCTCGTTTTAATCTTTCCTATGATGCTGATCTCACATGATTTGTGATGAGTTGATGAATATTGATGATGAAGTTGAAGTTGATTGAACTTGATCTGCCTTGATCTGCAATTTCGTATACCTGATATGTCACTTTCTGTTTTGGCTTAAATGAGGTGCTAGATGAGGTTTTTTTGACTTCTAGCCCTTCTAGACATAAAAAATACACTTCTAGAGTTTCGATATGATATGTCGCATGCCCATAATGGATGTCGTTTGGTATCTGAAAAACACCTACAAAGTCTATTGATTCTGCAGTAGTTTTTTTAGGTTGATTTGTTGTTCTGACTTACTACGATTTTCTGTTTTAACTAAAATCAGCTGGTAGATGATGTTATTATGTGGCATCCTAGAAATCAAGGGCAAGCCCTAAGGTGCCCTAAAGCTCTTAAATAGGTAATGAATTTACCTATTGGTTTGTGTTTTAGCCTTTAGTTTTCTCTTAAGGCTTTGTGCTTTGTGCTTGTGTTTTTAATTTAAACTTGATTATAAGGTAAATTAATAAGGATAATCTATGCTTTGCCATGCATTTTATAGATTAAATTCTCATAGATAAAATATTATAGGATTTCAATTAGGTGTGATTAATAATTTAGTCTCAAAAAAAAAAGAGAAGAGAAAATTTGATTGGGCCTTGGGCCCAAGGGTGGACCCTAATGGGCCAAGTGGCCGGCCCATTAAGGCCCACAAGGAGGGGCTGTCGTCGGCCCAAGAGGAGGGGAAGAAGTGGTCGGCCCACTTCTTCCAAAGGCCCAAAGGGCCCACAAGGCCCAAAAGCCCAAGCCCAAAGCCCATTGCATGGGTCTTGCCAAGTGGCAAGGAGGCCTTGCATGCATTGGCCATTGGAGAGGCAATGCAATGATGGCCTCTTGGGGAAATTAAAGGGGGATGGCCGGATGGGGGAGAGGAGAGAGAGAGGAGTGTCGCCGAAAGGAGAGAGAGGGAGAGAGGGTGTGCGTGCGAGAGAGAGAGGAGGAGGCCGAGAGAGGAGGAGCCGTCCGTCGCCGTCGTTTGTCCGCCCTTTTTCTTTGGTGTTTAAGGCAAGTTAGGATCCATCTCCTCTCTTGCATGTGTGTCTTGCATGTTGGTTGGATTTTTGGTTGTTTAAAGGTAAGAAAAATGGAGTTAGGATGGTTTGTTCTTGAAGATGCTTGCTGTTTTCGCATGAATCACTGGAGTCAGAATCTTGTGGGAGCTTGCATGCATGTTTGTATCCAACACCTTGAACTATAACATACTAAAATTTCGTGCAAAATGATGAAGATTTAAGGGGTCAAAACCCCATTTTTCGGAAACTCTAGATCTGGAACTATTTTACTGATCTTGTGGTAGATTTGTGGCTGCATGTTGATTTTTACCATGAATCTCTCTTCGATTCCTTCATGAAACTTGTAGAGCACATCTTAAGGATCAACATACTCAAATTTGAAGCAAAATGAACAAGTATAGCTTAGGAAACCAACCTGATCTTGAAGATGATGAATCTGGAGTCGCGGTATGGGACACCCGAGACTTCATGGACCCATGTGGAGGTTATCCTTTGGTATTTTGGCTTAAGTTCCTTCATGAAAGTTGTAGGGGATCCTTAGAAGTGAAACATATCCAAATTTTAGAGAAAACTAAGAAGGATAGATAGGTTAAACCTCAATATTTCGGACATAGGACCCTTGACGTTTCGGTAATCTGACCAGTAGCTTCGTGGGACTATAGAAATTTATCAAAAACGAATTTGGCCTAGGTTCCTTCATGAAAAATCTAATTTAGTGTCTTAAATATAACCTGGTAAAATTTCATAATTTTCTGAGGTCATTTGGGCATTTTAATTGAATTACTTAGAAAACTGCACATTCTGCCTTTGTCCAAGATTCCATGCGGTAATTTTAGTAATATTGCTTTTTGTGTAGAAATTGATGTGGCTATGTGTTTTTCTGTAGAAAATCACTATTTTGCTGTGTTAAATTATTATATGCTTGATTTCATGAATTTGTGATTTGTGTGATTATTTAATTAACTAAATTGCAAAATAGGATAAGTTAGAATTTAAATAAATTCTAAATGCATTTGGCAAGTACATTGTTTTGAGTGGCATATGTTCTATAAGAACTTAATTACTATGGGTGATTGCATTTACTGCATGTATGTAAATGCTTGATGATGCATGTATAAGAACTAAGATGATCTTGTTTTGCCATTACATCATGTGCATGGTAATTTGAGACTTCATTGGCAAACATGATTAATGGTAAATGAGGAAGTTGTTGGGGGAGGATGATAATGCCCGGAATGTATAGAGATACATGGCCGGATGACCCAGGAGTATCGGGATGCCCGGAATGGTTGGGTGCCGGAAGCCTCGGAGGTCTTTGCCCGAGGGGATGCCTCGTGATGCCAGTTGGGGTGCGAGATGCCCGGAATGGTGGGGGTGCCAGATGCCCGGTGGCCATGTGTTTTTCTGTAGAAAATCACTATTTTGCTGTGTTAAATTATTATATGCTTGATTTCATGAATTTGTGATTTGTGTGATTATTTAATTAACTAAATTGCAAAATAGGATAAGTTAGAATTTAAATAAATTCTAAATGCATTTGGCAAGTACATTGTTTTGAGTGGCATATGTTCTATAAGAACTTAATTACTATGGGTGATTGCATTTCTGCATGTATGTAAATGCTTGATGATGCATGTATAAGAACTAAGATGATCTTGTTTTGCCATTACATCATGTGCATGGTAATTTGAGACTTAATTGGCAAACATGATTAATGATAAATGATGAAGTTGTTGGGGAGGATGATAATGCCCGAATGTATAGAGATACATGGCCGGATGACCCGGGAGTATCGGGATGCCGGAATGGTTGGGTGCCGAAAGCCTCGGAGGTCTTTGCCCGAGGGGATGCCTCGTGATGCCAATTGGGGTGCGAGATGCCGGAATGGTGGGGTGCCGGATGCCCGGTGGCCATGAATGGCATAATTCCGGAGGTTCTTCTCGCAATGCCGAATAGGGTGCGAGTGTAAAGTATGGGATGGATGATCCCGAGGAAGGGTGATGTGATGATCAATTGAGAATTTAAAGTGGAAATTAAATCATGCATGTGTGATATGACATGATGATGACCACTTATGGCATGATGACATGCATGTGTGATATGACATGATGATGACCACCTATGGCATGATGACATGTATACGCGATATGACATGGTATGATGATACTCACCTATGATATAACAATATGATGATATGATTGCATGATGACATGATGGCATGATGACATGATGGCATGATGGTATGTATATAAGGTATGATGAGGTCATGCATGGATAACATAATATGATGATGATGATTAATTGTGGCCTATGATATGTACGTATTTTGATTGTGATGATGATGTATGATGGCATGTACATGGCTTCGAGGTAAGTACATTGGAATGCATGAATGACATGTATAATGTAATTGTTTGTATTGTTTAAATGCATTGAGTGGTGATTGGATTCATTTACACGCTTTGAGTGGTTGTACTCACCCCTTCGGGGACTAACATTTCAGATTAGCACGATGCCACTCCCTGCCGTCACGCGGGGAGTATTTTACGGCCTTCCATCCGATGTGGAGGTCGAGTTGACAGAGATCGATTGTCCCACCCTACCGGGTCTGACGTTCATCCGGGTTCGCGCGGTTGTGTCTTATGACGTGGGTCTGTCTGGGGGCCCAGTCATTCAGGAGTATGTGTCCGTCCACATTCGCCGCGACGAGTGATGATGGGGATGCTGCCACCCCACCGCCCGACGCACGGGGATGGGTGTGACGGCCGCGCGCGTGGAGTAGGAGTTGGCAACTTTTTGGGATGTGGCCGATACTAGTAGTCCGAGGGGAGGTCTTTACACGCTTTGTTTTAGTGGGTCGTGTGTTCCTTTTTGAGGTTGAAGGCTGAGCGTATGGATGAGTCGTGGCCTACCTTTTTGATGTACCGACCCGTGAAACCCCTTGTGAATATATATATGTAAATAAAAAGTGGTTCGGCCTTGTGCTTTCTTTTAAATCAAAATAGTTGGTGTGCATTGTGCTGTCGTGAGGGAAGCGAGTGATGGTGAGACTCGTCTCTTATTTTCGCTATGAGCTGCGCAAATCCCTAAAGCCTTTTCAAAAAGAAAAAGAAAAATTTTTACGCCTAAGCCCCGGCATGAATTTTAAATTCTTTCTTCTATCGTCGTATAAGTTGTTCTAGCCTTAGATTCTTAGCACATAGTATCTGTGGCGACCCTATCGGGATTTGGGGGTGCAACATATTAGGACTTAATGTCTTCTGGAGATTTGTAATAGACTTTTCAAGCTTTCCATAGACATATTATATGTGCGATTTGGCCATCATTTTCCTTGCCTAACACTTCTTGCAAAGATCGAGCACTAATCTGGTGTTGTAGTTATTCTGCTCCTCATATCATGGTATGTGTTTTTTGTAAAATTGTCAAATTGAATGAAACTCATTAGTTTGATGAGAATTGCCTTGAACTGAATTAGTCTTGACCTGTAGTGCTGTCTTGTCTCTATGAATCCGACTGTCTACCAATTTTGTGTGGTCTTATACATGATGATTTTGAAGTTGAGTCCTCAATAAAAACTATCCATAATATCCATATCCACTCCATGCTGAAATTTGAGAATTTTAAGCATCATTAAATAAGGTCAAGTAACCTTAGAACTCAAGTCGATATGTCGCAATTGAAATAGTTATGCATTTTGCTCCTAATGACAAGTCTCATATTAATGTTAAATGGATTTGTGTGACCTTTTACACATAGATTTATGGTTAAATGTCTAAATCAAACTTTTTCTTCACATTTAACCCTACGTCATGTTCAAATTTCATGATTCTCATGCATTGATTAGGTGGCTTAACAAATCAGTTATCATGCATCATTTTATGTTTTTCTTATGATTGATTTGTATGCTTTAGCGATTGTTGCTTTTCGGCCATGAATTTGACCTTACTTGAACTTGATACATCTTAGGAAACTCTATTCATGAAAGTTGTTCCTCATGGTGTACTTGATATTTTGTGCTTTTCTTAGTGCCAATTATCCATGGGTTCTACCCCATTTGTTTTGATCTTATGTGCGATGTTTGATGATTTCTATTGTGATTCTTTGTTATGATTTCATTCTTAGATTTCTTTTAGAATATCTTGCATGCTGAGTTGAGATTACTTGTCTTCATGAAAATTGTTTTGATGTGCATGATTGCTTCTTTCATTTGTATGCACCTAATTATAAGATTTCTTAGATTAGGTTTAGATTAGGGCCCTGAAGATGGAGAAGGCGTGAAGATGGTGAAGGTCGATGTCCATTCCGACTATTATCATGTAATATTCATTTTCCTGATATATGTCTCGGGTTCCATTTGTTGTATAAAACTCGACGAGTTGCGGGTTTTTCTCTCTTTTTCTCATACATTTCTCTTTTATATTTTTTAGGATTGCATGATAGATTTTCTGCTTTTCTTGATTGTTTACTTCATGTCTTGCAATTTCAATTTCATTGAGTGATTCCTTTTCATATTTTTTTAGGAATAGAATAGAATGAAAGTCATCCACCACGCATGATCACTTAGTATAGAATTGATGATCCCGAAAATGTAAAAAGAAACACATGGACATGTTAGGAAAAACACAACATATTGTTTAGGTACCGAAAGGGCATTAATAGAAATATTAGCGTAACCCAAGTCCCCGAACCTAGATATTTAGTTGCGTAGGAATCGAGGGAATACTCCCAACCCTCGATTGGGTTTTCTAGCCGACCCCCGAAACGAGGCTAGTGGCGACTCCCATCTATTTTTAGGATGTCATAAATAATTAGACTGTACAAAATTCGCTAACACGCGGGGTACGAGCTTGGGAGAGCTCGTGATCTTATGATCAAGTATCCTTAAACCCGACCTTTTCCCCCTTTGACTCGAGGGTGGCAAGATCGAGTCGCGACATGTGGTTGACTTTTGGCATGCTTTAATTATGAGTAATAATATGTGAATGGTTGTTCTATGTTGGTGGTTTATTATTATTGCAAGAAGTGACCTTATGGACTATTAAATAGAAAGTAAATGAAGTGTTGGGTCCGGACACCAAAAATTATTTGCTCAACAAAAGAATGAAGTTTTAAACTAGGTGCGTGCAAAGTTTGATAGATTAATTTTGAGTACGTGAGCACCTACGAATTTATTTCTAAATGATTTGAACAAAAAAAAAAGGGGTTACTAAGGTTTGCTTTCAAAAGAGGGTGGTTGGACAAGAAATTAGAAAAGAAATATGATGTCGGGTTTGGACACCGAGTTTTATGTGCTCAATAAAACGAGGAGGTTTTCTACTAGATGCGTGAAAAGTTTGGCAGGTTAATTTCACATACGTGGCCCTATGCGAATGTATTTCGGAAAGTTTGAAAAAAAAAAAAGAGTTACTAAGTTTATTTTTAAAAGGGGATTTTGGTGTTCTTGGCTATATAATGGCATTATGGGTGGAGTTGACGACTTTTATATGCTATGATGTGAAATTGATTGCTTATAAGTGCGATTGAGTGCTTGGTTGTGATTATTGGATATTATTGCAAAAATCCGATTTTATGGTATTTAATTAGAAAATTATTGATTGTCGATTTTTGACGCCAAAAATATTTTATGTACTATATAAAATCGTAGGATTTTGAAATGGGAGAGTACCATGTTTATTGGTTCAATTTAAATTGTGACCACGCACAATTATTTTACGGGGAATTCTTAATACGAAGAAAATTGGCCAAGTCTATTATTTGAAATGGAAGTATTTGAGTGCAAAGCATGATGTTCTTGGCCAAGTATGGATATGCGTGTGGTCACTATCGGAACCCGTCCTGATACGTTCACGTGGGACGATGCTTAATTAAGTTCGGATGCCCCACGTTGCGCATGCCGGTCGCGGTGGAGGCTGGGCCGATGCTCCCTTTATGGAATGTCGTCTAGATGTAGACGTTGCCGTGCTCGACGGAGCGGGATGACGCCTATTTATGCCGAATGTGTGGCATTCTAGAATTTCATGAAAATCCCTAAATGTGCCATGAGCAATGGATAGACGATGGAAGCACCGTCCCCACCCCCCATTCGACCTTTTGGAGTTAATAAGGTGTGATGGACGACATGGCCCCGGACCTTGTAATGGACGATTGAAGTGCTATGGTTGTGGGTAGGTAGGGCATCTTAAGAAGGATTGTCCACAGGAGAGGTCACGGACAAGTATCAACTCACTGTGACAAGTACCACAACGTACTACTAGGCCATATTCACAAAGAAATCCACAGAGACCACCAGCTCAGGGAAAAGTGTATGCAGTCACCCAAGAGGAAGTAAAAGCTTCCAAAAACATCATCTCAGGTACAATTTTCATAAATGGCAAGAAGGCTTATGCATTGTTTGATACGGGTGCTATGCATTCATTTGTGTCTGAAAGATATAGACTGTTGAGTAAAATAGAAACGACATTTCTTGAGACACCCCTTTGTATTTCTACACCTTTAAAGAATGCGGTGTTGTCTACGCTGGTATGTGGAAAATGTAAGATAACCATAGGAGGAAGGGATTTGGAAATAGACTTAGTCGTAATGGCTATGTATGATTTTGATGTTATCATAGGAATGGATTGGCTTCATAAGTATCGGGCCAAAATGGATTGTTATAGAAAAGTGATCCAATTTATTTTACCTGATCAGTCGGATTGTGAGTTTCTGGGAGGTCAGACCAACCTGTCCATAGCACTCTTGTGCATTACTTGACAAGGGATGTCAAGGGTACCTAGCGATGGTTAAAGATTATACCAAGGAAGAGCCTAAGCTTGATGAAATTCGAGTAGTAAATGAATTTCAAGATGTATTTCCTGAGGAATTGACTGGATTACCGTCGGAAAGAGAAATTGAGTTTGAAATTGAACTAATGCCTGGAACAGGACCAATATCAAAAGCCCCGTATAGAATGGCCTTAATGGAATTGAAGGAGTTGAAAGTGCAACTGCAGGAGTTGCTTCATAAAGGATTCATTAGGCCAAGTGCTTCACCTTAGGGTGCACTAGTTTTGTTTGTGAAAAAGAAAGATGGGTCGATGTGCTTGTGCATTGACTATAGGCAACTGAATCAAGTGACCATTAAAAATAAATATCCTTTGCCTAGAATTGATGACCTATTTGACCAACTCCAGGGAAGTTCGGTCTTCTCTAAGATTGACTTAAGGTTGGGATACCATCAGTTGAGAATTAAGAAAGAAGACATTCCTAAGACTGCGTTTAGGACTCGTTATGGACACTACGAGTTCCTCGTCATGCCATTTGGATTGACAAATCCACCAGCTGCATTTATGGATCTAATGAATAGGGTATTTAAGCCTTATTTAGATCAGTTTGTGATTGTTTTTATCGATGATATCCTGATTTATTCAGAAGGGCCTAAGGAACATGAGCAACACTTGAGGATAGTTTTGCAAACTCTGAGAGATCACAAGTTGTATGCTAAATTCAGCAAGTGTGAATTTTGGCTGGACCGAATAATATTTTTAGGACACGTGGTGTCAGGAGGAGGAATTGCAGTGGACCCGACAAAAGTTGAGATGGTAATAAATTGGCCGAGACCGACAACACCCACCGAAATATGGAGTTTCTTAGGACTAGCCGGTTATTATCGAAGGTTTATTGAAGGGTTTTCACGATTGGTGGGTCCCTTAACCAAATTAACTCGAAAGAACGCGAAGTTTGAATGTAGTGGGGAATGTGAAAGGAGTTTTCAGGAGCTTAAAAGGAAGTTGACCTCGGCCCCAATCCTGACTATACCATCTGGACCTGATGGTTTTACAGTGTATAGTGATGCATCTCACAAAGGATTGGGATGTGTTTTGATGCAGCATGGCAAGGTCATAGCCTATGTATCTAGACAATTGAAACCCCATGAACTGAACTACCCAACGCATGATTTAGAATTGGCAGCTATAGTGTTCGCTTTAAAGATATGGAGGCATTATTTATATAGGGAAAAGTTTGAGATTTATACAGATCATAAAAGCCTAAAATATCTATTCTCACAAAAGGAGTTGAACATGAGACAAAGGAGGTGGATGGAGTTGTTAAAGGATTATGATTGTGAGATACGATACCATCCAGGGAAGGCGAATAAGGTAGCGGATGCTCTTAGTCGTAAGTCAGCTATGGAGATGGCCATTTTAAGAATGGCGGAATGGAACTTATTAAAGTCCATAGCGGACTCGGAGTTTGAATTAAAAGTGGATGGTCTTACCGGTGTGCTTAGAGCATTAAGGATCGAACCCGAAATTATTCAGAAAGTTAAGGCCCTGCAAGAGTCTGACCCGGAAATTATGAAAGTGAAAGATGCAATATATTTAGGAAAAAGACCAGAATTTCAAGTTTCTGAAGATGGAGTGGTAAGATGCCAAGGACGAGTCTGTGTTCCCGACAATGAAGAAGTGAAGAGGGAAATTCTGTCGGAGGCACATAGGAGTAAATACAGTATTCATCCAGGTATTACAAAGTTGTACAGGAATTTGCGTCAGCAATTTTGGTGGAATGGTATGAAAGAAGATACGGCTAAGCATGTTTCGCAATGTTCGACGTGTCAACAAGTGAAGGCGGAACATCGCAAACCTGCAGAACTCTTGAGACCGTTAGACATACCAGAGTGGAAATGGGAGCATGTAACGATGGACTTTGTGCAAGGACTGCCAAGGACATCAAATGGTCACGATTCTATCTGGGTAATAGTGGACCGTTTGACTAAGTCTGCCCATTTCTTAGCAGTCCGTATCAACTATTCAATGAATAAACTTGCTGAGATTTATCTAAGCCAGGTAATACGCTTACATGGTATACCTGTAACGATCACTTCTGATCGAGACTCTAGGTTTACCTCGAACTTTTGGCGGAGTCTCCAAGATGCTTTAGGGACAAAGCTTCAATTCGATGCGCTTTTCATCCTCAAACAGATGGACAAACAGAAAGAGTGATCCAAACTCTGGAAGATATGCTAAGAGCCTGTGTTATTGACTTTAGAGGAAGATGGGATGAGAACTTGCATTTGATAGAGTTTGCTTATAACAATAGTTTTCAGAAAAGTATAGGCATGGCCCCATATGAAGCGTTATACGGGAGAAGATGCGGGACCCCATCTGTTGGGATGAAGTATGTGAAAGAAGATTGACAGGACCGAATGGTGGTACAAGTTACCACGAAGCTGTCGAGATTATCGGAAAAGACTTAAAATAGCCCAGAGTAGACAAAAAGGCTACGTAGATAGGCGTAGAAGACCTTTGGAGTTTAGTGTGGGAGATCACGTATTTCTTAAAGTATCTCCAATGAAAGGAGTATCTCGTTTTGGGATGAAATGAAAGTTGTGTCCCAGATTTGTTGGACCTTTTGAGATACTTGAAAGAATAGGAGACGCAGCTTATCGTTTGGCGCTGCCTCTAAACAGGAAATTTACATGATGTGTTTCATGTGTCGATGCTGAGAAAGTATCAGCCGAATCCTGATCACATACTCGATCATGAAGCCATCAAAGTGGATGAGAAAGTGCAATACATTGAAGAGCCGGTGCAAGTGTTGGACAGAAAGGAGAAAGTCCTTTGGACCAAGACCATCCCACTGGTCAAGATATTATGGCCACATCATGATATGGAGGAAGCCACATGGGAGAGTGAAGATCAGATGAAGGAAAAGTACCCTTACTTGTTTCAAGAGACATGAGTGATGTCTAATTTCGAGGACGAAATTCTCTAAGGAGGGGAGAATTGTGGCATCCTAGAATTTCATGACAATCCCTAAGTGTGCCATGAGCCATGGATAGACGATGGAAGCACCGTCATTGTATTTTGTAGCCTTTTTGATCCAATGATTTGCAATGAGACTTATGGCCAAGCTTTTAATGGATACTTTTTTTTTATAGGAAAGAAAGTTCTATCATTGGCCATGTGTGTTATAAATTGGAACTTATGGATTTATGATTGCAAGTTTTATGGCCATATTATTTCTGTAAGTTAGGAATTTATTTAAGTGGAAGATATTAGTAGATTAAATTAGAGAAGAGTGGGCCAAGACTCTTAGGCCAAAACTAGCCCACGATCACCCGCCCAATTCGGCCTTTTTGGCCTGGCCCGCGAAGCCCCAAGGGAAAGGGCTGCCGTCCCACCAGCCCATGGAGCCTCATTGGGCCCTCGACCAAGCCAGCCCCAAGGCCCAGCCGGATGAGCCCTCTTGCATGAAGAAATCTCCAAGTGTCCTCACCTAATGGCCATGTGTAGCAAGCCATGCAAAAGCTAATGAGGACTAATGATGGAGGAAAGGAAATTAGGGGGAAAGGTGACCGGATTAAGCGAGAAAGAGAGAGAGAGAGAGGGGTTTGTCCGAGAGAGAGAGAGGAGCAAAAGAGAGAAAGGAAGAAAGGAAGAAGGAGGAGGGCTGCCCGTCGATCGTCCGCCTAGCTTGCCGCTATCCGTCCGCCACCTTGCCGCCGTTTGTCGTTGTTTTGTGCTTTAATCCGAGGCAAGTAGAGTCCATTTCTCTACTCTTTGCTAGTTGGAATGTGTGCATGTTGGCTGGTGAGTGTTGGATGTGGTGGATGTGAGGAGGTTTCAAAGTGATTCAGGAGGAAGGTGATGGTCGTGCATGCTGTATTTGGAAAAGTCAGCCCGTTCCTTCGTGAGATTTTGCGTTGCATGTGATTTCTAGTGGAAATCCTACTTCGACTTCTTAACAAAAGTGGTAGAGGACATCTTGATGTATCACATATTAAAAAATTTAGAGGAAAAGAACAAGTGTAGATAGGTGAAAATCATTAGTCTTTGAAGCAGACTAGATCTGGAAATTTTAACACCGATCTTTGATGAATGCATGGATGGTAAGGCAATCTTTTTGTTGAAATTTCACTTCAGTTTCTTAACAAAAGTTGTAAAGGACATCCTGAGGTTTAACATATTAAAAATTTAGAGAAAAAAAACAAGAAGAGGTAGGTGAAATCTTGGTCTTTTGGAGATGGTTAGATCTGGAAATTTCGGTACTAAGAACAGGGGTTTAAACCGTCTATATCTAATTACCTAAAACGAATCTGACTTCGATGTCTTCATGAAGTATCTACCTTATGGTCTTGGCTATCACATATTCTAATTTCATAATTTTTGAAGGTCATTTGGGTATTTAATCGGAAATGTTTCTAAAACTGTGTAATCTGATGTGTTCGGACTTTGTACGTTGCAATGCGTGGACTATATCGTTTTGTATGAGGTTCTTTTGGAAAAGTGTTCTGTATGAAGTATCTCTCTTTATGTCTTTCTTACAACATATTCAAATTTCGTAAATTTTGAAGTTCATTTGCCTGTTTAACCAAAAATGTTTCAAAAACTGTGCAAGTTGAACTGTTAGAATAGTAGTGCTGTGATGAATGGTCTATACCGAATTATATGGGGATCTTTTGGTGTAGTGTTCTTCATGAAGTATCTGCCTTTATATCTTGACTATCACATGTTCGAATTTCATAAATTTTGAAAGTCATTTGGGTATTTAATTAAAGTGTTTTCTAAAACTGTGCAAGCTGGATTGTGCGAATTTCAAAAGCTGTAATGTATGGACTATTCCGTTTTGTATGAAATTCTGGTGGTGTTGTGTTCTTTATGAGATAAATGCCCCTAGAGCTTGTCTATGATGTACTAAATTCTTAGAAATTATGAAAGCCAATCACTAAATTTTAAGGAGTGTAAATTAAAAAGAATGCATTCTGTTTCTAAAATAATAGTAATAATCCATGAGTTTGCCCCATGAATTATATTGTTTTTAAGTGATTGATCTTGCTGCACATGTGATGATATTTGGCATTGCATATAAAATTAAAAACTGCAATTGACCTTGTTGCCATTACATCATGTGCCATGTTGATATTGAGGCACAATTGTGAACATGAATAATGATAAATGAGGATACCGTCTGAGGTGTCGGCCGATGATGCCCCGGGAGTGTCGGGATGCCCGGAGGTGAGTGCCGGATGCCCGGAGGTGTGTGCCGAATGTCCTCGGGAGTTTCGAGATGCCCGGAAGTGTGTGCCGAATGGACGGAGGTGTGTGCCGGAGATTCCTCACGATGCCAGGTTGGGTGCGAGCGATAAAATGTGGGATGCAATTACTGATCCCGGGAAAGAAAAATGTGGTGACCAAATTGAAAGATAAAAGTTGAAATTGAATTATGCATAGTATGGTGACATGTATGCATGGTTGTATGATGTTATATAAGTGCATGGTGGCATGTGCACATAGTATGGTGACTTATATACATGGCTGTTTTGATGTAATGTGCATGGCTGAAAGGTGAGATATGTTTAACATGCATGAACTATATGTGCTCTACCATGATGTCATGATTGTTCTGATTGATGCATTGAGTAGTTTAATGGATCTTTTACCTACTGAGTGGTTGTACTCACCCCTTTGGGGACTAGCATTTCAGATTAGAAAGATGCCTCTCCCTCCGGTCACGCGCGGTACCTTTTACGGCCTTCCATCTAACGTGGAGGTCGAGTGTATGGAGCACATATGCGTCACCATCCCTAGTCTAGTGTTCATACGGGTTCGTGTGCTGGTGATGTATGACGTGGGCCTGGCTGGGGGCCCGGTCATCCAGAAGTTCTTGTCTGTCCACGTCCATCGTGACGGAGTTATGCTGGGGATGTTGCCGCAGCCACCGCCCGATGCACCAGGGTGGGTGTGATGGCCCGCGTGAGGAGTGGGAGCTGACACTTTTTGGAGATAGTCGACACTTGTCGATGGAGGGTTATACGTGAAAGATATAGAGGGTCGAGATCTCTCTTTTGAGTTGTAGCCAAGTTTAGTGAAAAGTCTTGGCTTTTTGGTTGTACCGACCCGAGATGTCCATCATAAAAATGTAAATAAAAGTGGCTCGGCTTTATGTTTTCCTTCGTCGTGTAGTTGGTGTGCATTGTATTATCGTTACGAGAGTAGAGGGATGGCGAGACTCGTCTTTATTTTTCACTATGAGCTGCGCCAAATTCTTTTCAAAAAAAAAAAAAATGCCTATGAACTACGGTTCTTCTCTAAACCACAATGAAGGTTTTGTAATTGGTATTCAATAGGTAGAGCAATAGGTATATGTGGCAACCTTAGCTGTTTGGGGGTGCCACAGAATGACCGCCGACTGTTGAGTTGGCCGTAGCCGATGGGTCGTAAATAATTGGGACACGCTTAAGTGATTGAGATAGTTGTGTCTAATTATGGGACAAAATGGGATGGAATGGGATGTGTCATAACGGTTCGGTCTTATAATCGGGACCCATGTGATTGTTTGAGAATGAAATGAAGTGTCCTGGTTATTAAATACGCTTGTTGTATTCATATGGTATTTGTGATGGGCTAATGTGCAGGAATGCGCCAAGGTGAGGTAAGTCCTATATGGTGCATGTTTAGAACGCCTATGAGTGAATTTGCGTCCTAATCGGGGTTTAGGGTTTTGACTCGCTGAGATTTTATCTCACCCCGTCGTGGGTTAACCTTTTTCAGAGCCGTACCGTGGAGATCTGTTGAGTGTGGATGTGGTGGGCGCAAGATGCGACACCTTGTGGCTAGCCTTGCCATTAGTGAAGTAGGTTGACCCTAGTCCTTGAAGGTCTTTGAGTGGGTCGATAGGAAGTGGCCGTGGAAAGGCCTGTAAGTATTAAACTTCCTAGGGTTAACAGTTGATAAATGAATAAGTTATTTTCGGCAACTTTTGTTGTGATGTACTATCCCAATTGTTTATTTGCTGGCCGGGTGCTTATTTAATTCGTTTCCGCATGTGCTTAATTGAAAGGAAAAAAAAAAATGGGTTGGCGACGCGTCCTAAGATGTTGCATTTTTAAGTCTATCATCGAGGGATGTGTGCGCGCTCGGGGTTCGGGGCGTGACGGAGGATGCCCAGGATTTACAAGGCCCTCCCTCTCCGAGAGCTACCTCTACTAGTAGGAAGCCTGAGGCCAAACAGATTAAGATACAGAACCTTTGCCTAGATCCGCCTTCTGCTGATCACCCTGGTCCAATGGCTAGTTGGCGGCGGTCGAGCTAGCAAAGGTAATTCCTTATCCTTCTATATATTTTATATATGTACATAGGTGTTTGGAATATTAGGGGTCTTGTTGATCCCATTAGACAGGCTGAAGTCCGAAATCTTGTAGCCGTAGACAATCTTTGTTTTGTGGGTTTGCTGGAGACTAAAGTCCTGGAGTCTCTTTTCTGTGCCATTTCTTCGAAGTTTTTAATGGGTTGGAGCTAGAGGACAAACTATGGCCACTCCCTCAGGGGGGGAATTTGGGTTGGGTGGAATCCTACCCTTGTCTATTTTGATGGCTCTTCGGCTAATGCACAAGCCATTCATGGGAGATTAAAGTTTCTTATGTCAGGCTTGGAGTGTTGCATCTCGATTATTTACGCCGAGCACACCTTCCTTTCTTGTTGTCCGCTTGGGGCGGATCTTATTCAAATGAGTGCCACCATGCAGGATTCGACTTGGCCAATGGCTAGGGATTTCAATGCCATTAAGCACCAGTCTGACCGGATTGGTAGCTCAAACAATTGGATCCCTTATTTTGATGATTTCAATCAATGCTTATCTTAGACAGATCTTGATGATCCGAGATATGTAGGCTTTCGTTTCACCTAGGCAACTTCTTCGTGAGCCAACCGGAAGTTGAGGAAGATTGATAGGGTCCTTGTGAATACAAAATGGAGCCAGGATTTCTCCTTCTCGAAAGCCTCATTCCTCACGCCGGGCATTTCTGATCATACCCCCATGGTAGTCAGGGTCTTGAACCTTGTTCATCAGAATAAACCGTTTAAGTTCTTCAACTTCTGGACGAAGCACCTGGCTTTCCATGCGATTGTGGCTCAAGTGTGGGAGATCCCGAGAGAGGGATTTCCAATGTACAGGCTAGTATTCAAGCTGAAGGTCCTTAAAGGCCGCCTCAAGCAGCTTAACAGGGAATCCTATTCCAATATCTTTGCCAGAACTACTGAGGCGAGGAAAGCTCTACAGGACACCCAAGTTGGCCTCCAGCAAGACCTGACCAGCGATGTGCTCGCAGAGTTGGAGAAGTCTTAGCAGCGGGCCTTCTCAGATTTGCGTATTCAGGAAGAGTCTTTCTATAGGCAGAAATCCAAGGTTAGGTGGCTTAAAGAAGAGGATTGGAACACTAAATTCTTTCACCATTCTATCAACAAGAGGCAGTTGAGGAATAGAATTCTTTCCGTCAAGGATAGCTTCGGTACCTTAGTTATGGACCCAGGAGTAGTGCAGCAGCTCTTCATCACCTACTTCCAGGATCTTGTGGTGTCGCGGACCTCACCTTTGAGGCCTTTTGTGCAAGAGATTCAAGCGGTCATTCAACGTCCGTTGAATGAGGAACAAGTTAGATCTCTTCTCGCGCTGCTTCTGACTTAGAGATCCGAGATACCTTATTCTCTATAGCTCGGGGAAATGCACCAGGTTCGGATGGGTTCAATGTAGAATTCTTTAAACACAACTGGGAGGTGGTAGATCCCTCGATTCTTGCGGCGGTCAATGATTTCTTTGTGGCATTCTAGAATTTCATAAAAACCCCTAAGAATGCCATGAGTTATGAATAGGTGATGGATGCGCCGTTATGATATTTTTATAACCTTTTGATCCATGATTCACAATGAGATTTATGGCCAAGCCTTAATAGATAAATTTTAAGAAAGAAAGTTCTATCTTTGGCCATATGCATCATGAATTGGAGCTCATGAATTCATGGTTTCAAGTGTTTAGCCACCTAATTTTGTAATTTAGTACTTTGTTTCAAATAAGAATTTTGGTCGGTTTTAAAGGGTTATTTTCAGAATTCATTTAAGCTTGGGACTTAGGCCCAAGGGTGTTAGCCTAAAATGGGCCAAGAGGGCTGGCCCATAAGCCCATAAAGGGCTGTCGTGCGAAGGAAGAGAGGGGGGGGGAGGTTCGGTTGCATGCCTCCCCCATTTGTCTCATGGTTGTGGCCAAGTGTCACCCATGCATTGTAATGATGGGTAATGATGAGGGGAAAGAAAAATTAAGGGGGAAAGTGACCGGATTAAGGAAGAAAGAGAAGGAGGTGGTCGCACAGTGGAGAGGGAGAGAGGAGAGTGTGACCGAGAGAAAGAGAGGAGAGGAAGAGAAGGAAGAAGGGAAGAAAAGAAGGAGGAAGAAGGAGAAGCCGTGCGTCGCCGTCCGTTGCCGCCGTGTGCTCGCCCTTTTGCTCGGTCTAGAGGTAAGTGGGATCCATGATCTACTCTTGCATGTTGTGTTTGGTGTATGTGTTGGTTTGTGATTGATTTTTCGGAGTTATGGAATGCGAAATATGGAGGTGATGAGTGTAACACTCTAGTACAATGGACTGTTCTTGAGAAAATGGCTTGATCTAGGATGTTCTAGAGACTTGCATGTTATGTTCACTTGAAATTTAGCCTCAACCTCTAAATGAAATCTTTATCTATGTCTTGAATACAACATAGTTAAATTTGAGTGATTTTTAAACAATCATATTTAGGTGAAAGGTGTTTTTGAAAACAGTAAATCTGGAAATTTTGGACTTGGAATGAAGTTTTAAATGTTGGTCTATACTATCTGTACAAATCTCTTTTGGAAAAGTGTTCTCATGAGATATCTTTATCTATGTCTTGGATACAACATAGTTAAATTTCGTGATTTTTGAAGGTCATTTGCATATTTAATCGAAGGTATTTTGAAAACAGTGCAATCTGACTACTCAGACTTGGTGATATTGAAATGCATGGTCTATACTATTCTGTACAAATCTCTTTTGGGAAAGTGTTCTTCATGAAATTTCTTTATTTATGTCTTGTCTGCAACATAGTTAAGTTTCGTGATTTTTAAAGGTCATTTTCCTATTAAATCGAAAATGTCTTAAAAATGGTGCAATCAGATGTGCCCGGACTTAGTGATGCTACATTGTGTGGTCTATACTGTTCTGTGTAAAAATATTTTGGGGAAGTGTTATTCACGAAATATCTTCATTTATGTCTTGTTTACAATATATTTAAATTTCATAATTTTTGAAGATTATTTGGGTGTTTAACTATAAATGTTTCAAAAACTGTGCAAGATGAACGGACAGAATTAATAATGCTGTGATGCGTGGTCTGTAGTTAATTATGTGAGGATCTCTTGGTGAAGTGTTCTTCATGAAGTATCTGCCTTTATGTCTTAACTATCACATGTTCAAATTTCATAAATTTTGAAGGTCATTTAGGTATTTAATCGAAAATGTTGCAAAAAAACTGTGCATGGGTAAGGCTAAAACTCTTTTCTTGTGATATACGGATTGTACGTATTATGATTTAGCTGGAAATTGTCTTATTTATGGGTTATTGAAATTGCTGTGTAAATCATGATGTTTTGGATTATTACTCGTGCAATGATGTGATGACATTTATACATTTCATATGACATTAAAGGATTGGTAAATTTTCATGAACACAAAGAACGATTTTTTTTTAAAACCATTGCATCAAATGGTACTTTTCCCAATGCATATTACATGATTTCAAAAAGGCTGATTTCAATCATTGGTATTGTTACATCAAATGTGAAATTGAAAATGAGATATATGAGAACATGCATTGAAATGAGGATACCATCGGAGGTGTGAGCCGACGATGCCCCGAGAGTGTCGGGATGCCCGGAGTGTGTGCCGGATGCCCGAAGATGTGTGCCGGATGTCCTCGGGAGTTTTGAGATGCCCGGAGGTGTGTCGGATGCCCGGGAGGTGTGTGCCCGGAGGTTCCTCGCAATGCTAGGTTGGGTGCGAGCGATAGAAATGTGGGATGCAATTATTGGTCCCGGGAAAGAGAAATGTGGCGATTCAATTGAAAAACATGAGTTGAAATTGAATCATGCATAATGTGGTGACATGTATGCATGACTGTATGATGTAGCATGTATAAGTGCATGGTGATATGTGCACATGGTATGGTGACATGTGTGCATGACTGTATGATGTAACATGTATAAGTGCATGGTGATATGTGGACATGGTATGGTGACATGTGTGCATGACTGTATGATGTAACATGTATAAGTGCATGGTGATATGTGCACATGGTATGGTGACATGTGTGCATGATTGTATGATGTAACATGTATAAGTGCATGGTGATATGTGCACATAGTATGGTGACATGTATGCATGACTGTATGATGTAACATGTATAAGTGCATGGTCATATGTGCCCATGGTATGGTAACATGTATGCATGACTGTATGATGTAATGCGCATGACCAAAAAGGTGAGACATGATTGATATATTTATGATCTATATGTACTCCATGTTGCCTTGATTGCTCTGTTAATGCATTGAGTAGTGTAATGGATCATTTACTTGCTGAGTGGTTGTACTCACCCCTTTGGGGACTAACATTTCAGATTAGAGAGATGCCTCTCCCTCCAGTCTTGCGCGGTACTTTTTACGGCCTTCCCTCGGATGTGGAGGTCGAGTGCATGGAGCTCGTATGCGTCACCATCCCTGGGTTGGTGTTCATACGAGTGCGGGTGCTGGTGATGTATAATGTGGGCCTAGCTGGGGGCCCCGTCATCCAGGAGTTCCTGTCCGTCCATGTCTGACATGACGGGGTGATGCTTTGGGATGTTGCCGCCGCCACCGCCCGATGCACCCGGATGGGTGTGATGGCCCCGGGAGGAGAGGGAGCTGATACTTTTTGGAGAGGGAGCCGACACTTGTAGATGGAAGGTTTTACACGTTCGATATAGGGGGTCGATGATCTCTTTTGAGATGTAGCCAAGCGTAGTGAAAAGTCTTGGTTTGCTTTTTGTTCATACCAACCCAAGACGTCCATCCTGAAAATGTAAATAAAAGTGGTTCGGCTTTATGTTTTCCTTCAATGTGTAGTTGGTGTGCATTGTATCATCGCTAAGAGAGTAAAGGGATGGTGAGACTCGCCTCTAATTTCCGCTATGAGTTGCGCAAAACTCTTTTCAAAAAAAAAAAATGCCTATGAACCTCGGCCCTTCTTTAAAACTCCCCTTTTATCAAAGACAAGTAACCAGTATGCAATAGGTCGAGAGATTGGTATCTGTGGCGACCTTAGCGGTTTGGGGGTGCCACATTCTTTATCTCTGGGAGATTGTTACGGGACATTAACAACACTATTTTAGCCTTGGTGCCAAAAAATCCTAATGTGTCTACAGTCTTTGACTACAAAACCATTGCTTGCTGTAATACAATTTATAAATGCATCACCAAGATTTTGGCTAACTGAGTCGCTGCCGTTCTTCCAACCATAATAAGTAATCCTCAGAGTGCTTTTATCAAGGACCGGCGAATTAGGGACAATATTCTCCTGGCCCAAGAACTCTTTAGCGGTTTCCACCTAGAACCTTATTTGCCCAAGTGTGCTATCAAAGTGGACTTCTAGAAAGCCTATGACACAGTTGATTGGAACTTCTTAGAGGTTGTTCTCCATGCCTTTGGGTTTCCTGACTAGTTGACTCGACTTATTATGGTTTGTGTGCGCACGCCTAAATTTTCCATTTCTTTAAATGGGGAGTTACATGGCTTCTTCTCGAGTGGTCGCGGACTTCGTCAGGGGGACCATATCTCTCCTTATTTATTTACCTTGGTAATGGAGGTCTTTTCAGGGATTCTTTACCTTCGCTCTAGACAGCTGGAGTTTAAATTCTTCTAGAGGTGCAAAGCAACGTGTTTATCACACTTATTCTTTGTGGATGATGTCTTCCTCTTTTGTGAAGCTAATATGGCTTTAGTTTCCCTCCTTAAGGAAGGCCTTGAAACATTTTCATCTTGGAGTGGGCTGAGACCAAATATAAACAAAAGTGAGGTATTCCTTACTGGAGGGACGGCCTCTTCATGGAACCAAATCGTTCACGCCTTGGGGTTCCATGTAGGGAATTTGCTGGTTCGGTACTTGGGGGTTCCCATTATTACTTCGCGGCTCGAAAAGGCGGATTGTACTACCCTCATCAACCGCATTACAGCAAGGGTACAATCGTGGGCTCATCACTTCCTATCCTTCGCCGGGAGGCTACAGCTTATCAAGTCAGTTCTTTACTCGATTCAAGCCTTTTGGGCTAGTGTCTTTATGCTTCATAGAGCTGTATTGGATCGTATTGAACAAATTCTGAGACAATTTCTCTAGAAAGGCCTAGGCCTTGGAAGTGGTGTGGCGAAAGTTTCCTAGGAGGATGTATGCCTTCCAAAAGAGGAGGGAGGACTCGGTATTCGAAGGCTGTGTGATTGTAATATGGCAGCCATGCTCAAACACATTTGGATCCTTTTTTCTGACAAGGAATCCTTGTGGTGTAAATGGATTCATTCAACATTTTTAAAAAGGAAAAATTTCTAGATAGCCAACAAGCCAATTGTTTGCTCGTGGGCCTAGAAGAAGATTCTTCAACTTAGGAGGGAGATTCGGCGTTCCTTTCAATGGAGGGTTGGGGATGGCCTTTCCGTGTCTCTTTGGTTTGATCATTGGCACCCTAGAGGACCCCTAGACCTAGATTTCTCAAACACTCTTGTTTATAGTTCAGGGTTATCTAGGCAGGCGAAGGTTGTGGATCTATACTCCGATTCCAGCCAGGCTCTCAAGACTATTTTGGAGTCATGGCAACACCCCCTCCCTATTCTATCTCAGAACCAGGACCGATTTTGGTGGTTGGAGAACCCTTCAGGTTTATTCTCGGTAGCTTCTATGTGGGAAGCCGTCAGGTTGAAGAAGGGCTCGATTACTTGGTTCGCGTTTATTTGGAGCAATGCGATCATACCGCGGTATCAATTTATCCTTTGGTTTATTGCTAAGAACCAGCTTCCCACCCAAGTTCTTTTACTTTCTTATGGAAGGATTGAGAGTGCAGCTTATGCCTTTTGCAATACTAGACTTGATTTTATTGATCATTTATTTTTTGGATGTCCATTACCGCTAGTCTTGCATTTTTTTTGGGCAGCGAGATGCAACCTCCCTTGGCAGAACAAGTCTTGGTCGGACAATCTCCAATAGGCAATGAAGTTTCTCTCAAGCAACAAATTTCATCAATACATTGCTCGATTCTCCTTTGGATGTCATGCCTGATCCTCTGAGCATGTGCCCATCCCTCGGTGGTCAATTAAATTACAACGTCTCAGGATGCATCGCCGACCCATTCATATTTAATGCGCATGCGAAAGCGACTAAATAAATCCCTAGACAACACAAAGATGGGATAGAGAAGCATGACCACAATTTTAAAATCACACAACACACCTTTATACACAGCAGACTAAGTCATAAGATTCGAAAGGTGGCCTACCTCAAATTTGAAAACCAAATCTCGCGCTCTCTCAAGTAAAACCCACTTTTTAACCATCATTTGTGCAACTGAAGACTTCCGACTCAAAGCGTTGGCGACCTTCCTAGGGTGATACAGAATATCACAATCATAGTCCTTCAGAAGTTCCATCCAACGACGCTGTCTCATATTCAACTCATTCTGAGAGAATAGATACTTGAGATTTTGATGGTCGGTGAAGATCTGGAATCTTTCTCCAGACAAATTATGTCTCCAAATCTTCAGAGCAAAAATGATTGCTGTGAGTTCTAAATCGTGTGTCGAGTAATTCAGCTCATGAGACCTCAACTGACAGGGCGCATACGCAACAACCATATCATGTTGCATCAGTACGCAGTCCAGTCCTCTAAACGACGCATCACTATAGATCTTGTACCCTCCAGAAGCAAATGGAATGGCCAGCACAAGTGCAGTAGTTAGCTGGTGCTTAAGCTCTTGGAAACTACGCTCGCACTTGTCTGTCCACACGAACTTCTCTTCCTTCTTCAAGAGTCGAGTCAACGGCGACGCCAAAGCTGCAAATCCTTCCACGAACCTTCTATAGTAGCCTGCCAAACCTAAAAGGCTTCTGATCTCTGTCACTGTTGTCAGTCTTGGCCAACTGATCATTGCTTCAATCTTGGACAGGTCCACGGAGATTCATTTGCCGGAAATCACATGACCTAGGAACACAACACGAGTCAGCACTTGCTAAACTTAGCGTACAATCCATGAATCCTCAAGGTCGAAGTACCATTCTCGAGATGACTCTCGTGCTCCGCGGCACTTCTCGAGTATACCAAGATATCGTCGATGAAAAAGATCACAAATTGATCTAGGTATTCTTTAAACACTCAGTTCATCAAATCCATAAAAACAGTTGGAGCGTTTGTTAAACCAAACGGCATTACAGTAAACTCATAATGGCCGTATCGAGTACAAAACACTAACTTCGGTATATCCTCATTTCTGATTATCAACTGATGATACCCGGTCCTCAAGTCGATCTTTGAAAATATCAACAATTACAACTGGTCAAACAAGTCGTCGATCCTCAAGAGTGGATATTTATTCTTGATTGTCACCTGATTGAGTTGACGAGAGTCAATGCACAGGCGCAACGAACCATCTTTCTTTTTCACAAATAGAACTCGTGCTCCCCAAGGTGATGCACTGAGACGTATAAATCTCTTATCCAACAATTCCTGCATCTGCACATTCAGTTCTTTCAACTCAATAACAACATCTGGTAAGGAGCCTTTGAGATTGGCTCTATCCCGGGTGCTAACTCAATCACAAACTCTATCTCTCTTTCTGGCGGTAGGCCTAGCAATTCTTTTAGAAACATGTCTGGAAATTCTTGTACCACTGCGATATTTTCAATCTTTAGCTCCTCAACTGCCGTATCTACGACAGTTGCCAGGTAACCTTGACAACCCCCGTCTAACATACGGGTTGCCTCAAGTGACGAGATTAAGGTAATCGAGGGTCCTCCTCGACTCCCAACAAACTCGAAACTTTCACCCTCTAACAGGTCAAACTGAATAGCTTTACGATAACAGTCCATCTTAGCTCGTTGCTTGGTGAGTCAATCCATGCCAATTATCAAATCAAAATCATACATGGCTAGGACTAAAAAGTCTATCTTCCCCTCTCGCTCACAATCACTAACTTGCAACCAGAACAGCCCAATGCAGCTAACACCTTATCCTTTAACGGTGTAGATATGCTAACCACTGACTTCAGCAATTCAGGACTTAATCCTATCGGCTTAATATATTGCTCGGCAATAAAAGAATGAGTTGCGCCAGGGTCGAATAAAGCATAAGCAGCATGGTCGTTCAGCGAAACCGTACCTATGATCACATCAGGCGCATCCTCTGTCTGACCTCTTGTGATGGCATACACTATCCCTTGCGTTAGGGGTCTGTTCTGTCCACCTTGCGGTGCAATATGCGGTGCTACACCCTTTATCTGAGCCATCGGTGGTGGCGGCGGTAACTGCTGATGTCCCTTCGGTCTCTTGGGACAATCTCTGGCCAGGTGACCTTGTTGGCCACATTCAAAACAAGCGCCCATCCTCTGAGGGCACGGGGTCGAACCATGTTGCCTTCCACAGAAGCGACATACGCCATTCTTATTTGGTGCTGACTTGCCAATCCCACCCTTCCTGTTGTACGGAACATGGAACCTTCCTCCAGTCATGGGCTTCTTCCCGAACCGGTTCCCTTCTCTATTCGAACTGAACCTCGACCCAGATGAGGCAGCTTGTTCACTCATGCTCCTCTCTATCAGCTAGGCCCGACTATGTACTTCATTATAGTCCTTCAGGTCAAGTGGCACTAGCGGGTTCTTTAACTCCAGTTGAAGGCCATTCCTGAACCTCCAAGCTTTATCTTCAGGATCCTCAATCAGTCTTAGAGCATACTGCGATAGCTCCGCGAACTTCGCTTCTTATTGATCCACTGACATCATCCCTTGGCGGAGGCGTTGAAATTCCTCCATCTTTTATTCTCGAGCGTTACCCGAAAAGTACTTGCTATTGAAAGCTCTGAGGAAAGCGTTCCACACCGAGACCACGCCTTCTGGAAATACTGTGCCTCTGGTGGCCCTCCACCAGGTATTCGCGTTACCCTACAATTGGTATACTGCCAGGACAACTTTGTCTGCCTCAGTGCACATCAACAGTGCAAAGGCCTTCTCCAGATCTTGAATCCAAAGTGATGCAGTCTCTGGATCTCCCACACCGGTGAACCTTGGCGGGTTCAGCTTGAGAAATTGTTCTACCAACTTATGAATCGGCTTGTCTCTTTCTACAACTATGTTCCTAGGTGGAACCTCGGCAGATGTAGCAATGGCGGCGGCCTCAGCAGCGGCAGCAACGATAGCAGTAGCAGCAGTGGTAGTGGCAGCGGCAGCGGCTTGATTCTGGGTTTGTTGCCCTATCAGTGCTCCCATTGCTTCAAATGCCTGCATGATCCCATTGATGCTGGGATCACCAGGGGCTGCTACCCAGCATCAACAGGAGGCGGTGCTGCTCCACTAGCCCTAGCCTGGGCTGGTGCTCTACCACAAACTCCTCGGGTACCGACCCTCGTCGGTGTCCTACCCCAAGTCGTAGGTCCTATGGTACACTTTCTAGGAGTCCTCTACTCCTGATCACTCATTTTGCAGGATCTTTAAAGAAACCTACTTTCCAATTCCACACAAAATTAGAAGCAAAGCGATCGCCACAAACAATTTACCAATCAACTATCACAAACATGCACCAGCATGAAATAAAGGCCAATCCTACTAACTATCCCATAAACTTATTGCACCTTATCACTCCAACTATCAACCAACTCCGATACCACTCTGGGCGAGGATGTCATGCCTTGATCCTCCGAGCGAGTGCCCATCCCTCGGTGGTAGATTAAATTGTGACGTCCCAGGATGCGTTGTCGACCTATTTGTTTTAATGCGCATGGAGAAGCGAATAAATAAATCCCGAAACAACACAAAGATGGGATAAAGAAGCAGGACCGCAATTTCAAAACCACACAACACACGTTTATACACAGCAGACTAAGTCATATACAATACTATTCTATATATACAAGTCTATAAAGTACAAAACCGGCTACTAGTCCTCCAAGCGTTCAAATTCTCAATCGAAGGCTCTGAGGTCTCTAGCTCCGAGGAGCTCGGGTCTACCACTGAACCACCAGGAGGGTCAGCCGTACCCTTGCCAAAGGCGATCTCCAGCACCGACAAAAGAATCTCAAATTCCGATAGGGGACCTTCCCTGGGTCCATCTCGCCTGTAACGTTACCATGATCTAAATTGATTGGGTACCCTCCGGGATAGACCCGCATCAACCCAAACAATGGATCTCAAGAGTTCATAGACCCAGTCTCCTTGGCTCCTGGGGAGGGGAATCTGAGAGATCTGTTCAGTGATCTTCTTCGGCAAGCCAAAATGCTAAGGAGGAATAGCCATCTAAGGACCTATAAATGTTAGCTCACGATGGGGTGAGGCAACGTCTTAGCAAGTCCACCCCTTAAACCTCGACTAAGAAGAAAATACGCCTAAAGGCTACCTATGCACACACAAGACATAGAACTTATCTTTGCCTCAGTTCCTTCTTACAAGTCAGTATGATTCATATACTTAACCAGTCACTTCAATTCAAATCAATTCATCGATCAATCGATCTACTCGATTACATACCATCTATAAAATTCGATCGATTCAAGCACTACTCACTCTAAGCTGAAAATAGATGGTATAAATCACCAAAGATGATATATATATATATATATATATATATATATATAAAGATGCGCGCCGAAGCAGCTATATATCTATATTGCTCACCGAAGCTGTGCGATACTTATACTGCTCACCAAAGCTGTGCGGTACTTATAATGCTCACCAAAGCTGTGCGGTATTTACAATGCTCACCAAAGCTATGCGGTACTTAATGCTCACCAAAGCTGTGCGATATTTAATGCTCACAAAAGCTGTGCGGTACTTAATGCTCACTAAAGTTGTGCGGTAATTAATGCTCACCAAAGCTGTGCAGTACTTATAATGCTCACCAAAGTTGTGCGGTATTTACAATGCTCACCAAAGTTGTGCGGTATTTATAATGCTCCCCAAAGCTGTGCGGTACTTATAATGCTCACCAAAGCTGTGCGGTACTCCGTTTTTGTTATACCCGATAAAATAATCGTGTTTGGATACACGGTTGGCCTTAGCCAAAATACAATAATTTCCGTTTTAAAATTCCCACCATTTAAAATAGTCCGCAAAGATATTTTTGGCATTACAAACTGACACCCGGTGTTTCCCAATTAAATACTTAAATTACTCAATCTTGGGATAAATTACCAAAATTATAAATTTCACTCAATTTGTACAAATCAACACTCAATTAAATAAACTAATCATACCATTGAAATTAGCACGAAATTTTGATCACCGGCTATCCCGGTATAATTTCTGGAAAATAATAAATAATTATATAATTACCAAAATTAATTAAATAAATACAATTAAATGCCATAAAAGCAAACTTAGGCCAGAAAAGCCTAATTAAATACTGAAACGGGCCTGGAAAATTTCCGAATCTATCTAGATAAATAGTACGACCTATCTAGTTGCTAATTAATCCGGTCCACCTAACATGCATAAATGAGTAATTAAATCACTAATCCGTTCTAACCAACCACCCAAACCATACTTAGCCTAAACTAATCAACCCTTAAGCATAATTAACTCCCTAAGCAGAGTTTAGTGAGTAAACACACCAGTTTTGAAATCCGATGAGTCCACGATGACGGCAAGGCAAAGACAGGCGACAAACTCCGAAGCGGTGGCACCAAGCAAGGCCTGAACGGCGAGGGAGGCTGGGGGACGGCTGCAGCGGGGTCAAGCAAAGGCGAACGACCACATACGACGGCTCAGGCGGCTGGGACGGCTTGCGACGGTAGCTGGACAAGCTTGGGGGACGGGCTGGACGCGGAGGGAGGCAGAACGGTCACGTGGGCTGGCGCATTGTGCGACAGCGAGCGGCGGCCGTGCAATGGCAGTAGGTAGCTTCGGGTGGTTTGGCGACGGCAGGCAGGGCTTGCTCGGCTTCTACTGATTTTCTCTGGTTTTTTTGAGACCTTCTAAAGGCTTGGCAATGGAGAAAGTAGGGCCAAGGAGGAAGAAGGAAGCCAACTGCCCTTGGGGGTCCCTTTAAGCCAAAATATCCTCCCATTTGATCATTGCCTTGGTCCCCACCATTTCTGCCCTATTCTCAGCCATTTTGCAGACCATAAGCTTCCTTAGGAAGTCATTGAGGTGGTCCAAAATGTTGAGGACCAAGGGGCTACGAATTTGCAACATTTTCCCTCAAATCCACTTCAATTTCTTCTTAAGTTGATCCAGTTTGGTCCCTATAAATCCAACTAAGATGCCTACACTTCAATTCACATTTTTCCTCGCCAATAGAACAACTTGGATCCCAAAAAATGCGACAAAAAATGGTCCCCTGAATTTTTTCGGCCTAAAACAACCCTATTTTGAATTTTCGCCAAAAAATCTCGGTTTGCATAAAAATCTTTGGAAGATAAGTTGACGATACTAAAATAAATCATGACATGTCAGAACTTTTAATTTCTGAAATCGGATTCAAATTCACGGTTAATTTCAATCTGGCGCGATTTTAGCTGACCTAGCCTACCTGGTAGCTTTTAGGAATTTTTTTGTGCAAATGACCCATGATCGATTTATTTCGAGTCACAACATACATCTTCAACATATTGGCGACTCTCGGTGGTCGTGAAAATCTCAAGATTTCAAATACGGGTATAGGGTACCAAAACGACAGAAAAATCGGTCTAGTGCCGATCGACGAGAATTTTGTAATCTAGTGGAATCACCCACACTTTGATCACCTATCTCAGTCAAAACAACATATCTCTGACCTTTGATCGATTTTTAACTATGCCATACTGATCTCTGCAGATGAGCATGATCGAGTAATCGATTCGCGATCGAATTCTCAAGTCTTTTGCATTAAAATCCCTTAATGGCTTCCCCAGATAATCTAGTTATCTCATGAGTGATCAGCTCAGAGAATGGCACTATAGGCTCGTCGATGAAAGGCCCGATTAATTTAATTGAAAACAGGGCTGAAATTTCAGGATGTCACACTGGAGCCCTTTGCCATGTGATTTGGAAGAGGAAGAACAGCATTCTCTTTAAGAAAGAAACGTTGGCGGTCCCGACTTTGAAAAACCACCTCATCAATGTTGTAAAGGACAAGGCCTTGACTTTTAGTAACGTTGCGGACACTTCTAGGAATAGGAGGTTTCAGTGCAATTGGGGCATCGACCTGTCCATTTTCGCTCCTATGGTGTCAAATTCTCCCTTGTAATTCGTATGTGGATGAACGCCATTGCTGGCCCTGTCTCTATTCTTGTGGAGGTGGTGCTAGGGTGTTTGTTCCTCCTATTTTTAGTTTGAGGGTTGCCGATGTGTGGCCTTCCCTCCGTGTTTTTCCTCGGCACCCTTTCACTCGATTTGACTTGTGTGTCTTATTGAGTGCAAGTTTTTGGTGCCGAGTTACTTGCTGTACAACTTTCTTGGTTTAAGTCAATATATATCTTACCGTTACCAAAAAAAAAAAAAAAAAAAAAACATAGATGTCTCAATTTTCTTACATCCTTCTAGACCAAATTTCTTTACTATTTTTTTTTTTTGTGTACTTCTCTTGATATATGAAGGTGCTTTTAGGAGATTGCTTGATTTGAAGTTCGAAAAAGAAGTTTAGTTCGCTGATCAAGCTCATTTCAAATTCACTCTTGATCATCTTTGCAAAATCCTTACATAGCACATCATCAGTGGCTCCAACAATTATATCATCAACAATAAGCAAATCTTTACATTTCCTTTGATAAAGAAAGTAGTGTCTACCATACCTTTTTCGAACTCATGATCTATCAAAAAATTACTTAATTTTTCATATCGGGCTCTAGATGCTTGCTTTAGTTGATTGAGCGCCTTCATGAGACGATAGACATTTTCAGGTCTTCCTATTTCTTCAAAACCTAGTGGCTGCTCAACAAACACCATTTCTTTGATATAATTATTTAAAAATACACTTTTCACATCCATTTGATATAGTATGAAATGATGAAAGTAGGCATAAGCTAGTAATAAATATATAGCTTCTAATCTAGTAATGGGGGCATAAGTTTCATCAAAATCAATACATTCCTCCTATAGGTAACCTTTAGCGACTAGTCTTGCCTTGTTACTTACAACATTACCTGTTTCGTCAAGTTTGTTTCTAAATACCCACTCCGTTCCTATTACCATATGATCCTTGGGTCTTGCAATTAGTTTCCATACTTCGTTGACTTTGAATTGATGTAATTCCTCTTGCATGGCTTCAATCCAACTTTCATCCTTCACAGCATCTTCCATTTCCTTAGGCTTAAATTGAGATATAAGAGCTAAGGAGTTGATCATGCCTTTGAGAGATGATCTTGTTTTGATTCCTTTATCCACTTTTCCTATTTTTGTTACTTAGGATGCTCAGACTTAAATCTCCAATTTTTGGAAGATTGACGTTGATTTGAGAGACCAGCTGGTGGTTTTGGTTGCTACTGTTTATGAGCAACTAGTGTAGATTATGTTTGACGTCTTTGTAGTCGTCGGTTTATACTCCTTTTTGATCATCCATGAATCTCACATTTATGGATTATTCTACAGCATTTGAATCTTTGTTAAAGACTTGATAGGCTTTACTTGTAGTTGAATAACCGAGAAAGATACTTTCATTAGTTTGTGCATCAAACTTCCCGATGTTCTCGTTTGTGTTCTTGAGAATACAACATTTGCATCCAAATACACGAAAGCAGTGCAGAGTAGGTTTTATTCCTTTGTATATCTCATAAGGAATCTTTTCTACTATAGGTCTTAGTAATACTCTATTAAGAGTGTAAAATGCGGTGGCAATAGCTTCAACCCAGAAATAAGTAAGTGCATTACTTTCGATCAATATTGTCCTTGCCATTTTTTGCCGTGATCAATTTCTTCTTTCTGCCATCCTATTCTGTTGAGGAGTGTAAGAAATGGAGAAGTTGTGTTCCACTCATCTTCGTCACAATACTCAGCAAAGCTTTGATTGTCAAATTCTCCTCCATGATTAGTTCTAATGTTAGTGATGTTGTATCCCTTCTCGTTTTGAACTTGTCGAGCAAATTTCTCAGAGGAATGAAATGCTTCAATCTTATGTAATAAAAAACATTACCCAAGTGAATGTTGAGTGGTCATCCACTATGACCAGACAATATTTTCTTCCTCCTAAACTAGTTGTTGGTGTTTGTCCAAACAGATCTATATGCAATAACTGCAAAAATCTATTAGTGAAAATAGCTTTGGTAGATTTAAAGGAGTTTCTCACTTGCTTTCCTAGTGTGCATGCATTACATGAGTCACACTTGCTATAATTGATTTTTGGTAACCCACGAACTATATCTTTGGATGATATCTTCTAGATCTGCTTTGCATTAAGATAACCTAATTTCTTGTGCCATAGATCACATTATTCCTTGATAGTCATTGAACAGTATGATTCCTCAAAGTTGATATCAAGTAAATAGATGTTACCATACCTATTTCCAGTGAATGTTTATGATTTGTCCTTGTTGATGCTAATACACTTACCTTTCTCAAATTCTATTTTTTATCCTTTGTCATAGAATTGGCTTATACTAAGGAGATTGTGCTTTAGACTTTGTACAAGTGAAACATCTTCAACAACTAAAATTCCCAACTTGATGATTCCTTTCCCAATTATTCTTCCTTTATCTTTTCCTCCAAATGTGAGTGTGCCTCAATCTATGGTTGCAAGTGTTACAGACTTGTTGTTCTCTCCAATCATGTGTTTGGAGCACCCGTTGTCTAGATACCACTTGTTTTTTCTTCAAGATAACCTTGAGGTTAGGTTTTGATTCATGATCAGAAGACTAGCCAGTCTTATGATATTTGGACAGTCCATTTTGAAATGGCAATATCCTTTACTGTTTGAACACTCAGGAAATTTCTTGCTAGTGGCTTTAGTGAAATGTGTAACAAAATGAGATTTGTAAAAGTGTGTAAGAGGTCTGTACTTTAATCTTTCTTTTGTTTTTGGAAAAGGATTCGTCTCGTCTTTATTTTCTTCACGTCCAAGACCACTCTTGTTGTAGTGAGGAATTTGGATAGAGAGAATGTGCTATAAGGTTTTTGAACTGAGTGAATATTTGGTGTTGATTTTTGAAATTTAATCCTTCACGTTCTCATTTTTAACCTGCAGGAGCTTCACTTGATTTATTTGAAGATCAAGCTCTTTTTTCAGGTTGTCAATGAGAGTTTGGCCAATGAGGTTTCAATGGTAAGATCGTGAATCTCCTTTTTTAGAGCAAAAATTCATTTTGAAGTTTTTTGATATTCTTCAAACATTTCCTTTAAAAAGTCTTGTAATTCATCGTAAGATAGTTCAGAATCTTTTACCTCATCTTCTTTTAGTTCCGAATCAGTCATGAGACAAAAATTTGTTTCTTCTTCATCACTTGATTCACATTCAGCGCCACTCCTTGTTTCATCTTTCGGTGCCTTTTTTCTTTTTCTCAAATTTTCCTTTCTTTCTCATGATTGATGGACATTCTATTTTTATACGATCAGGTTTCCTACATTCATAGCACACGATATCCTTACTTTTGGATTCTTCGTTGTTCTTGTGAGACGTTTTCTTGTTAGGATGTTTAGATGATCTTTTTCATTTGTAGTTTCCTCCTTTCCTCGTGAAGCTTTTGAACTTCATTTTTAGTAATGCCATGTCTTTGTCACTTTCTTCATCATTAGAGGATATTTCTCCACTTGTATCATCATGGCTAGCTTTTAATGCAATGACTTTCTTACCTTTGGATTTGCTTTCTTCATTTTAAAGCTCAACTTCATAGGACATAAATGTTCCTATAAGCTCATCCATCATGATTTGTTGAATCCTCGTGGTTTCCCGTAGTAAGGTCTTTACAGTACTCCCTTCTTTGGGAAGAGCTCATAGTAGCTTCTTTACTTTTTCGGTGTTTGTATGGATTTGTCCTTGAAGAGCAAGTCCATTCACCATTTCAATGAATCGAGTGAACATTTGTGTTAATATTTCATCGGACTTCATCTTAAACAGCCGTAGTTTCCAAGTAGAATGATTAGCTTTGTTTCTTTAACTCTTTATGTTCCTTCAAATGTCAGCATAATGTGATCTCAGATTTCCTTTGCTATATCTTAAGAAATATTATGCTAAACTTTAAAGGTGACAATGCACAATATATAAGGTAGTTTGCTTTAGCAATAAGTGTGACATTCGCAATCCAACCCCGATTTTCAAAACGAAATTACATCGGCATCCAATCTTCGAACGGGATTACAATAAGGATTGGTAGACCCCAAAAATGCCGAAAATGTCACCTTGAGACAAAAACTCAATTTTTCATCGGCAGGAAGCAAAAGTTCGGAAAAGTGGAAACGGGCCATGGGCAAGGGCCCAAGTTGGCCCAAGCCCATGTTGGGCAACCTAATGGGCCCAAGCCCATGGGTTGAAGCCCATCATGGATGGCCCAAGGCCCACATGCCCAAGAGGTGGGTTGCCATGGTGGGGCCGCGGGTCCCCCAAGTCCATCAAACCTTCAATGCAAGATATTGACTTTTAATGCACCGCATGTGCGTAAACAGTACCCAATCTTGGCAAAATGACCAAATTACCCTCTCATTCAACTAAGGACAAAAGGGCAAGATGGGAAAGGAGCTAGGAAAGGGCACCCATGTGCTGAAGATAAGGGAGGTGATGTCATCCCCTAGCCTATTCTAAGCTTACCTAGCCTATCTTCTAGCTTAGCCATGAGTGGTTAATTAAATGGCATTAATGAGACTTGGACAAGAAGTAAAGTGAGAAGTAATCCAAGCCCTTATTCTTGGATAGGACATGGCAAGATGTAATCTTGGCCATCAAATAGCCCAAGCATGGGCTACTCTTTCTCTCTCCCCAAATTCGTCCATACCTCTCCCTCACTCTCATTTTTCTCATATTCAGCTCTCAAGTTCACCTTTCTCTCCCTCCTTGCCATAGATGAACAACCCATTGTCCATTTGCATCTCATTTTCAAGCGATCTTCTTCACTTTTCCTCATATTTCCCTCACCAGCAACTGGCCACACCCACCGTCGCTGTGTAGCCACCCAAGAAGCCGTCCAGCCCACTCACGGGAGCTTTGGAGGCATGACCAGCAGCCTCAGCCACTGGCCGATCTTACCGCTCCTCCCCCAACAGTTTTTAAAGCTAGGACTTGGGTGTGAGTGACTTTCTAGCTCTTGAATAGGGTTGTTGTTGCATTTTGGAGTTAGTTTAGGGCTAGATTAAGGATAAATGATGTTTTGTTAATGTGATAAGTGGGTTTTCTATGATAGGTTATCATAGGGTCCCGATAGGTTATCTCGATAACTTATCATGTTTTCGTGGATAGCTTATCAAGATTTCGTCAATAGCTTATCATGTTTTCATCGATAGCTTATCATGTTGTGGTCGATAGCTTATCATGTTTTCGTCGATAGCTTATCATTTTTTCATCGATATCTTATCATATTTTTGCCAATAGCTTATCTTCTTTTCGCCGATAGCTTATCATGTTGTAGCCGATAGCTTATCATATTTTAAGCCAATAGGTTATCACGGTTTATCGATAAGTAGTTATATGATAGGCTATTAAAGTGTGATATGTGAAGTGTGATGTGTTATGTTAACAAGAGATGAATTATTGGATAGTTTATGATGACATGTGATAAGTGAATTTAATGATTATGTTGAATTGCAATGACTTATCCTACTTTGATGAGTGACTTATATGCCATGCACTTGTAAAGTTGGGTGGTACTTTTATATGATATAATAAATGGTACGCAGGTGACATGATGGCATATGGCATAGGTTGTTGCATATCGCATGGGCATCACATTGGTTAATGAGAAAGATGTAAAATGAATCATGTGATGGTATGCCTATTCGATCACTTAAAGACCCTGATGCGTTTACGCGGGACAATGCTTGATTAAGTTCGGATGCCCCCAAGTCAACGGGATGCCGTTCGGGGATGGATTTCAAAACGAAGCTCCTTACAGGAGTACCGTCGTGATGCATTTACGCGGGATGATGCTGTGCTCGATGGGGTGAGACGATGCCCAGTTATGCCTTATGACTACGAACCTTCGGATTGGCTTTGGGTCATGAGTGGCCGTAATAATCTAGACATGGTTGTGTGAAAAGTGCATGAGATGTATTTGTGATCATGTATGGGCTATTGCATAGCATGGGCACATGACTATACTATATGATGCATTTGTATAATTAGATCAGGAGCATGGAAAGTGTTATGGGAATTGCTTATGTATTGTCGATGATGGCCTTGAATAAGTGGATACTCTTTCATGTAAATAGTCAGGGCAAAACAAGAGAAACTTTGCTATTGATTTGCTATCGATAGAGGAATTGCATGTTTAGGGCGTCTCTAAGATGAACGGCTTCCCTGTGCGAGGTCCATGAAGTTCACTCATTGAGTTTAATCTCACAACTGTTTGTTCAATGTTTACAAGCCCTAAGAATGATTGAGCCTTTCCGCCGGTTAGTGTCCGATCCCAAGCTTGATCTCGATATGATCATCGAGCCAGAGCCTTGGATTATGGAGCCCATAGATAGTTAGGTGGTATTGGGGTTAGTGATACTTTTTGGATCGCCCATATAGTACTAGAAGTGCTAGGTTTGCCCCGAACCCATTTTTGGTGAAGGTCGTGGCCACGCTTGTAGACTAATCGGATGTGGCAAGTAACTAGGCTTCGTTTGGTGTGTTTAAGCTGTTTTGATTATAGCTTGTATAATATGAGTGTGGTTAAAACTGTCCCCGTTTGTTGATTGGGTGAATTGTTTATGCTTCCGCTTGCATATTTAATCGAATAAAGCAATTGGATCGGCGATGCCTCCTGGGATGTTGCAATCGAATGACCTAAAGGAAATGAATAACGACGAGCATGGGTTGTCGCGCGTCTCAAGCGAGTTGAGGCATGACATTCCCGCTCGGTTTTGTATTAGAGCCCGGTCATTACCTAGAGTAATAAGGTGTGTTGAGACCTTGGGATAGTTTGATAGGAACGCTTACAATATGCATGTGATTACTGATTGTCTCCTTGATTTGTGATTCTAAGTTCCTGACTGTATTTCTTGGGATTGTGAAATTAGCTTTCTTTAAAGCTTTAAGAGGAGTCTAGCCCGAATTCAAAAATGAATAGAAGAAGGGCAACTCCAGGGCAAGGTAGTGCCCAAGCGAGGGCGCAGGAGGATCCTAGAGTAGATGGGATTCTACAAGCCCTTGAAGCCATTGAGAATTTGACGGGACAACAAGCTCAGCAACAGGCTAATGCCGCTGCCATTGCTGTTGCTAATAATGATGTTCCGATAGCTAGAGATGGGAATGAAAGTTTAGTGGAGCAGTTTATGAAACTGAAGCCATCTCAATTCATAGGAAGGGGCGATCCTGAGGCTGCTACCTCATGGATCAAGGAGTTGAAGAAAGCTTTTGCACTACTAAGGTGCACTGAGGAGGAAAATGTGACATTGGCTATTTACCAACTGCAAGGTAATGCCAATGGTTGGTGGGAGGCCACTCGAGGAAGGGTTTTTCCTAATGATACCGCCCCGACTTGGGGTGCGTTCGTTGAAGCATTCAATGGAAAATACTTTTCCGAGTGCTCCCGGGAGCAAAAGATGTTTGAATTCCTACAACTTTGCCAGAACCATCTATCCATCGACCAGTACGAGGCCAAGTTTGCTGAATTGTCGAAATATGCCCCAAGGATGATTGAGGATCCTGTAGATCGAGCTAGAAGGTTTCGAAATGGACTGAAACCGGAGATCTACAGTCAATTGGTGCCCCTGAACCTAAAGGATTATGATGAGCTTTATGAAAGGTCATAGCTGATTGACATGGACATGTCCGAGCAAGCAGCCGCGTCTAGATCACAGTTTGTTGTTAATAGGGTTAATCATTGATTTAGGAAGAAGCCGATGACAGTAGGAAAGCACCCTATCCCTCCCAACAAGAGAAACAGCATTGGAAATGTGACATCCTGATTTTCAGGTTCTGTTTTCTATTGAATAAGTTGGGCTTTTCATCGACGCGCCTATAGTTCTTTTCCCTGAGCTGATCACTCACGGGATAACTAGTCTATAAGGTGAAGCCGTTAAGGAATCTGAACTCAATAGACTTGAGAATTCGACCAGGAATCGACTGCTCAATCGTGCTAATCTGCAAGGGTTATCACGGCACTATCAAAATCGATCAGAGACCAAAGATAGGTCGATTCAACAGTAGGTATGTGATTAGTGTGTGGGTGATTCCACCTTCTGTTGAATGACACTAGATCGATTTTTCTGTCATTTATGTACCCTGTGTCCGTATTTGAAACCTCGCGATTTTCATAACAACTGAGAGTCGCCAATGTGTCGAAGATTGACAATGTGGCTTGAAAATAATCGACCACAGATCAATTGCACTAAAAATTCCTAAAAGCTACCCGGTAGATTAGGTCATGCTAAAATTGCGTCAGATTGAAATTAACCACAAAATATAACCCGATTTCAGAAATTGAAAGTTCGATCATGTCACGATTTATTTTGGGAATGTCGACTCATCCTCCAAAGAATTTTCGGTGAGCTTGGGATTTTTACGGAAAATCAATTCGAACGATTTGGAAAAGAAAGGAAATTCAGAGGGGCCAAATTGAGTGGATGTTTGACCTCCTTAGTGAGCTATTTGGCGAAGGGAAATTGTGGAAATTGTGTGGGCTTCCTCCTTAGCAAATTTAGTCATCAAATTGGAGAGATTGGTGAAGAAATTGAAGTCCAATTAGGTGAAATTCGTATGCTTGAGTCGGGGCTGCAACATGTGGACATCAACCTAGCTATATGTGGAATTTTATGTGCATAAAGGCTTGGGGGACAAAAGGGATGAACATGAGGACTTTGAGGGCCAAGTCATTATGAAAAAAAGGATATTTTCTTTGACTTTGAAGGTTCTTGTCTCTCTCTCTCTCTCTCTCCAAGCTGTTTTTCTCACTAGTTTGCGCACGTTTCCTTCGATTCTGAGCAGCGCATTCCTTCTCCTTCGTTCACGGTCCAGCTGCATCGAGCACCCCCCATCTCTGTCCACGTTCTACTCCTGCTTTCCTTTCTTTTCCCTTCTACACGACCATTCTTTCTCCCTCAACTCTCGCATCTTCACCAGAGCACTTTCCCTCCACCGAAGCCAGCCCTGCTGCCACGTCCGAGTCAACTTCCTTCCATCGAAGCCCCCGGTTGACTTCGGCAGCTTCTTCGTGCGCCAGCTACTGTCTCCACCAATTTTCCTCCAGCTGCCCCATGTCCGAAAAAATCCCCCTCCCCCAAGTGATCGAATTCTCCCTCAAGCTCACGATCTCCGTCTCATGTTCTGCCACGCGCCCACCAGCCTTCTCCTTTTCACCGTCTCACCCACGAGGGGACATCCACCAAGTCAAAAACCCCCAACAAACTTCAAACATTGACTCTGCAGCTTGCCATCTCTCTCTCGGTCTTTGCGGTAGCTGACCACTTCAATTCCCTGTAACTTCTCAGCTCGCCAAGCCCCAAATCCAGCAGCATCATCGACATCGAACCAAGCCTAGCAGCCCGCACGTTCCAGCTCCATCGTTCCTCCACGAAGTCAGCCTAGCTCATAGCTGCAACCTCGTCAAACAGAACCCAACAATTTCGCTGTGGGCTTGCAAGGCTTTTCGGCCCGATCCAAGTCTCCTTTGGCACCGTCGTAAGCCTGAGTTTGGGCCGCCCTCGCACCGCCGTCGCCGTGAATCGGTGTTTTGCTAAATCGGTGAGTTTATGCACTAAACTCTCATTATGGTGTTAATGATGCTTAAGAGGTATTTAGATTAAATTAAGATTATATTAGTGTAACTATTAGCTTGTTTAGTTAATTTAGGTTAGTTAAAATAGTGAATTAGGCATATAGAAATTGTAGTTAGATAGTTTATTATGTGGCATTGTAGTTAGAATGATTATGATAATTTAATTAGTTCAATAGGTGGTTAGATTAGCAATTTTTAGCCTAAGTATGCATTTATTGATTTAATTTGCATTATTTAATTATTTTTGTAAATTATTTAATTTTTTATTTATTTTCTGGAAATTATACCGAGATAGCCGGTGACCGGAATTTGGTGCTGATTGTTGTGGTGTGGTTGAATTATACAATTGAGTGTTACTTTGTGCAATTTGATGCTGAGTGTTAATTTTTGAATTATTATTCCAAAAATATGAGATTTTTGTATTTAATCAGAAAATACTAGGTGTTGGGTTTTGACACCAAAAAAATTTTTAGGTACTATATTAAATAGTGGGATTTTTAAAAGGAATGATATTGATTTTTCTGGCTTGATCCGACCGTGTACCCACACACGACTATTTACACTGGGTGTTTTTAATACGAAGAAAATAGGCCAAGCACATCATTTTAAATGAGGCATTTCAGTGCAATGCACGATGTCCTTGGCCGGGATTGGATGGGCGTGTGATGGTTAAGATAACCTGTCACCCGATGTACGTCGGGTGGACGATGCTCCTATGGGGAAAGCCCTGGACAACGGATAACAATCGCAGTAGAAGCTGGACCGATGCTCCTATATGGAAAGCCTTGGACAACGAATACCAGTCGCAGCAGAAGCTGGACCAATGCTCCTATGTGGAAAGCCGTCTAGTAGAGACGTAGCCGTGCTCAATGGGGTAAGACGACGGCCAGCTACGTCCGAAGACCGCTGTGTGACCAGTAGATTGTGCCTGTGTGGGTAATAATCAATTGAGATGCATGACTGATTGATTTGACGTGCTTGATTATGGGACAAAATTGTGTGGCACGGTATGAGACGTGTCATAACGATTTGGCCTTATAATCGAGACTCTTATGATTGATTGAGCTGTGTAAGACGTTCCAATTGATGTGTGCATTTATTATATGCATTTGTGATATGAACTGTGCTGACGTGTAGGAAGGGACTGAGGCGAGGCGAGTCTCATATGGTTGTATGGTTGTGTGGTTGTGTGGTTAGGACGCCTTTAGGCGTATTTCCTTCCTAATCGAGATTTAGTGCGTGAACTCGCTGAGATTTATATCTCACCCCATCATGGGTTACCATTTTTAGGTCCATAGTGTGAAGAACCCGGAGCTTGAGGCGGAAGGGTCAGGACCATGGGTGGCTCAGTAGTTCTTTTTGGAGATAGACCTCCTGTACATAAACCTTAGTGTTGGCCTCTGTGTATAAACGATAGGTTGACTTGGCTGTTTGTGAAATATGGTTTTGTGAAATTGTGGTCCTGCTTTTCTATCCCATATTTGTGCTGTCTTGGGCTTTATTTATACACTTCCACATGTGCAATAAAATGAATGGGTCGGCAACGCGTCTTGGGACATCACAGTTACATCGACCACCGACCAATGGGCATGCACTTGTGGATCGGGGCGTGACAGGAAAGCCGGTGCATAATCAAAACCATGGTTACCGATTCTGTAGCAAGTTTCATGGATGCGCACCGTGCTGTGCCCAGATGGGAGCATGTTTTGGATGTGGTCAGCATGGCCATCAAGTACGTATTGCCCACACCGACTAGTCGAAGTGCAGCCCCAACCGCTACACATGGGACAACAATCTGGAACTGCATCTCTGGACAATTCTAATCGATCCCCAGCTCAAGGAAGGGTGTAGACGGAGACCAGAGAAGAAGCTAAGGATTGTAGGGTCGTAATTAGAGGTATAGTCTCCTTACACCAACATGCTACGTATGTTTTATTTGATACGAGGGCAACGCACTCACTTGTGGCTGATCAATTCATTAAATTAGCTGGATTAGAGTTGAAACCATTGGAAACGGCCTTTAGTATCTCCACCCCTATGAATGATAAGGTTCTATCTATTTTTGGCTGTCAAGGATATGAGATAATTAGTAATGGGCGAAAGGAGTTGATAGATTTAACTATTTTGGCTATGCGTGATTTTGACATCATAATTGGAATGGATTGGCTCGATCAGTTCAATCCGATTAGTAATTCTAGTTATAAGTTTATAGGGAACAAGGTGGTCCATCTACACCCTTAATTTTATCTCTTGAGGCAGAACGATTGTTAGAAGGTGGTTGCTAAGGCTATTTGGCAACGGTTAAGGATCTTACGGTAGAAGAACTACAATTAGAAGATATTACTATAGTATAAGAGTTCGCGGATGTCTTTCCGAAGGAATTGCCAGGATTGCCTCCGGAAAGGGAGATAGAATTCATTATTGAATTGGCCCCAGGGGTAGAACCAATCTCCAAAGCACCGTATTGAATGTCGTTATCAGAACTAGAGGAATTGAAAGTGCAAATGCAAGAATTGCTCGATAAAGGATTTATATGCCCTAGTGTATCACCATAAGGAGCACCGGTTCTATTCGTAAAGAAGAAGGATGGATCGTTGCGACTATGTATCAATTATCGACAAATTAATCAAGTGACGATCAAAAACAAGTATCCACTGCCAAGGATTGATGACTTGTTTGATCAACTTCAAGGACCATCAATATTCTCCAAGATAAACCTGAGGATGGGTTATCATCAGCCGAGGATCAAAAAGGAGGATATTGCAAAGACCGTGTTTCGCACGCGTTATGGCCATTATGAGTTTACTGTGATGCCGTTTGGGTTAACTAATGCCCCTGTTGCTTTCATGGACTTAATGAATAGAGTGTGTAAGGCATACCTAGATCAATTCGTCATAATCTTCATTGATGATATATTGGTTCCCTCGAATAATCCAGAGAAGCATGAACAACACTTGAGGATGTTGTTGCTAACCCTCCGAGAACACGCACTTTACGCCAAGTTTAGTAAGTGCGAGTTCTAGCTTAATCGAGTAGCATTTCTAGGTCATGTGGTAACAAGTGAAGGAATTTCAGTGGATCCAACAAAGATTGAAGCAGTCATGGATTGGCCTAGACCCACGATAGTGACCGAAGTTCGGAGCTTTTTGCGATTGGTTGGCTATTATCAACGATTTGTGGAAAGGTTCTCAGGAATAGCCACGCCCTTGAGGAGATTGTTAAAGAAAGAAGTGAGATACGAGTGGACGGATAGATGCAAGGAAAGTTTTCAAGAACTTACGCACAAGTTGACGACTGCCCTAGTGTTAATCATACCGTCTGATACTGGAGGATATGAAATTTATAGCGTCGCTTCGTTTAAAGGATTGGGTTGCATCCTGATGCAAGATGGACGAGTTGTGGCCTATGCGTCTAGGCAACTACGGCCGCACGAGCAGAATTATCCGACGCATGACTTGGAATTGGTAGCCATCATCTTCGCTTTGAAGATATGGAGACACTGCTTGTGCGGGGAGAAGTTCACGATCTACATCGACCATCAAAGTTTGAAGTACCTGTTTTCGCAAAAGGAATTGAATATGAGGCAACGACAATGGATGGAATTTCTCAAGGACTACGACTGCGATATCTTATACCATCCTGGGAAGGCCAACAAGGTAGCGGATGCTCTTAGTCGAAAGTCAACAATAGCGCAAATGATGGTTCAAGAATGGATTCTTCTCAAAGGTATACGAGATTCAGACTTCAAGTTCGAGGTAAGCCGACTTTCTAATCTAATGGCTACCCTTCGAATTGAACCCGAAGTGCAAACCAAGATTAAAGCATTGCAATCGATGGATCCATCAATTTGGAAGATCTTGCTAAGGAGTCCTGAGGAACGAAAGTCGAACTTTCAGGTGACGGATGATGGGATCTTGAGGTTTCAAGGTCGATTGTGTGTACCCGACGTGGCAGAAGTCAAGGAAGTGATTCTAACTGATGCCCATCGAAGCCATTATAGCATCCATCTGAATAGCATGAAGATGTACAGAAACCTTCGGCAGTATTATTAGTGGAATGGCATGAAAACTAATGTCGCAAAGCACGTCGCAAAATGCTTGATTTGCCAACAAGTTAAAGCTTGACATTGTAAGCTCGGTGGACTACTACTACCATTAGAGATTCCGGAGTGGAAATGGGAGCACATCACGATGGACTTCGTGATGGGATTGTCGAGGAGCCAAAGAGGAAATGATTCCATATGGGTTGTAGTCAATAGACTAACCAAGTTAGCACACTTCATTGCGGTGCGAAAGGATTATTCCTTAGATAGGTTTGCTGATATCTACATCAAGCAAATCATTCGGTTGCATGGAGTTCCTGTGACAATCACCTCGGATCAGGATCCCATGTTTACAGCTACATTTTGGAAAAGCTTGCAGACAGCCATGGGAACGAAGCTGCAATTTAGCATATGGCCTATCATCCGCAAACAGATGGACAATATGAGAGAATGGTTCAAACTCTTAAGGATATGTTGTGAGCTTGCGTTGTGGATTTCAAAGGGGGATGGGAAGATCAATTACACATTGTTGAGTTCGCATGCAACAACAGCTATCAACGGAGTATTGGAATGGCACTGTTTGAGGCATTATATGGACGTGCCTATAGGACGCCTGTCTGTTGGAATGAAGTCGGTGAAAGAAAGATTATAGGCCCCGAATTGGTACAACAATCAGTAGATGCAATTTAGATCATCTGGGAAAGGTTAAAAACAGCTCAAAGCCGCTAGAAAAGCTATGCAGACAAATGATGGAGACCTTTGGAGTTCCAAGTAGGTGACCATGTGTTCCTTAAAGTGTCGCCCATGAGGGGTACATCCAGATTTGGCAAGAAAGGGAAGCTAAGTCCCAGATTCGTCGGACCCTTTGAAATTTTGGAATGGATAGGGACTTTAGCCTACAGGTTAGCGTTGCCACCCAATCTAGCTCAAGTTCATAATGTGTTTCACATATCCATGTTAAGGAAATATGAATCGGAACCAACTCATGTACTAAGTTATGAGGAGATCGAGGTGGATGATAGAGTGACGTATATATAGAGCAACCGGTGCGAGTCGTAGACAGAAAAGAACTGGTATTGTGCAATAAGGTCATTCCCTTGGTCAAAGTCGTCTGGCAACATCATGGCACCAAATGAGCTACTTGGGAAAGCGAGGACATAATGAGAAGTCAGTATCCCCATTTGTTTGAAGAAGTGGGTGATCCTGCAAATTTCGAGGACGGAATTTCTTTAAGGAGGGAAAAGTTGTGAAATCAGCAATCCGACCCCGATTTTTAGAATGGAATTACATGGCATCCAATCTCCGAACGGGATTACAATAAGGATTGGTAGACCCCAAAAATGCCGAAAATGCCACCTTGAGACGAAAACTCGATTTTTTATCAGTGGGATGCAAAAGTTCGGAAAAGTGGAAACGGGCCATGGGCAAGGGCCCAAGTGGGCCCAAGCCTATGTTAGGCAACCCAATGGGCCCAAGCGCACGATTAGGCAACCCATAGGCCGAAGCCCATCAAGGATGGCCCAAGACCCACATGCCCAAGAGGTGGGCTGCCATGATGGGGTTGTGGGTCCTCTAAGTCCATCAAACCTTCAATGCAAGATCTTGACTTTTAATGCATCCCATGTGTGTGAACAGTACCTAATCTTGGTGAAATGACCAAATTACCCTCTCATTCAACTAAGGACAAAAGGGCAATATGGGAAAGGAGCTAGGAAGGGGCACCCGTGTGCTAAAGATGAGGGAGGTGATGTCATCCCTTAGCCTAGTCTAAGCCTACCTAGCCTATCTTCTAGCCTAGCCATGAGTGGTTCATTAAATGACATTAATGAAACTTGGGCAAGAAGTAAAGTGAGAAGTGATCCAAGCCCTTGTTCTTGGATGGGACATGGCAAGATGTAATCTTGGCCATCCAATAGCCCAAGCATGGGCTTCTCTTCCTCTCTCCCCAAATTCGTCCATACCTCTCCCTCACTCTCATTTTCGTATTTTTGGCTCTCAAGTTTATCTTTCTCTCCCTTTTTGCCATAGTTGAACCACTCCTTGTCCATTTGCATCTCATTTCAAGCCATCTTCTTCACTTTTCCTCATATTTCCCTTACTAGCAACCGGCCACCACCCATCGTCGTCGTGCTGCCGCCTAAGAAGCCGTCCAGCCCACTCATGGGAGCTTTGGAGGCATGACCAACAGCCCCAGCCACTGTCCGGTCTTGCTGCTCCTCCCCCGACGCTTTTTAAAGCTAGGACTTGGGTGTGAGTGGCTTCCTAGCCCTTGAATAGGGTTGTTGTTGCATTTTGGAGTTAGTTTAGGGCTAGATTAAGGCTAAGTGATGTTTTGTTAATGTGATAAGTGGGTTTTGAATGGTAGGTGATCATAGGGTCCCAATAGGTTATCTTGATAGCTTACCATGTTTTCATGGATAGCTTATCATGTTTTCGTCGATAGCTTATCATGTTTTCGTCGATAGCTTGTCATGTTTTCCTCGATAGCTTATGATATTTTCGTCGATAGCTTATCATGTTTTCATCAATAGCTTATCATATTTTCGTCGATAGCTTATCATGTTTTCGTCGATAGCTTATCATATTTTCGTCGATAGGTTATCGTGTTTTCGTCCATAGCTTATCATATTTTCGTCGAGAGCTAATCATGTTTTCATCGATAGCTTATCATGTTCTAGCCGATAGCTTATCATATTTTACGCCGATAGGTTATCACGGTTTATCGATAAGTAGTTATGTGATAGGCGATTAAAGTGTGATGTGTTATGTTAACAAGAGATGAATTATTGGATAGTTTATGATGACATGTAATAGGTGAATTTAATGAATTATGTTGAATTGCAATGACTTATCCTACTTTGTTGAGTGACTTATATGCCATGGACTTGTAAAGTTGGGTGGTACTTGTATATGACATAATATAAGGCACGCAGGTGATGTGGTGGCATATGGCATAGGTTGTTGCATATTGCATGGGCATCGCATTAGTTAATGAGAAAAATATAAAATGAATCGTGTTATGGTATGCCTATGTGATCACTTAAAGACCCCGATGCGTTTACGCAGGGTAGTGAACCCGTGCTAATGTGTTTACATAGGACGATGCCTGATTAAGTTCGAATGCCCCCAAGTCAATAGGATGCTATTCACGGATGGATTTCGGAACGAAGCTCCTTACAAGAATATCGTCTTTATGCGTTTACATGGGACAATGCCGTGCTCAATGGGACGATACGATGCCCGGTTACGCCGGATGACTGCGAACCTTCGGGTTGGCCTTGGGTCCTGAGTGACCGTAATAATCTAGACATGGTTGCGTGAAAAGTGCATGAGATGTATTTGTGATCATGTCTGGGTTATTGCATGGGATGGGCACATGACTATACTATATGGCGCATTTGTATGATTGGATTAGGAGCATGGAAAGTATTATGGGAATTGTGTATGTATTGTCGATGATGGCCTTGAATAAGTGGATATGCTTTCATGTAAATAATCGGGTAAAACAAGAGAAACTTTGCTATTGATCTGCTATCGATAGAGGAATTGCATGTTTAGGGCATCTCTGAGATGAACGGCTTCCCTACACAAGGTCTAGGAAGTTCACTCATTGAGTTTAATCCCATTGTTGTTTGTTGAATGTTTACAGGCCCTAAGAATGACTGAGCCTTTCCGCCAGTTAGTGTCCAATCCCGAGCTTGATCCCGATATGATCGTCGAGCTGGAGCCCTAGATTCTAGAGCTCATAGATAGTTAGGTGGTATTGGGGTTAGTGATACTTTTTGGACCACCCTCATAGTACTAGAGGTGTTAGGTTTGGCCAGAACCCCTTTTTGGTGAAGGTTGTGACCGCGCTTGTAGACTAATCGAATGTGGCAAGTAACTAGGCTTCGTTTGGTGTGTTTAAGCTGTTTTGATTATAGCTTGTATAATATGACAATATTCTAATGTATATGTATATATATGAGTGTGGTTAAAACTATCCTCGTTTGTTGATTGGGTGAATTGTTTATGCTTCCGCTTGTGTATTTAATCGAATAAAGCGATTGGGTCAGCGATGCCTCCCAGGACTTTACAATCGAATGACCTAAAGGAAATGAATGACGACGAGCATGGGTTGTCGTGCGTCACGAGCAAGTTGGGGTGTGACATTAAGAATGGCTCTTTTTCTAGATTTTTTGGTAATGTTGATAGTTACTGCTTCTTAACCCTCATGTTAAGCAGGAGCTAGTACTTCTAGACCATTTGAACCTACGTCCCACATATCCAGGTCCGCGGCTTCAATGTATGACTTCATTCTCTGCTTCCAATAGCCATAGTTACTTTCGTCAAAGTGTGGCGGCTTGTTAGGGGTTTGAGTATCATTAGTAAAGAAGCTGTCAAGGTTAACCATAATAGAGGATCTTTATACTCAAAAGAAATATACTTCAGATAATGAGCAACAGAGCTCTGATACCAATTGTTGAGGCTAACAATACAACCTAGAGGGGCTGAATAGGTTGTTTTCAATCTTTGATGACCTTTTGCCGAAATTAGCTAATTGCTAATTAAAGATCACCTTGACTTGATGTTTATGTAAACACTCACTAATTGTACGCCAGAGTATATAAGAAGATGAAAAACAGGGGGACACAGGTTTGGATTTATACTTAAGCCTACATCTACTGTTCAGACTAACAGCCTTTATACGGGTTGGATTCCACCAACAATTTGCTTGTAAAGTTACAAACGGCTAGCATTTATCCTTTACACGATAGATCACACTATCTGGACTCAGTTATTGCTCTTACACTTGTACACTTAACCCTTAGCACAATTGCTAGACAGCATCACAATCAAAACAGTAAGATAGAGAGCTTTTAGCTAAGAACATAGTACATAAGCTACTTGATCTTTTATATGGTGCACTCTCTCTTTGATTCCTCAATGCCTTCTCTTTTATACTCTTCCTCAATCTATTCGTTGAGAATGATTTATGGAGGTAGGTGACTATTTGAGAGTTTTTGTTGAGCTACTGTCCAAGAAAGTACTGCCTATGACATCCCAAAATTTTCAACCCTGTCTTCTACTGAATGAATTGTGCATTTCATTACGTGTCTATAGGGTTATTCTCAGAGCCGATCACTCTCGAGATAACTAGATTATCTAGGGAAACCATTAAGGAATTTTAAGGCAATAGATTTGAGAATTCGACCAGGAATCGGCTTCTCGACCGTGTTCATCTTTAGAGGCCATTACGGCACAGTTAAAACTCGATTTGAAATTAGAGATAGACTGGATCGACAGAGACGTGTGGCTAATCGTGGGTGACACCACTAAATTAGAAAATTCTCGTCGACCGACTCTAGACTGATTTTCTTATTGTTTTGGTACCATGTGTCCGTATTTGAATCCTTGGGATTTTCACGACAATCGAGAGTCACCAATGAGTCGAGTGGGTTCACAGTGGCTTGAAGAAAATCGACCACGGGTCAATTGCACTTAAAAATATCCAAAAGTTACCCGGTAGCCTAGGTCATGCTAAAAACGCGCCGAATAGAAATTAACCACCAATTCAAGTCCGATTTCAAAAATTGAAGTTCCAGTCATGTCACAATAAATTCTAGGAGTATTGACTCAATCTAAGAAGATTTTTCGAAGATCCCGAGATTTTTACGGAAAATCGGTTTGGACGACGCGGAAAATCAACGGAAATTCGGATAGGCCAAATTAAAGGAAATTTCGACTTCCAAGCCGAGCTTTTGTGTGTTGGAGACTAGCAGAAAATGGTATGGGATTTTCCTTCGGCGAAATTGGACCTCAAATTGGGGATTTGAGTGAGGAATTGAAGTTATGTGAGTAAATTCGGAATTAAGAAAATAGGTATATTTTTTGGCACCAAAATGAAGTTTTTGAGGATAAAACAATAAGATATTTGGGAGACCAAAGTGGATAAACATGAAGCCTATGGGGGACAAAGCATTTAACTCTTGGGATTTACTTTATTGACTTTAGTTTATTCTTCCTAAACCTTCGGTCCACGCCGCACCACCGCCCCTCTCGATTTACATCTTCGTGTCTCCCTCTCTCATCCCTCTATTTACTTCAACTTCACCGAAATTGCAGCATCAAAACCCCACAGAATCAACCCTCCATTTTCCCCTTTGGCTGCCACGCGTCCATCCCCTTACCGCGACAACCCAAGCGAAACCTGCAAAGCCCACGTCTTCCCTCCACCGAAACCGAATCATCTAGCGCCCCTCCTTTCCGTGTCTTCACGCCAGCTCGTGGTCAACACCAGCAACAAGCGAAGCCTTCGGTTGACTGGGCAGCCTTCCTTTGCTACCACTTTGCCGCGTCTGCGCCTAGGCTGGTCAACGAATTGGCGTGGAGACCATTAAGCGAACTTCGCTCCTCGCGTCTTCAATTTCGGTCCAAAGGTCAGCAAAGCAGCACCGAGCGAAGGCTCCACCGCCTTCTACATCCACGCGTACACGGCCTGCAGCTTCACGGTCAACAGCAAACCACCGAAATTTCCCTGGTTGACCGAGCATCCCATCTTCGCGAAGCAAAATCCACCGAAGCAGCTCTGTTCTTCAGCGCAACGTCCCACGAATTCGTGCAACCCCATCCAATGAAGTCGTGAGCCCATCTCCATCAAACACGGCCCAGCATCCAACTCACGCAAGTTCAGTTTCAGTTAGTTTTGGAGGCCCATCTTCACAGCAATTTCGGCCCATCCAAGTGCAGCACAGGCCAAGTTCAGCAGCCCACAGATCCAGAAATTTTGGGCCCAACAGCTGGGTCTGTTTTCAGCCCGTTGAGTTCAACAAAGCCTAACGAATTTTTTGAGGCCCAATTTCAGCAAATCAATTGAAGACCGGCCCGCGAAGAAAGCCCATTCACAGTCAAGCCCAAGCCCAAGAGTGAGCCCATTCCGAAACAAGAACAAATCTCAGTTGGGCTGAGATTTGTTGGGCCCAAGTTCTAAGGCCCGGTCCAAGCCCACCGGTGTTGTCGAAAGCCCGATTTCGGCCGCCGTTGCGTCGCTGTTGCGGTGATTCGGTCTCCGCTTTTACCAAGTGAGTTTTACTCACTAATGCTTTCTTAGTTTGCTAATTATACTTAGGGTTGGCTAGATTTAATTAAATGCAATTAGGTGGTTAGATTAATTTAGATAAATTAAATTAGTGACTTATTGATGCATGTTAGGTGGTTAGAAATAGACATAAGCAAGTTGGCATGCCATGTTATTTATTGAACGAGTCTCGATAATTTTCTGGGCTCGTCTCGGCTTCCAATTAGGCATTACGGGCCTAAATTGGATTTTTATTATTTATTTATTTAATTTTCGAAATTAATTATTTAATTAATTATTTTTCCGAAAATTCAACCGGGATGGCCGGTGACCGGAATTTCGTGCTGATTGTCGTGGTGCAGTCCGTTTATTTATTTGAGCTTTATTTGTGCTAAAGTAATCTATGAGTGATTTTAAGATTCATTCCTAAATTGAATCTTGAAAGGGTCAGGTGGGACCATAAAGCCATTGAATCTTGAAAGGGTCGGGTGGGATCGTAAAGCCATTGAATCGTGAAAGGGTCGGGTGGGACCGTAAAGCCACTAAATCTAAGAAAGTTGATTGGTGTGGGATGAATGACCTAGAAATGGTCCGACTGACATGTAATCGACTAGGTCGATTTGATCGATGCTTTGATCGGTGATGTGATTGTTTGAGTACCTATTGAACTGTACTAATATGCAGATGGAATTTGAGGCCAAGGTAAGTTCTCTGACTCCTACTGTGCTTAGGCAACCGAGTAGTGTATTGGTTTAGTAATCGAGTCTTAGGGGGTAGAACTTGCTGAGACGTAGTCTCATCCCGGCTGTGGGACAACATTTCAGGACCCTGAGGAAGAGCCGAGGAGGAGGAATCTGAGAAGGAGAACACTGATGTGAAACCTGAGGAGGAGAAAGATTTTTGAAGAAGAAGATGATCCAGAGAGGGATCTTGAGTACAACCTGGATGTGGATTAAGATCCCATCCCTTTTGTGAACCCTGTCTTAGTGTAGATAGGTGTGAGACTAGTATGCTGTGAATAGTATTGTAAATATACTATGAGTTGTGCTGTTAATAAAAGTGTGGTTGCCAATTTCAATATGAAAAATATGGCCTACTTTTCTATTCCATTGTTTTATTGTCTGGGGATTTATAATTGCTTCCACATGTGTAATAAAAAGAAAGGGTCGGCGATACTTAGTCCTGGGATATCGCACTTTAAAATCGACCAAGGTGTGGGATGGGCGCATGCCTAAGGATCAGGGCGTGACACTGTCCATACAGCTTTTTTCACGAGACTTCTGTAGACTGACCAAAAATAGTAACTATAGTTTCTAACGAACCTATCAGACACCTAGCTACTTTGCTATATGCTTTATTCTGATTCTATTGCCATATGAATCCAAATCATTCAACAGCTATTTAGCTGACTCAATGAACATCAACTAATGTACTTGGTTATTACATTACCATCAACCCGATCTTTACTGCTTCGACATAAAAATCATCAATACCTGATCTTTTTTATTGAGTAGTACTATTTATTACAATATGATATTTGCAAACTTCTTTTCAATGAATCACACCACGGATGTTGCGTGGTCCTTGGTCTAAACATCTGCAAATAACATAGTAAGTATTACACTAAGGATAGTGTTAACACTTATTTTAAGTTAACGCGTCAAAAAGGTAAAAAATTTGAGATTTGGATTTCCGATTTCAACAAAGCCCATTTCTTGACCAAAAAAGTGTCGTTTTTCGTTTCTTTCTTTTGCATTGTTGCTTTTAAGCATTTTCCTATTCATTTTGAAGAAAAACTTGAAAATTCAAATGCTTGAATTTAATTTTGCTAAAAAAAAATGTCATTTAGCTTTAATTTCACTTTTGTTAAATCAATTTTTTAAAAAATCTAAAAATTTGACCGAAAAATCAACATTTTAGAAAAGTCAACTAAATGCTCAACTTTTGGCCAAACCTTTGACCAAAAAAATTTTAAAAAAATCAAAATCCACAAAACACTTTATTTTAGTGTCAATTTGATTTGTATATCGATAATTTCACAAAATTTGATTAAGAACCTTGTTTTCCGAATTTTTCGGTTTAAAGTTCTAAATCGATTTTTAGGTATAGTTCCTTTTACGATATTTGGTCTAGGGATTATTTCTAATCCACTTGTTCATTCAGTTTCAAGAGTGGTCATGCTGAAATGTGGATTGTCAATTTTAGCCGTAATTAGCGGTCCGAGTCGGTTTTTCATGATTAGCGAATGAACACTCCCTTTCCATTCATTTTCATGAAGTAAATTCGAATTCGAGGTTAATTTTGGAAATTTCACTTGGGAACATTGCAATTTGAGGGATTTAGCTTACCTGAGCCTAAGAAAACTAAGCTAATGAACTCTAATTGGCAAAATTCAAATTGACCCATTCGAGACTAAGGTTTGATTTCAAGAATTAAGATCCAATTTCATCATTGGCCTTCAATTCAATCTTAGCGTAAAAGTTGCGCCACCTTTTCAAGGTCAATTTGAATGTCATGAATCATCCTAGACATGGGTTATCGGATCAATTGGTGCCTTGCAACATTGATTGAATTCAATTTCAATTAATTGGCACTTTTGAGTAAGAAATTAGCAAATTGACGTACCTTTGTCTATCATAGACCAAGTTTTCCTTGCAATTAGACCTCTAGGGGGACTAAATTGCACAAAAGAAAGAGAAATGTTCATGTATTAATTTATTACCAGTGCTTAATGTTTCAATATAAATTAGGAGGATTACGTTATTTTCTTGCTTATTAATATAAAATTCAAAGTCGTATAGGATATCGGAAGATTGCAAAACAAGTTCCAATGGAAACGGGGTTGACCACAACCGGATCGAAAAACAAGGTGGGTCGCACGGGGTCCAATACAAACAAGGGTCGGGTATAGGGTCCGAAAAGAGGAACCGGTTATAACAGGGGTCGGGTACAGGGTCCAGGTCTAGACCCTACCCACCCTGGACCCGATCACCCCTAGGATCGGTTGAGACCAGTTCGGACCAACTCGACCGATCATCGACACTAAGTGTCAATTGTGTCTCCCTCTAGCAACCTCACGGTGGTCGGCAACCTCGTGAGGTGGTCCATCCCATGGCGATGTTCCCATGGCCATAATTTGTGAAATTCCAAATTTTACCTCGGAATTGATAAAATTCACAAATTAACCCTCATGTTATGAAAATTGCTAAAAGACTCCTATTAGTCTATAATTGATCATCACCGTTTGTTAAGAATGCATCGTGGCCATTGAAATGGGTATGTTCTCAATTAGGGTGATCTCAACAAATTTAACAAACCAATTAGTTAAGGAGATTAAATCTTAACCCTTGGATTAATCCAAGGGCTAAGATTTGATCATGCCCAAGACTACATATCTAACTTTTCCTCCAAAATTGAGGAGAGGCCTCATTTTTCAAATCTAGATTCTCTCTCTAGCCCTCTATCTATATCTCTCTCTCCATCTTTCTTCAAGCTTCGGCCAAATCAAGCACAGTCGAAGAAAAAGCGAAGCAATTGCTCACTCCAGAAACTGGGCCATTTTTTACCACCAATTCTCTCTCCGCCCACTCGTTTTCTAGCAGAATTTTTCCTTAAAATTATCTCTGCAATTCTCTTCACTCAAGCTTTCTCTTCTCTGATTTTTCTTCATTCAAGCGAGCATTTCAAGGAGAGATCCACTTGTTCTCTCTCTGGCGTAAGAACCCCATGGATTTCTTCTTGCCGAAAGACAATGCAGGCAAGCGATTCTGTATTTTGTGGAGAGGATTGATCGAGTTCTCCAACAATATCCGCTCGATAAACTTCGTTGTCTATTCGAAGAAGAGGACTAATAGCAGAAGTAGGTTCAAACTCAGATATCAGATTCAGCTAAGTCTTCTCAACTCTTGCTTTTATATTGTTGCGATTAGATCCTTACTCCTACAACTTTCGTTTATTTGATCTTGCTGATTTTGTTGAAGAAGAAGCTGAGAAAATGCTCCTGGATTGCAACTCCAAAGAAGCGGTTGCGATCTTCAAGTTTAAAGCCGAGGCGTCCATTGATGAGTCTCGTAAATCGATGATCGAAGATCGACATTGAATGAAGTCTAGTTGATTTGAGTTTTAGCGAAGTCCGATCGGATCCTTTCTTTAGTGGTGATAGACTTGCAATCCGTCTCCTTGCTGATCCATGATTTGAAGTCTTCTTTCTAGAGATCACCTTCGTTGATTGAAGCTCGATGATCTTTATTTTCGAGAAGTTCCGATAGCGAGATCGAAGCTAAGTGTTTGATTTCCTCTTATTTTTGTTTTGATTAAGGAGTGTTATTAGGTTCAGATCCTCTACTGATTTCAATGTGCTTTTTGTTGATTAACAGCTTCATGGTCATTGAATAGTGGACATTTCCAAAGGCAAGTTCTTTGCCAGTTCATTATGAATCAAGGTAGGTGTGTTAAAACTCCTTTTAATAGTGTCCGATGAGGCGGGAGCTTCTTGTATCGAAACACATGATTGACAATGAAGGCGGGGCCAGGATGCACTTCAAATCTGATTAGAATCAATGCTCGTATGATCCGAAATTAATTATAGTTAGATTTTGAGGTTCTGTGATTTTCGAGTTTGGATGAGTATGTTTCTATTAGGCCTCTTTTGAGCTCTTAAATGCTGTTATCTTGCAAAGTGATGAACTAGAAGTTTGATATACACATCTTAAGCTTCGATTTGATAAGCCAAATGGCCCGAATGGGCAACATTTGACCCCCGAAAACTGTTGGGTTTTCATGAATCATGTATAGGTAAAATTAACAAAAGAACGCAGCGGAAACAAAGATGATATTTTATACATAATTCTCCGAAGGCGTTGTTCATGCGTTTTAATAAAAAATCTGAATATATAAGAAAAAAGTAGTTAAACGAATTACCTCTCGAAGCGCACTTTATACAAATTGGTTTGGATGTTTTACAACCCGAGCCCCACAAACGTCGAATCTCTAGTTCAAACACACCAACAATGGACGTCGAACAGAAGAGAGAACTTTCGGATAATCACCACTATGATCGTGCTAGCAATCTCGTGGAGACAATCCGCCGTATCCTTGATGTTTTAGTCACGGCCCGACCGAGAGAACACTCTTCTTTCTTGCATCTTGAAAAACACAAGAACACACACACACCACACGAGGTTTCTCTTTATTTTTCAGCAACACACTTTGTTGTGTCCCAAAACCACATTTTAAATAAAAAAGAAAAATATAAACAGATCAGCAACGGTTGCTAATCGATGGACGATAAGCAACCATTGCTAATCGTCCACTTATGCACAAACAATCGCGAATGAGCGGTTGCTCATGCACGACCATCATGCTTTGTGCATGTGCACAAATTCGTGCATGTGCACGAAGCTTCATTAACACAGTCAGCAACAATTGCTGACCATGTTCATGATTAATTAATTAAATAGTTAATTAATCAATTTCTAAAACTAAAATAAAAAGAACATAATCTTTGTGGGTGCAATTAAGGTACATTAACATATATCCACTTTTGGCATGCGTGTGCATCATATGCAAGTAGGCTCGTGACTATAATACAAATTAAATTAAATCTCATTTAATTTAATTTCAAATCAACTCAATTCGATTGCAATAATTGCAAACACATTTGCAACAATATTTTTATCTTGTTCCACATTATCCTAATTGTTTATGGTGTGTGACATCCCTAGATTCATCACTAAGCTAGTAGTAAGACTCGTATTAACACATTAGTACTCCAAAAAGAATTAATTGTCCCGATTAATCTTTGGGTCCTACAAGCCATGATTGACATCTAGCAATATGTCATGACTACCCAGATAGTGTGAATATTTTAATAACATAATGAACCTGTCAGTTTTGGCTATAGTGTAATTCAATCCCTCTGTCTTACTATGTCCCGATCAAAGAAGACCATAGAATATTTGACAAGTCACAAATTCGATCATATACACAAATCTAATTGACATGCATTTTATTCGAGACATAAACAATTTATTCTCAGTTACAACCTCGGCCGAGGATTTCAATGCAGTGTCATAATTATATCGTATAGGACATCATTATTATACCTTGCATGTAACAATGAGACATATTCCATATTGCGCACACGTGTAACTTTGTATATGAACAAACTATGACCATCAGGCATAAAGACGGATCAACAACCCGACATTACGTGCACTCGTGAACCATAGTTGTTCGACACACAAGTTAACATTGTGCCTCAGGTCTAAGCATTATTTACACAAGACCAAAGCATGAACAATTAGACATTGACCACGCTAAAAGCTTCCATGTTGCTAATCGTTCCATATGCGTCACGTTCAGTGAACTTGTCTAATACAAACACTCGTATTCTTAACTCAGGCATCACAATACTCAATGACTTGTGACTCATCATTCCCTTAAGTATCCAATACTTAATGGTAAAGTTAAGAACACACCGGTCTCAACAGGATTATTAGTATCCACTCAATAATCCATCGACCGGGAACGATTTAAAGATTTAGTTTAACTATGAACCCGTCACATATATTCTTGGCGCCTCAAGAATAGGTCTAGTTGCAAGTGATCTTATGGAATCATTCATAAATATAAAATAATTGGACAAATGAATGAATACGTCATTGCCATTAATTAAATAATAATAATGATAGTACGACTGAAATCCCTAATATGTAACTATTACATAGTAGCTTTAGGTCATACATCCAACAATCTCCCACTTGCACTAAAGCCAACTTGTCTGGTACCTCAAACCCATTTTGTCAATATGTCTTTCAAAAGAAGATTGAGGTAAGGCCTTAATGAAGGGATCTGCCACGTTTTCCGCCAAGGCAATTTTCTGCAAGGTGATATCACATCTCCCAACAATTTCTCTGATGAGATGGAAGCATCTCTCAATGTGCTTGGACTTCTTGTGAGACCTTGGTTCCTTAACTTGAGCTATCGCCCCATTGTTGTCACAAAACAATGTAATCAGTTGCTCAATTGAAGGAACGACTCCAAGTTCATAAATAAACTTTTTCATCCAAGCGGCTTCCTTTGCTGCTTCAGAAGCGGCTACATACTCTGCCTCAGTGGTGGAATCGGCAGTTATGCTTTGTTTGGAACTTTTCCAACTAACTGCGCCACCATTGAATGTAAAGACAAACCCAGACGTAAACTTATAATCATTAGGATCCGATTGAAAACCGGAATCAGTATAAGTTACAACTTTAAATTCTCCTTCTCCATATATCAAGAATAAATCCTTAGTCCTTCGCAAGTACTTAAGAATAGTCTTGATTGCTATCCGGTGCTCTTCTCCTAGATCAAACTGATATTTGCTAGTAACACTTACAGCATGCACAATATCAGGTCTGGTACATAGCATAGCATACATTATGCTTCCAATAGCGGATGCATATGGTATCTTCGCCATCCGCTCTCTTTCTTCAGGAGTGTTGGGACACATCTCCTTAGAAAGACAGATCCTTTGCCTAAAAGGCAATAATCCTCTCGTAGAACATTGCATGTTAAACCGTGTTAACACTTTGTCTATGTACGTAGATTGTGAGAGGCCAATCAATCGTCTTGATCTATCTCTATAGATCTTGATACCTAAAATGTAGGTTGCCTCTCCTAAATCTTTCATGGAGAATTTATGTGACAAGAATAGTTTTATCGATGATATCATTGGTACATCATTTCCAATCAAAAGTATATCATCGACATACAAAACTAGAAATGCAATTGCACTCCCACTGATCTTCTTATATACATAAGGTTCATCCGGATTTTTGATGAAGCCAAATGATTTGACTACCTCATCAAAACGGATATTCCAACTTCTAGAGGCTTGTTTTAGTCCATAAATGGATCTCTTAAGCTTACACACCTTCCGTTTTTCACTATTGGATTCAAAACCCCGTGGCTATTCCATATAGATGTCCTCATCGAGAAAACCATTTAGAAAAGTTGTTTTGACATCCATCTGGAATATCTCATAATCAAGGTGTGCAGCTATAGCCAACATAATCAGAATAGATTTTAGCATGGCCACAGGTGAGAAAGTTTCGTCATAATCAATTCCTTCTTTCTGACGATATCCTTTCACCACCAGCGTGCTTTGTAAGTTCCAATTTGACCTTTAGCATTCATCTTCCTCTTAAAGATCCATTTACAACCAATTGGTATAATACCATCAGGCAGGTCAATTAAGGTCCAAACTTCATTGGAATACATTGAATCCATTTTCGGATTTCATGGCTTCTAGCCATTTACCAAAATCGATGTCCGACATCACCTCCTCATAGGTTTTAGGATCACTAGGTTGATCACTATCATTCACAATGAATAATGGTTCAATATGATCAACCGAGTGTCTATAACGAGTAGGTGCGTGAGACGTTCTCGCACTTCTCCTAAGAGGTTGTGTATCAGAAGCTCCCACTGAATCAGAGATTGGTATCTGAACTCGGTTGTTTGGTACTTCATTATTTTCTTCTTGTAAGACTATTTTCCGCCCAACACCACCTTCTTGGACGAACTGATTCTTTAGAAAAGAAGCATGCTTGCTCACCAAAATTCTTTGGTCTGAATGAAAATAGAAATAATATCCAAGAGTTTCCTTTGGATATCCAATGAAGCGACCTTGTTCAGATTTTGCCTCCAATTTTTCCATTTTCAGCTTTTTTCACGAAAGCTGGACAACCCCAAATCTTAATATGATTAAGACTTGGTTTCCTATTATGCCATATCTCATAGGGCGTAGTTGGAACAGATTTGTATGGCACTTTGTTCAGCATATATATAGCTATCTCAAGGGCATATCCCCAAAGGGATATTGGCAAATCGGTGTAACTCATCATAGATCGCACCATATCTAATAAAGTATGATTTCTTCGTTCAAATACACCATTATGTTATGGAGTTCCAGGAGGTGTCCATTGTGATAAAATGCCATTCTCTTTAAGATAGTTCAGGAATTCAGTACTCAGGTATTCACCTCCTCGATCTGATCGAAGAGCCTTAATACATTTTCCTGTTTGTTTCTCAACTTCAGCCTTGAATTCCTTGAACTTTTCAAAGGATTCAAATTTATACTTCATGAGGTATAAATAACCATACCATGACTGATCATCGGTGAAGGTAACGAAGTAATTATAACCACCTCTAGCAGTTTCATTAATTGGTCCACATAAATCTGTATGTATTAATCCTAATATGTCAGAAGCTCACGCACTATGTCCCACAAAAGGCGCTTTGGTCATTTTTCTTAGAAGACATGCCTCACAAGTCGAGTATGACTCAAAATTTGATGGATCAATATGCCCATCATTTCTCAACTTGTTAATTCTGTCTTCTCCAATATGACCTAATCGGAGATGCCAAACATACTTTTTATTTGGACCGTCTCTAGGGTGTTTATTAGTTATGGCATTTATATCAATTCTATTTTGCTTATTGACATCGGTAATCGCATTACCGGACATTGTAATGGTATAAAGATTATTGGTTAATAAGCTGAACCAACACATCTTCTATTATGATAAATAGAAAATACATCATCAGCAAAAGACAATTCATAATTCTCTTTACCCAAACGAGGTATAGAGATGATGTTCCTAACAGCATTCTTATAATGCAAACAGTTCTTTAAAATCAATACATGTCCAGAAGGCAAACATAAATGAAAAGTCCCTATAGCTAACGCAGCAACTCTTGCTCCATTGGCAAATGTTAGGACAATCGCATTTCGCCCTAGCATCCTACTTATTTCCAGATTCTGCAAAGACATACAAATATGTGAAGTAGAATCTAGAACCCATGAGCTAGATTCAGCATTAACCATAAGATTAGTTTCAATAAGCATAAACACCATACCTTCATAAGGTTGGTCCTTTGGCTTGACCTTCAAGCTTGCAAGGTACTTCCTACAGTTCCTCCTCCAATGCCCCTTGACACCACAGTAATGACATTTCCCTTTATCAATCTTGGGTTTTGGTTGCATAACAGGTTTGATAGGCCTCTTCCATTTCTTTTTCTTTAAAACAGTCTTACCCCTTGAAGAAGAAGCCTTAGCCATAGCCACTACATTTGGTCTCGTGTTGTGCATTTCCTTCTCATAAACTACCAGCACGCTATGTAACTCAGCGAGAGTTTTCTCCATCTTATGCATGTGAAAGTTTTGGACAAAACCAGAGAAGGAATCGGGTAAAGATTGGATGATCAAATCCACAGCTAACTCGTTGTCCATAACGAGATTCAGCCTAGCCAATTCTTCAATGTGCTAGATCATTTTCAAAGCATGATCATTAATTGATGATCCTTCGGCCATCCCCATACGGTACAATGCCTTAGATATCTCATATCTAGAGGTTCGACCATTCTCATCAAAATATTCCTTTAAGTGCAAAATGATCGACCTAGCATCTTCCATAAATTCATACTTCTTCTGTAATTCATTATTTATTGAAGCAAGCATATATGGCCTAACTTTTAAGTCATCGTCACGCCACTTATCATAAGTGACATGCTCCTCTTGGGTCCCACCCTCAGGAAAGGAGGTTGGCATCTTTTCATCAAGCACATACCCAATTTTTTCTGAATTGAGAACAATTCTCAAATTCCTTACCCAGTCAGTGAAATTGGGTCCAATCAAACAATTCTTGTCAAGTATAGAAGCGAGTGGGTTTGTGGTCACCATTTTTCAGAGTAATAATATATTTGTTGCAGAAAATAAATTGTTAGCTGTTGTACCTTTCAAAATAACTATTTCATTTTGGCCTTTAAATGAAATAGATCCTCCCACTAAATTTATATTCGAATCCCATACTCCTTAAGATGGGAAGCGGTAATCTTTGTTGGCTAAAGATTACTAGTGGGGATTGGAGTCCCACTAGCCCAAAGCCGACCCCACCTAGCAGTTATTGGTGTTCTATGAACTTAGTGAGTGAACCAACTTGTTCAACGCACCATATGCGAGTCCCAATCATAACTTTGGCCTCTAGGCTATGAAAGCCTCACCTAACAGTATTTGGCATCATGATCATAGTTGAGTCTAGCCCATCGTCTCATGCAAGTATTGAAAACACAAACGATTTCCTCACCTGACATTTATTAGAAATCATTTGGCTTTAACCCCACAACATCATATGCATAATGGAGTGGTACAAGATTATGAATGGTAATAAACCCCTATGTATCCATAGCCAATCAATTAACCACTATAATATTGGATCAAACCACGACAATGGAAAGCCACGAGTCCAAAACCCATTTCAACTTAATATTATTAATAAGGAGATTTGGGTCGTTATTAATGGTCTCACTTTGCACATTAACCGGTTTAACACGCATGATAACATAAACACAAAAAATAAATAGATATCACGTAAACATCTATCCTACGCGGTGATCATGGAATTGTGGTTCAATGGGTCTCGAGCCAAAGAGACCCATTTAGCCATTTTAATGTTTTAATAATAGAGACATGTCCTTCATTTCTTCTTGAATCTTTGAACTCTTCAAAGACCGGGCCCATAGAGCTCACCGGCTTAATGGCTCCTCCAATGGCTCCTCCTCTCTTGTAGCATTTACATCAACAATTGAAATACTAAATTATGCTAAAATTACATTTCATAAAAATAAATATAAAATGAAGGACGCAGCCTCCATTTAATAATTACATCCCCAAAAAGAATACCTGTAATCATCATACATTCATCCATACAACAATCATAATGATTAGGGATTTTTCCATGATCACCACCCTTCCTTACAAGCCATAAATTCAAAATTTAAAGCTTCGGAAGGCATAGATAAAATTCTGCATTTAATCAAATTTAAAGTCAAACAACGCAAACCATGTCAAGAAATCAATATCGATGACACAAATTTCACGAGCGTGATTCCGAACGGAAGTTGCGTTGTCAACTTTAAATTCACAATCACGAATCATTCGCAAAATATAAACACAAAGTATAACAAGTTACGGATTTTTGATTCAAAATTGATTTAGTTCTAATTTTTGCTTAGTTGATTAAATTTATCACATAAATTAATCAACCTCTATAGGCCACATAAGAGCAAGCTCTTAACAAAAATAAATTGGCCATTAGAACGCAAAAATATCTTTGAACTATAAATCAATTAAATGCATGAAAAACGCCAGAGGTTGGCTCTGATACCACTATTGGGTTTCATTAATCATGTGTAGGTAAATTTAACAAAAGTACATAGCAGAAACAAAGATGATATATTTTATACATGATTCTCCGAAGGTATTGTTCGTGCGTTTTAATCAAAAATCTGAATACAAAAAGGGAGTGAAACGAATTACCTCTCGAAGCGCGCTTTATACAAATTGGTTCAGACGTTCTACAGTTCGAGCCCCACAAACGTCGGACCTCTCGTTCAGACACACCAACAATGGACGTCGAACGGAAGAGAGAACTTTCGGATAATCACCACTATGATCGTGCTAGCAATCTCGTGGAGACAATCCACCGTATCCTTGATGTTTTAGTCACAGCCCGAACAAGAGAACACTCTTCCTTCTTGCGTCTTGAAAAACACAAGAACACACACACACCACACGAGGTTTCTCTTTATTTTTCAGTAGCACACATTGTTGTGTCCCAAAACCACATTTTAAATAAATAAATAAAAATATAAAACCGATCAGCAACCGTTGCTGACCGTCCACTTATGCACGATCTTATGCATGATGGTCAGCGGTTGCTGACCATCATGCTTCGTGCATGTGCAAGAAGCTTCATTAACACGGTCAACAACAATTGCTGACCGTGTTCATGATTAATTAATTAAATAGTTAATTAATCAATTTCTAAAACTAAAATAAATAAAAAAACATAATCTTTGTGTGTGCAATTAGGGTACATTAACATGTATCCACTTTTGGCATGTGTGTGCATCATATGCAAGTAGGCTCGTGACTATAATACAAATTAAACTAAATTTCATTTAATTTAATTTCAAATCGACTCAATTCGATTGCAATAATTGCAAACACATTTGCAACAATATTTTTCTTTTGTTCCACGTTATCCTAATTGTTTATGGTGTGTGACATCCCTAGGTTCATCACTAAGCTGGTAGTAAGACTCGTACTAACACATTAGTACTCCCAAAAGAATTAATTGTCCCGATTAATCTTTGGGTCCTACAAGCCATGATTGACATCTAGCAATATGTCATGGCTACCCAGATAGTGTGAATATTTTAAGAACATAATGAACCTGTCAGTTTTGGCTATAGTGTAATTCATTCCCTCTGTCTTACTATGTCCCGATTAAACAAAGACCATAGAATATTTGTCAAGTTACAAATTCGATCATATACACAAATCTGATTGACATGCATTTTATTCGAGACATAAATAATTTATTCTTGGTTACAACCCCGACTGTGGCATCCAGAAATTTTGACGACCCTCGAATATGCGACGGTCGTGACTGATCGACGAAGGTACCGTCGGACAGTGTTGCCGACACCACTACGAACACCGTTTTGATTATTATCATCGGACCGATATGTCACGTTGAGTAATGATCCGATCGTCGAATAAACTATAGTCATGTCGAAATCCCATTACTTAAGGTCATTAGTGAGACCAACCTCATCCGTATTTAGCCGATCTTGGCAAAATAACGATATGTCGCGGATCGACGAAATTGTTATCGGAATTCGTCATCGTCGGCACCACATTCGACCTTGTTTCATTGCCACTCGACGTCCCGAGGCATGAACTTTCGGAGAAAAAGAAAGTCTCCTTGAATGACCAAGCATTCACATTTTTCCAACGGATCTCTTTAGTCGACTTGGGTAGTCGATCAAGAGAGAAGAAGGGCACGTCTATGCTTGCAATGGGAAGAGTTGGCAACTGAATTATTTATGTAAGAGATACGTCTCTCTCTCCCCCAGCCGTCGACACCCCTTGTTGCCACCTCCTTAGTTGACTAGGAAAGTCAACAAATGAAGCCACCCATCGACGCGTGGAAGTGAGGCGGGCAGCGAAGCCGTGGAGCTCAACCGAACGGGAGCCACGTCCTCCCCCACCTGTCTTCTTCTCTTGCAGCCATCGAAAGAACCTGCATGCAATGGTTGATTAATCAACTAATCAAAGAACAAAATGGCTCGTAAGTGTGAGCAAAAGAGAGAGCGCTCGAGCAAAACTAGGCAGCAAGTGAGAGAGATATAGAGAGAGCGAGTGAAAGAGGGAGCAGCGAGCGAGTGAAAGAGGGAGCAGCGAGCGAAAGTGAGAAAGAAAGGAGAGGTGGTCACCCCTCCGTCCAAGCTCGTGCGCTGCCGCCGTCGACACAGCTCGTCTTTGCCGCCGTTGAGCCGTGTCCGCAACCTACAAGCTATCTATTTTTGCTTGCCATCGAGCCATAGGACCTAAGGCAAGTTGAAGTCTACTAATCTATATGGTGTAATGCTATTGCTGTCTAAGGAAGTGTATTGATAGGTTGGATTGCTTGAGTTTGTTGTGGAATGGTGGTATGTAGAGTAGCTGAAACTGTTTTGGGGTTAAATGGTTAGGAAACCTTGAAATTTTCTGGTTTGCATGTGATTTTGGATTCTGATTATACATAGATTTTAGCACTGACAAAGCTTTGAAAATTCTATTTGTAAATGGTTTTAGAAAAACCTCCCGACCCACACTGAAATTTCTATGTACCGAGGCGCCGTTCATCAATGTTTCAAAAAGGAAAGGAAAATGTTTTGGTGCCCTCGGAATCTCAAATTTCTACATAAACTAATTTTGAAAATCTTGAAGTCGGGAGTGAAGATTTGAATTACCAATGTGCCGATTTCAAATTACTTGTGTTTGATAACTCTCTTTGATTTTGGCCGTGAGGCGCAAGTACAACCCGAGAATTTACACATGGATTTTCGAAATACATTGAAGGTTAACCGTGGAAGTGGATTTATGAGCTGATATTATGTTGCTGAATTATGTGAATTGATTCCATTGACATGAAAATGGCATATGTTTTAAAGCCTATTGTTGTTACTTGGCATGTCTTTGACAATCACAAATTACATTGCTTGATATTAGACAAGGGTGATTTTCAAGAACCCAAAAGGATTTCAAATGTTGTTGTTGCTGTGAAAATGGTTTGGCATTGAAATAATTTGATTAATATATCATGGCTGAGATGTGATTGATGCTGTCGGACCCTCGGGTCGACGATGCCCCGGGAGTCGGGATGCCCAAAGGTTCGCGAGGGTCGATGCCCTTTGGATGCTTGAGGTCTGCAGTGCCTCAGAGGTACCCCGGGAGTGTCGGGATGCCCGGTTGTATTTTGAATACATGCCCTGAGGGTAGGGGTAACCATTTTCATGGCGAGCCCTAGAGATTCCTTGTGATGCCAGGTGGGGTGCGAGATGCCTGGGGGTGTAACGTAACACGCTCTGGATGCCTGGTTGTATTTTGAATACATGCCCTGAGGCTTTCACGACACCAGGTTGGGTGCGAATGCCTGGAAAGGACGCAAACACTGGTCCTCTAGGATAGACATAGGGAAATGAAAATAAACTGAGTTTTAAAACTGATGATTCTGCTAATAACTGCGCCTGATTATGGGACAAAATTGTGTGGCATGGTATGGGACGTGTCATAATAGTTTGGCCCTATAATCGGGACCCGTGTAACTAGAATGATGCATTTTGATTTTGAAACTACAATTGCCATTGCTTTGAAAAGCTTTATTGATTTGATGCACACTCATTCTTTTGGATTACATGTTTTGTCTATCTTGCATGGAATTAGATAGTGATGGCTTGCACGATATAGTTTGGTAGATCTTCAACTGCTGGGTGGTTGTACTCACCCCTTTTGGGGACTAACATTTCAGACTAAGACAAGATGCCTCTGCTGGCTGTACCTCCCGGCACATTTTATGTAATCTCGGTCGATCTACAATGCGAATGGTCGAAGCATCACCATCCTGAGGTGCAAGGGTTGGTGTTTATATGAGTGCGGGTGTTGGTAGTGTTTGATATTGGTCCTCCCGTCGGCCCAGTACTTCAGGAGTACCTTACTGTATTTGTCCGACGAGATGGACGAACGCTGGGGCCGTTACCACCACCGCCAGCAGATGGAACGGACGGGTGGGTGTGACCGCGAGCAAGGGTCAGCGAGAGGAAGCATTTTTGGACGCCGACACTGAGTGATGGACTTTTGTAGATGACTGTTGGAAAAGAAGTCGGTTATCTTTTGAAAGTAGCCGAGTATAGAAAACCTTGGCATTTTGACGTACCAACTTGTGATGTCCATCTGATTATGTAAATAAAGGTGTTTGGCTTTAACTTATAAAATGTTTAGTTGATGTGCATTGTTTTAATTATAGGAAAGGAAGTTGTTGGATGCGCTTCCGCTATATTTTTTGCGCAGGGACCAAAGGAAAGAATATAAACCCCAGGATTCAAGAGCTTGTCAAAATTTTATGAAATTAGAATAACAGATTTCCAGGTCAAGTGAAAGGTATGTGTGGTGACCCTAACGGATTGGGGACCGTCCGGGGGTGCCACACCGGCCGAGGATTTCAATGCAGTGTCATAATTAGATCGCATAGGACATCATTATTATACCTTGCATGTAACAAGGAGACAGATTCCATATTGCGCACACGTGTAACTTCGTATATGAACAAACTATGACCATCAAGTATAAAGACGGATCAACAACCCGGCATTACGTGCACCCGTGAACCATAGTTGTTTGACACACAAGTTAACATTGTGCCTCAGGTCTAAGGATTATTTACACAAGACCAAAGCATGAACAATTAGACATTGACCATGCTAAAAGCTTCCATGTTGCTAATCATTCCATATGCGTCACGTTCAGTGAACTTGTCTAATACAAACACTTGTGTTCTTAACTCAGGCATCACAATACCCAATGACTTGTGACTCATCATTCCCTTAAGTATCCAATACTTAATGGTGAAGTTAAGAACACACCGGTCTCAACGGGATTATTAATATCCACTCAATAATCCATCGACCGAGAACGATTTAAAGATTCAGTTTAACTATTAACATGTCGCATATATTCTTGACATCTCAAGAATAGGTCTAGTTGCAACTGATCTTATGGAAACATTCATAAATATAAAATAATTGGACAAATGAATGAATACATCATTGCCATTAATTAAATAATAATAATGATAATACAACTGAAATCCCTAATATGTAACTATTACATAGTCACTTTAGGGTATACATCCAACAAAAACATGTTACAATCTAATCAATTTCTACAGATTCTTGGTGCTCTCTAGGTTTTATCCATAGACCGCCTCAATATTTTGTCATTTTTGTCCTGATTTTTGTGATGGTTTTTCATTGAAGTTGTCTGCATGAAACTTGTTCCTCATTATCTTAAGAGTGGTATGTTATTTTTTAATATTTTTTGGTCATGTTTTGCTAGGTCAAAACCTCTTAGATCTAAGTGTGTGCCTATTTGCCCTACATTGATCCGAGGTAGACTTGGGCAAATTTGAGCAAATTGAGCTTGTTTAACCTTAGGACCTTCATGATGAAGAAATACATGTCATATGCTTTCTTCAGATGTATGATTTGTATGATTTCGACATCATTTGACATGTCAATTGCATATATAATGTGCATAGGTGCTGCTGCAATTAGATAGTTAATAATGCGCATCTGTTTTACCATTTTCATCATCATTAGGATGATTGCAATTAGGGTTCAAGTTCTTAACAGAAAATGTTTTTCATTCTTAATTCTGTATGGCACATTTTTTGTCAGATTTATGCACATCCTCAAGTGATCGAAATCATGCATGCTTTCAGCTCTCATTATAGTGTTGAAACCTTATCATGTACATAATTTTGCCTGCTTGTTTGGACATCTTAAAGGCCAAATTTCACCTTTAACGCCTTTTGATATTTGAACTACATATAGCAAGCTTTGTGTGTTTATGTTGATTGACATAATTGAACGTCATCTCGTATATGAAAATCATGTCACAATTGTGCTTATTAGACTTTGAGACATTCAAGTATGTCATTATAAGTCCTTAATTATCTTGCATTCACATTGAATCGCATGACGTTTTTGCACATCGATTTAAAATTAGATTATTCCCCTATCCATTTGTCACATCCGATTCTAGGTCGTACGTGTGATTTTCATGTCATTTGTGCATTACATGAATGATTTTAAGACTTAGTAATGCATGCTTACATTCTGTTTTTTAATGGCTGACATGCATCCTTTTCCAAACCTCGGTCTTGGAGCATCAAGTCGACCTTAGTTGAACTCGGACCCTTCTAGGAAATTGTAACGAACACCTAAAGCTTTCAAATACCATTTATTGGATGCCAATTGCTCCTCATTAGGGCCATTTTCCATTTTTTCTAAGCTGGATTAGAATTCGGACTTAGGGTCAAATTTGAACCCCTATTTTTAACCCCTGCTTAGACAAATATTTGCCATTTTTGTACCATTTTTCTATAAGGATTCTTGACTTGATCCCTTAATAAATTTGTTTGTTACCATGTAGGCTATGTTGTGATAAAATTTCATGATTTTTAGATCTCATTTGGTAGGTTAAATCTTGATAGTAATGACTGACTGTCCTCCTGATTTTGCAATTTCCCGATGCGTTAGTGCTCATGTTTTGATTTTTATAAAATCATGCTTAGTCCTTTTGGGAAAACTTCCTTACAAAAGGTATTTCTCATCATGTTGTGCATATAAGGTAATTTTCTCATAGCCAAATTATCAATAGGTAGTGCCCAATTTTGCTGATTTGTCATGCTTGGTATGAAAATTCCTGTTATTGATCATTGGTTGTGGTTGCCTAGTTAGGCCGTTTTAGGCAAGCTTGTGCATGGAATTAGGACATGCCACCTTCATAAAATTCCTCACTTTAAAATGCTTGCAACGCTTGTAAGTGCATTTATGTGAGCTCCGAGCTAGCCTTGGTAACTAAATGCATTCTATAGCCGAGATATTACTTTGTATAAAAAATCCTCACTTTTTATGGTATCAACGACTTCAACCCCATCTTTGAGATATCACATGTACCTTCCCATGCATATAATCATGCCATTCATTAGAAATACTTGTGTTTGTGATTGTCACATGTCCTGGTAATAAGTGACCTACTGATGGTTCACTCACTTATGTGATTGCTTGAGAAATAAGGCTCAAAAAGCCTGTCTATGCATTTAATTCATGCTCATGCATGCGATTGTTAGATGTATGTTAGGGCCGATACATGATATCGAGGGGAAAACTTGGGGATTAGATAGAGCGCCTTATTGGGGATTTATTAGCATTATTGGCCATGCGAGAACACAAATGGTCAATAATAGTTATAAGTCATGAAAAAATGAATCCGGTAGGTGTCTTGTGGGACCCATGCATGAATTGCAAAGGTTGACCCCGAGGCCCAAATTTGATTGATTTTGAACTTTGCTTCATCTGATTGATTATTCTTGATCCCGTGTCTTGCCTTTGATTGTTTTGTCATGAATGGATGTTTCTTTCCATGGAATGTACCTAACTCTAGTTTCTAGGTTAGAACTAGATTAGGTCCATGGAGGTTCAAGATCATCAAGACATGAAGATGGTAAAGATTGATATCCATGTGACATTCTATTATTTTTATGCGAAAGCGTATAACGACAACTCAATCTTGACTTAAATCGATGGACACGAAAAAATAGAACCAAGAACTTTTATTTATTTATTATTTAGACGACCTAGGTCGGTACATTAAGGCCAAAAAGTCCCTTTTTTCTGGCTATATCCAAACCACTACTCCGGCCATCCTACTTCCGATCTACACGGCCGTCAGCGTAACACGTCCTGGTCTTGCCAAAAATGCAGCCTTCATTCCCTGGGCCCTCCTCCTACTCTACTCTGCTATCACCATCATCATCACCGTCAGGGAGTGGAAGTGGTCCCACCGTATGCCCATTGATCCGGGTGTAGAGCGCAATGAACCCCATCAGCACGGGCCCGATGTGAGACCAGCGTCCACCGTCATGATCACAGTTGTCACGCCCTGAACCTCGAGCACACGCACATCCCTCGGTGGTCGATAGAATTTTTGCAACGTTCCCAGGACTTGTCGCCGACCCTTTTCAATTTATTGCACATGCGGGAGCGAATTCACTAATCCCCTGACAACAACATATATGGGATAGAAAAGCAGGACAACCAATTTCAAATCAAATACACTTTTATAAACACTTCAAGCTTATACGGAAGGTCTATGTCATAAAGAACTACTGAGCCACCTATGCTCCTGACCCTTCCGCTTCAAGCTCCGGGTTCTTCACACAAGGGGCCTGAAAATGGTTATTCAATAACCAGTGAGATATAAATCTCAGCGAGTTACACCCCTAAGCCCCGATTAGTACACCAACTCAACCCAGGGTATCTATCCAGAACCACCCCACTAACAAGCAACAACCAGCAGCCAGCAACCAACAAACAATAGTCGATTCTCATACAACCTCACCTGGTATGCCATGCCCTGCACGATATCACTCAGCATGATACACACAAAGCACATGACCATTAGATGATGCAGTTCATCAATCACACACGAGTCACATCATAAGCGATCTCACCTGGCCATTGCCACACTCTGCACGTTATCGGTTCATGCGTGTGTGCCATAAACGATGTGATTCACTCACGCATATAATTAATGATTATAACAATTTCACACATCAATGCATCAATTCAGATCGAGCTTTCGATTAATTGACTCAGTCGATTACATGTCATCAAGACCATTCCCCGGTCATTTCAATCAATACTATCTATGAGTCCGACCATAGTCCAGGACTGCTCACTCGAGCCGATATACAGATAGTATAGCTCACCAAAAGCTGCCGCAATATTCAATATAGTATAGTATACTATAGCTCACCAGAAGCTGCCAGCCACACTTTCATAATATGCTGAAAATACTCATTTAATCAAATCACCATTCTTATCATTCCCGATAAAGATACTCGTGTGTGGGTACACGGTCGGCCTTAGCCAAAATACAATATTTTTCTTTCAGAAAATCCCACTATTTAATGGTTCACCAAAATATTTTTGATTTGTCAACCGACGCCCGGTTATTTTCTAATTAATTACTGAAATTAATAAATTTTGGGATAAACACCCAAAATTACAAATCACATTCAATTCATGCGGATGCCCATGCATTTACACATCCATTCACTTCATAAAATCAACACACATGAATTTAGACAACTTTTCGCATTCTGGATGAACAGTGCTCGTGAACAGTAATTCGTGAACAGTGCCTCGTGAACAGTAACCTCGTGAATAGTGTCGAGTGAACAGTAAATTTCCAGAATTTAATAAATGATAATTAAACTCAGAAATCATTAATATCATTAATTAAAACAATCAAACAATTAATTAAGCAAAACAATCTTAATTAAACACATAAGCACAATTAAGCAAATAAAGCAAGATTAAGCTAAACTAATCTAATCCATCCATCTAACCACCTATCTTAGGGCTAATACAACCTAATTAAATCACATAAACTAGAATGAAATCTAACTAAACCAACCTTAAGCAAGTTTAGGCACTAATCGAAGGATTAGGAGCTAAACTCACCCGTTAAGCGGGCCGGAGACACCGACACGGCGGCGAGGACGGTGGCTACGCACCGGAACCTCTACCACGATGATCCAAGGTGGTCCCAAGCTCAACACAGCAACCACAGCTCGAACTCCCACCGAAACTTCGAAAAACAGCCCTCACGGAGAAGAAAACAAGTTGAACGGCTTGGCGGAGCTCCGGCGAGGGGGTTGGTTGACAACTAGTGGCTCCCGGGGGTCTTGGGAATCTTGCTGGAGGTCAGGATGGGCGGAGGAATGGCTGGAATGGAAGAAAACGGGCTGCAAAATCGAAACAATCCAGGCTGCAGGCGGACGGACGGACCGGCGACCGGCGGCTTGCAACGGCCGTACAGGACGGATGGCGGCCCGTTCGGGACGAAGTCAGCCTCGTTGGAACGGTATGTCTCCGGTCACGGTGATAAGTTGCTCGTTCTCGATTCATCCGGGAAGACCACTTTTGACTCGATTCTTCTTTGAAGGGTCACTGGAGCGAGAAACTTAAGGAAGAGGAAAACGAGGGAGAGAGGAGCTCGTCCGTTTGGAGGCCGAATGGGGAGAGAGAGAGTGATGGGAGGGCTGAAAGCACTCCTCATTAAGGCCATTAAATGGCTACTTCAAGTCCCCATGCCATGACATCATCTTCTCTCTCTTCTTTTGCCCTTATCCCTTTGCTTTTGGGGGCAATTTGGTCATTTCCACCTTGCACAAATTACCAATCTATCCTTGGGCTGAAATTGGTGGATGGGCCTAAGAAATAGGCTTGGCCATGAATAGGAGTGGGCTTGGGAATTTATTGGGCTTTGAAATGGTTAAGGCTTGGCCCATGGGCTTAGAAGATGAATAGTTGGTTTGGCCCAATGGGCTCATTTGCTTGACTTAGGCCCATTTGGTGGCTATCCCAACTTGGGCCTAAGGCCCACACTGACTTGGCCCGGCCCATGTCCTCACGGGCTCGCTTCCTCGGTCCGAATCCCTTTTTCAATTGCTCGGCTTCACTAGCTCTGTCGACTGTTGAAGCGGCTTCATCCAAAGTCCGTCCCGGACATTCCCGATAATTCGAAGTCCAATCCTAAGTTCTCTTGCCATGTTAATTTCGCCAAATGCCATTTCGGTTACAACTCAGACTGACGGGCTGCTAAGAGGATTCACGCGTAACTGACTCGTGCCAAACCACGTTCAAGACATCTCGACGCATGGACGTCCTTGACTACATGAAATTACGGAGGATATATTCTTATTTCAAAGTACACGATCACTAAGGATCGACATAGGGTCGTTCGCGGGTTCGATAACGGTAAACGGAATCACTCGTCATTCCGTTATGTTCTGTCCGCGAATCAACTTCTAGTCGTCCTTTGAATAGGCCTGCCTATCTACAGGATCATCCTCACGCAAGTCTCACGGTCAAGTCGTTTTCCCAGGTCGAGTTCTTTAGTCCTACGGGTTATGTCCTCATTAGCCTTTCCCCTCAAGGTTAGTATCTCAGGAGTGATCAATTCCGAGTGAGATCAACCAACATTCCGAGTGAGATCAACCAACAATGCATTGACGAAATTCACATTCATTCATCCCTTATAAGGCTTTAATTTCAGGATGTCACAACTCTTCCCCTCTTATAAAAATTTCGTCCTCGAAATTTATACCTTCCCAACTCCTTAATCACAAAGGTGGGGACACAGTCATCTCATCGAATCTTCTCTTTCCCAGGTTGATCTTTCTGTACTGAGGTGCTGTCAGATTACTTCCAATCTTGTCCCAACCATTTTGGATCCAAGATGCTAAACACTTGCCCATTTTTGCAAAAATTTTATTCTTTTTCTTATTTTTCTTTTTATTTTTCTACTAGGCGGCTAACTACCGCGTCGGGGATTCGAACTCCCGACTTCGGAACTGCTGCTTCACACCCCCATACCACTTGGCTAAAGGCGCCGACCGTGTCCCGAATTGCTTTGTTTATCCATTTAAAGCCAAAATCCTCCTTTAAATCCAAATTTCGAAAGATTCCGACGTTTAAATAGTTTCGGCTTTCCTTTCTTAATAAAACGCGATGTCCCTATCATAGGCGACATCCAAGGAAAATATACTTCCCTATTTAAAATTCCAAAGGTCTTTGACACAATTCCGCGTAGCTTTTCTGGCAGCTCTGAGCGGTTTTTAATCTGTCTCTGATGACTGTAACTAAATTCACTAATCGTTGAACTAACTCTGGATCTGTAACCTTCTGCACTCTGATTTCATCTCAACAAATCGAAGTTCTGTACTCTTTGCCATTCAACGCTTCACACAGTGTCATCTGAGCGGTCCACTGATAACTGCTACAGTAAACTCCAAACAAGATCTTCTTTAAGATCCGCATCATCGGGTACACACAATCGTCGACAAAGCTTTAATGTTCCATCCTTATTAGCTTGCAAATCAGCCTTTCTCTAGTCTTTATCTTCTTGCAGAATATCCTGGATCTATGGATCTGTCAACTACAATGTCTTGATTCTTAGCTGTACTTCCAGTTCAATTCTAAGGATGGCCATAAGACAAAGGCGGCCTACCTCAGATTTGAAACCGAATCTCCAGCTTCCTTGAGTAAAATCCACTCCCGAATCACCACCTGCACAATCGATGACTTTCGATTCATCGCATCTGTAACTTTACTAGCTTTCCCGGGGTGATATAGGAGGTCACAATCACAGTCCTTGAAAAGTTCCATCCGATGACACTGTCTCTTGATCATTTCTTTCTTAATCTCAATTGATGATGGCCCATACTCAGGTCGACCTACTAGAACATCAGAGCTCCATGTAACCAATCAAACAAATCGTCAAGTCTTGGCAACCGATACTTGTTCTGGATTGTCACCCAGTTGAGTTGCCGATTATCGATGCAAAGGCGCAATGACCCATCTTTCCTTCTCACAAACCGAACTGGTGTTCCCCAAGGTGATGCACTAAACGTATAAATCCTTTATCCCACAACTCCTGCATCTACACCATCAGTTCTTTCCAAGTTCCACGCACGAGTCTAGTCCAGTTCATACTTTCTCAGATGATCTTGATGGCGTCGACTGACTTCTTGGTAATCCCATCACCAGACCATCGTGGTGTGTTCCACTTCCACTCGGGAAAGTCCAAAAGTTGCAAAGGTCTTCCAAGACCAGATGCAATCATCAGCACTGATGCGGTAGTCAGCTTTTGCTTAAGCTCTCAGGAACTACGCTCGCACCTATCTGTCCCTACGAACTTCTCTGCCTTCTTCAGCAATCTAATTAGAGGCATAGCCATTGCTGAGAATCTTCCTCACAAACTTGTCTGTAAACCTGTCAACCTCAAGAAACTTCTGATCTCTGTTACTGTCGTCAATCTAGGCTAATTGATCACGGCTTCAGTCTTAGTCAGGTTCATGGAAATCCTGTCCATAATCTTGCAAGGTCTAAAGTACTGCCCTTAAACGTCTTTCATACTCCTCTAGACTTCTAGGATATACCCAGATGTCGTCGATAAACACTATCACGACTCGATCTTCCTTTCTAGGAGCAAATCGAATGATTCCTCAGGAAACGTGTCAGAAAACTTCTGTACCACGTGCATACTCTCCACTTTCGGTTCCTCAATTGTCATATCCACTACAGTTGCCAGATAACATTGGCAACCCATATCCAAAAAAACCAAGTTGTCTTAGATGATAACATTATACAAATGAAGGTCCTTTTTCAATTTTCGACCAACTCGAAACTTTCACATGCTAACGAAACAAACTGAATTACTGCATAACAACAATTCATTTCAACAAGATGCTCCTTGAGCCAATCTTTTTCCATTTACAACCTCAAAGTTATACTTTAGGTAAAATAGTCAAGTACAATCCTAACCAGTGATTCTTTCTTCTACAACCTCATTCACAAACCGAAGTTCTACCAACTTGACCATATTTCTTGTTGCGTCACTCTAATCAAATCATCCCAGAAACACTATCCCTCCTTTCAGTGCATAACTCGGTTCAGTTTTGTCCCTTTCACCATCCTAGTGGCGATCTATCTGCGATGCATTCCCCCTGTTCTGTCCCATCAGTCTGCGCGGACAGTCCTTCACTCGGTACCCGTGCTGGTTACGTCCGTAGCCGGCTCCTGTCATCAAAGGACGGGGGAGATTTCCATATCTCCTTCCACACATCCGACAGACTCCCATGGCATTGGGTGTCGACTTTTCTACATAGTTCTCTCTGTTGGGTGGGATGGGATTCTTTCTTCCCATCATCGGTCCTTTTCCAAACCGACGATTATCTCAGTTAGGCACGAACCGCAAGCCAGATGCGGTCGTCCTCTCAATCATGTTCTTTTCTATCAATTGTGCCCTTTCATACATCTCATCAAAGCTCTTTTAATTTCAAGAGCGCCAACTGATCTTTCAACTCTGGCTTCAAGCCGCTCCTAAACTGTCTCGCCCTATCCATAGGGTCCTCTACCAACCTCGGCGCATACTTGGCCAACTCGGCGAACTTCGCCTTATACTGATACACAAACATCTGATTTTGGCGAAACCGTTGGAACTTTGCCATCTTGGACTCTCTCACATTGTCTGAGAAGTACTTTTCATTGAAAGTCTCACAAAAAGGCACCCCAAGTCTAAGTTGTGCCTTTAGGGAACACTCTTCCTTGAGTGGCTTCCCACCACGTACTGGCATTACCTTGAAGCTGATAAGCCGTCAGAAGTACTCGATCTTCCTCTGAACACCTCAACACTGTGAAGATCTTCTCAATATCTCTTATCCAAAGGGTCACAACCTCAGGGTCGCCCACACTACTGAACCTCGGTGGCTTAAGTCTCAGGAACTGCTATACCAGCTTGTGCATCGGTCTCCTTCTGATCACAATCCCAGATTGGACTCTAACAGGTGCAATTGTAGCAGCAGCAACGACAGCTTGATTCTGAACTTGCTGTCCCAACAAAATTCCCAAAGACTCAAGCGCCTGCACGATCCTATCTAATATAGGATTGTCAAGTGTTGCTACACCAGTACCAGCCTAAAGCGGTACTCTCTCACACACGCTGGCCAATGCCTGCACACTACCTCGGGTACCGACCCTAGTCGGCATCCTATCCCAAGTGGCAAACGCAACAGACCTCCTCCAAGGAGTCCTCAGATCCGGATCACTCATTCTACAAGATCTCCATAGAACGTGCTTTCCAATTCCTCACCGAATTAGGAAAACTGAGTGACCCACACCAAACAAACTACCAACCAGCTAGCCAATCACAAAGGCTCGCATAAGGAAAAAGCCTTTCCTATTCACTATCCCGATAACCATCGCACCTTATCACTCCAAATACTAACCATGCTCTGATACCACTTAAATGGGGATGTGACGCCCCGAACCTCGAGCACGCGCACATCCCTCGGTGGTCGATAGAATTTTTGCGACGTTCCTAGGACTTGTTGCCGACCCTTTTCAATTTATTGCACATGCGGGAGCGAATTCACTAATCCCCTGACAACAACATATATGGGATAGAAAAGCAGGACAACCAATTTCAAATCAAATACACTTTTATAAACACTTCAAGCTTATACAGAAGGTCTATGTCATAAAGAACTACTAAGCCACCTATGCTCCTGACCCTTCCGCTTCAAGCTTCGGGTTCTTCACACAAGGGGCCTTAAAATTGTTATTCAATAACCAGTGAGATATAAATCTCAGCGAGTTACACCCCTAAGCCCCGGTTAGTACACCAACTCAACCCTGTGGTATCTATCCGTAACCACCCCACTAACAAGCAACAACCAAACAGCAAGCACCAACAAACAATAGTCGATTCTCATACAACCTCACCAGTATGCCATGCCCGCACGATATCACTCAAAGCATGATACACACAAAGCACATGACCATTAGATGATGCGGTTCATCAATCACACACGAGTCACATCATAAGCGATCTCACCTGGCCATTGCCACACTCTGCACGTTATCGATTCATGCGTGTGTGCCATAAACGATGTGATTCACTCACGCATATAATTAATGCATATAACAATTTCACACATCAATGCATCAATTCAGATCGAGCTATCGATTAATCGACTCAGTCGATTACATGTCATCAAGACCATTCCCCGGTCATTTCAATCAATACTATCTATGAGTCCGACCATAGTCCAGGACTGCTCCCTCGAGCCGATATACAGATAGTATAGCTCACCAGAAGCTGCCGCAATATTCAATATAGTATAGTATACTATAGCTCACCAGAAGCTGCCAGCCATACTTTCATAGTATGCTGAAAATACTCATTTAATCAAATCACCATTCTTATCATTCCCGATAAAGATACTCGTGTGTGGGTACACGGTCGGCCTTAGCCAAAATACAATATTTTTCTTTCAGAAAATCCCACTATTTAATGGTTCACCAAAATATTTTTGACGCTGTCAACCGACGCCCGGTTATTTTCTAATTAATTACTGAAATTAATAAATTTTGGGATAAACACCCAAAATTACAAATCACATTCAATTCATGCGGATGCCCATGCATTTACACATCCATTCACTTCATAAAATCAACACACATGAATTTAGACAACTTTTCGCATTCTCGGATGAACAAAGATTGCTCGTGAACAGTAACTCGTGAACAGTGTTTTCGTGAACAGTGCCTCGTGAACAGTAACCCGTGAATAGTGTCGAGTGAACAGTAATTTCCCGAATTTAATAAATGATAATTAAACTCGGAAATCATTAAAATCATTAATTAAAACAATCAAACAATTAATTAAGCAAAACAAGCTTAATTAAACACATAAGCACAATTAAGCAAATAAAGCAAGATTAAGCTAAACTAATCTAATCCATCCATCTAACCACCTATCTTAGGGCTAATACAACCTAATTAAATCACATACACTAGAATGAAATCTAACTAAACCAACCTTAAGCAAGTTTACGCACTAATCGAAGGATTAGGAGCTAAACTCACCCGTTAAGCGGGCCGGAGACACCGACGCGGCGGCGGCGACGGTGGCTACGCACCGGAACCTCTACCACGACGATCCAAGGTGGTCCCAAGCTCAACACAGCAACCACAGCTCGAACTCCCATTGAAACTTCTAAAAAACAGCCCTGCCGGAGAAGAAAACAAGTTGAACGGCTTGGCCGGAGCTCTGGCGAGGGGGTTGGTTGACAACCAGTGGCTCCCGGGGGTCTTGGGAATCTTGCTGGAGGTTAGGATGGGCGGAGGAATGGCTGGAATGGAAGAAAACGGGCTGCAAAGTCGAAACAGTCCAGGCTGCAGGCGGACGGACGGACCGGCGACCGGCGGCTTGCGACGGCCGTACAGGACGGACGGCAGCTCCGTTCGGGACGAAGTCAGCCTCGTTGGAACGGTCTGTCTCTCCCGGTCACGGTGATAGGTTGCTCGTTCTCTGATTCATCCGGGAAGACCACTTTTGACTCGATTATTCACTGAAGGGTCAGCTGGAGCAGAAACTTAAGGAAGAGGAAAACGAGGGAGAGAGGAGCTCGTCCGTTTGGAGGCCGAATGGGGGAGAGAGAGAGTGATGGGAGGGCTGAAAACACTCCTCATTAAGGCCATTAAATGACTACTTCAAGTCCCCATGCCATGACATCATCTTCTCTCTCTTCTTTTGCCCTTATCCCTTTGCTTTTGGGGGCAATTTGGTCATTTCCACCTTGCACAAATTACCAATCTATCCTTGGGCTGAAATTGGTGGATGGGCCTAAGAAATGGGCTTGGCCATGAATAGGAGTGGGCTTGGGAATTTATTGGGCTTTGAAATGGTTAAGGCTTGGCCCATGGGCTTAGAAGATGAATAGTTGGTTTGGCCCAATGGGCTCATTTGCTTGACTTAGGCCCATTTGGTGGCTGTCCCAACTTGGGCCTAAGGCCCCACCGACTTGGCCCGGCCCATGTCCTCACGGGCTCGCTTCCTCGGTCCGAATCCCTTTTCAATTACTCGGCTTCACTAGCTCTGTCGACTGTTGAAGCGGCTTCATCCAAAGTCTATCCCGGACATTCCCGATAATTCGAAGTCTGATCCTAAGTTCTCTTGCCATGTTAATTTCGCCAAATGCCATTTCAGTTACAACTCAGACTGACGGGCGGCTCAGAGGATTCACGCATAACCGACTCGTGCCAAACCACGTTCAAGACATCTTGACGCATGGACGTCCTTGACTGCATGAAATTACGGAGGATAGATTCTTATTTCAAAGTACACGATCACTAAGGATCGACATAGGGTCGTTCGCGGGTTCGATAACGGTAAACGGAATCACCCGTCGTTCCATTTTGTTCTGTCCGCGAATCAACTTCTAGTCGTCCTTTGAATCGGCTTGCCTATCTACAGGATCATCCTCACGCAAGTCTCACGGTCAAGTCGTTTTCCCAGGTTGAGTTCTTTAGTCGTACGGGTTATGTCCTCATTAGCCTTTCCCCTCAAGGTCAGTATCTCAGGAGTGATCAATTCCGAGTGAGATCAACCAACAATGCATTGACGAAATTCACATTCATTCATCCTTATGAGGCTCGAATTTCAGGATGTCACAACAGTGATCCGTATGAATGTAACCTCAGGAAATCGGGGTCGACTTGTTCCACTTGGTCCCATGTGAGATCGGTTGGGATGCCGTAGAACATCATGGGGGATGCGGGTAACAGAGGCATATTTATGTGTTTGAAAAATAGCCCACGAGGGGTGAGTACAACCACTCAGCAAGTAAAGTTTACTAGACTATACTACTCGAATCTATCACCCCCTGTTCAACGCAATCCAAAAAATAAGGTACACAAACTGAAATAATTCAACTTGCATCGGTTCTAAAAGAAATTCATAAAAACGGTATATCATCAAGCAATGGAAATTTGAAATTTCAATTAGTCCAAATTCAACTACCACCATCTTTCGGAGGAAACCGTATACCACCCTCCGGGCATCTCGCACCCCAACTGGCATCGCGAGGACCTCCGAGGCCTTTATCACATTCCCCAGGCATCCGGAGGGCACCATATTACACCCCTCTGGGCATCCCGACACCCAAGGCATCGTCGTCAATGTGGACTGACGGCATCCATCAAATTAGTATCATGGTCTAGCAATTCAATAGTTTAATTCTAAAATATTTTTTACGCAGCTAATGCAATGAAGATAATTCAATTCCAAAATCTAGAATTATAGTATAAAACAAAGTGTAAATAAAATCTGGAAGAAATGCTACACACACCCCCCGTCGACAGAAACATTTCGTAAAATCAACGTCGTAAACATGACCCGCATCGGTCATAATCAAAATCACGGTTTTCATCCCCAAAATTCGTATTGATCTACCCGAAATACCTCCAAAATTCACAAGCTAGTACTTTCATAACATTTTCAAGTTTCGATAGTTCAGAATTTTTGTATAATATAAAACAATTCGTATATAAAAGCCCCAAAAGTTCTGCAACAACAAAATCAGTAAAATCATGGGTCCACAAACCGAATCTGACCATGATCAAAATCACGTATTTCACTCCCCCTTTAGATTCAGGGTCATTCCAAACGACTTCCAAATTTAGCCAAATAACGCGAATATCATGGAAATAATAGTAATCTGTAGGATTTCGAAGGAACACGTCTGATCAAGCAATGATCGAATTCACATAGTAGAGTATAGTCGACGTCTACTTGCCTTGAATCCTTGGTGATGAAGGCTGGTGGCAGAGCGACGAGACGGTGCAAACTATTGGCGTCGAGTGACAAGAAAAGAAATGAAACTGTGAGGGTTTGATGGCAACGAATATCTCACGAAGATGTTGGTGAAAGTGGCGATAAGTTCCACAACCAAGGATGAACGGTGAGGGAAAATAAGAGACGGCCACTTCTATACTTCGTCTTCTCCACCTATTGACTATCTTGGTCAACCTTTTTCTTTAATTTCGTGGCAGGAGAAGGAGGAGACAGCTCCGTGGATTTGTGTCTTTGGCGTGAGAAGTCTCCATCGGTTCATGACACCTTGCAAGTCAATGCAAGGAAGTGGCTGAATTTGGTGGTCAAGGTCTCCATTCGTGTCAAGCCCAAAAGGAGGCAGATGGGGGGTCTGTGACATCCTGAATTTTCGGTCCTGTTTTCAATTGAATGAATCGGGCTTTTCATCGACGCGCCTATAGTTATGTTCTCTGAGCTGATCACTTACGAGATAACTAGTCTATCTGGTGAAGCCGTTAAGGGATTATAACACAATAGATTTGAGAATTCAACCAGAAATCGACTGCTCGACCGTGCTAGTTTACAAGGGTCATTATGGCACAGTTAAAAATTGACTAAAGATCAGAGATAGGTCGATTCGACTAAGGGTGCGTTTGGCACCAGCTTTACCAAGTACCTTTGGGTGTCCAAAGCCTATTTGCTCAAGTATTGGGTGTTTGGGAACATTTATGAAACTTGCCTTGAAGAAATGTTGGCCTTCCAAAGGCTGAAAGCCCAAGGCATCCTAGGGGCTGCCTTGGGCTTTCAGCATTTTGGGAAGGGTTGGTCGCACTATTCATCTTCCTCTTCGTCACATTTTCGGAAGGGTTGGCCGGTGAGGTTGCGATGGGTCGGCGACGAGCTGGGGAGAGGCCAGCGTGGTCGCGGAACCCCGACGACCGTCGCCGACCAGTCGCGCCGGTCGCCTAGGTCACGACGAGGTCGATCACCGCGACCTCCAGTGACCCATGACCTCGCCGCGACCCAGATTTGGGTCGCGGAGGTCGCCGGAGGTCGTCTGGGTCGTCGGCGACCACCGCGGCGCGATGGGTCGCGCGACGACGCGACGATGGTCGTCATGTCCTCCGCACGGTGACCCTAGCTGGACGCTACCCTTCGCCGCGCCGTCTCCCCCTCGCCGGGCCGCCTACCCCTCGCTGGAGGTCGTTAGCCCTTGGCCGGCGGTAACCGACAAAGCCTTGGCTGACCAACTCTCATATCCTTTTTTATTTAATACCAAAAGTCTTTTACAAATTTAATTTTCCCAAACACTATTTGCACAAAATATTTCACAATGGACTTTCACAAATAAATTTACCAAACACACTTTGCATTTTGAAAAACTCCTTTAATTCAAAGGCCTTTACATTTTCTCAAGGACTTTTCCCAAAAGTCTTCCCAAACGCACCCTAAGATGTGTGATCAAAGTGTGGGTGATTCTACCTGATTGCAAAATTCTCGTCGATCGTTACTAGACCGATTTTTCTGTCGTTTTGGTACCCTGTGTCTGCATTTGAAACCTCGAGACTTTCACGACAATCGAGAGTCACCAATGTGTCGAAGATGTACATTGTAGCTCGAAAATAATCGACCACGGGTCAATTGCACTAAAAATTCCTAAAAGCTACTCGGTAGGCTAGGTCACGCTAAAATCACGCCTGATTGAAATTAACCGCCAATTTGAACCCGATTTCAGAAATTGAAAGTTTTGTTATGTCATGATTTATTTTAGGACTGTCGACTCATCCTCTGAAGATTTTTCTGCAAACCGAAATTTTTGGCGAAAATTCAATATATGGTTGTTTTCGACTGGAAAAATCAGGGGACCGTTTTCGATCGCGTTTTTGGGATGCAAGTTGGTTATATTGGCGAGGAAATATATTAATTTGGTCAAGGACATCTTGGTGGAATTTATGGGGACCGAATTAGACTCAATTGGAGAGAAAGTGAACTCAATTTGGGGGAAAATGTATCAAAATTCGTAGGCCATGGCCACCACCACTTTTGGACCACTTAATTGACTTGCTTGGGAAGATTGTGGGCTACAATTTGACTAAGGATAGGGCAGACATGGTGGGGGGGCATGTAATGATCAAATAAGAGATATTTGTGCCTATTTTTAGAGTGTTTTGAAGTTCCAAGAACTAGAGAAAATCGAGTAGCCTTCCCCCTAGCCATCGCACATCCGCCCGAAGCCACCGATGCCACCGCACGCAGCCCGTTTGCGCCTACTCGCCTGCGCACGTCGCTCCACCCTTGCCGCACCCAGCTGCTCATTCCAAGCCTCTTCGCTGTCCCCCGACCCGTCTCTGGTCGCCGTCAAAGCCTCTGGCTTGTCGGAGCAGCCATTGTCGCTCGCTGCAACTTGTCTGCTCGTCCCTCGCCGTTTCAGTCCAAGCCCGCCTCCGTTCCAACTCTCTCGGCCCAAGGACAGAGCCGAAAGCCCTCAGCCCTACCATGTACTATTAGGCCCATTTTAGGACTCTTTCGGGGCCCGCTTGGCTTCGCCGCCAGGAGGTTTGTCGCCCGACTCCACGTTGCCGTTGCCGTGGACTCACCGAATCGATAAACCGGTGAGTTTACTCACTAAACTCTGCTTAGGGAGTTAATGATGTTTAAAGGTTGATTAGTTTAGGCTAAGTATAGTTGAGAAGGTTAGTTAGAATGGATTAGCAATTTAATTATTCGATTTTGAATGTTAGGTGGTTAGATTGGCTTAATTAGAGTCTAGATAAGTTGTATTATTTATCTAGATAGGTTCGGAAATTTTCCGAGCCCATTTCGATATTTAATTAGGCATTTTCGGCCTAAGTTTCTATTTTTGGCATTTAATTGTATTTATATAATTAATTTTGGTATTTATTTAATTATTTATTATTTTCCAGAAATTATACCGAGATAGTCGGTGACCGGAATTTCGTGCTAATTGCAATGGTATGCTTGATTTATTTAATCGAATGCTATTTTGTGCAATTGAGTGGTAATTGTAATATTGGGTATTTTTCCCAAAATTGTGTAATTTCAGTATTTAATCAGAAAATACCGGGAGTCGGTTTGCAACGCCAAAATGTCTTTATGGACTATATTAAACAGTGGGATTTTCGAAAAGAAAGATATTGTATTTTTGGCTTAGGCTAACCGTGTACCCACACACGATTATTTTTATCGGGTATTTTCAACACAGTCATTAATCAGCTTTGGTGAGTAATAATATATGTATCAGCTTTGGTGAGCATTAATCATCTCCGGTGAGCTATAATATACATATATAAGCTTTGGTAAGCAATAATATATATGTATCAGCATTGGTGAGCAATAATAATCAATCTTACCTTGAGTGAGCAGTAATCAAATTGAGTCGATTGATTGATTAGATCGATGGATTGATGTTTTGAATTGAAGTGATTGGTTGAGTATATGAATCATACTGACTTGCAGGAAGGAACTGAGGCAAGGTAAGTCCTTTGTCTTGTGTGTAAAAGTGTGTGGTTTGGTTGTGCATTTGTGGTCCTGCTTTTCTATCCCATCTTTGTGTTGTCTGGGGATTTATTTATACATTTCCGCATGTGCATTAAAATGAATGGGTCAGCGACGCATCCTAGAACATCGTAATATAATCGACCATTGAGGGATGGCCACGCGCTCGAGGATCGGGGCGTGACATCCTCGCCCGGAGTGGTATCAGTGCTGGTCGATAGTTGGAGTGATAAGGTGCGATAAGTTATGGGATAGTAAGTAGGAATGGCTTTTATTTCATGCTGGTGCATGTCAGTGACAGCTGATTGGTAGATTATTTTGTGGGGATCGCTCAGCTTCTAATTTTGTGTTGAATTGGAAGGCAGTTTTCTGTAAAGAACTTGCACTATGAGTGATTAGGAGCAGAGGACTCCTAAGAAGAGAACCATCGAACATATTGCTAGGGGTAAGATGCCGACGAGGGTCGGTACCCGAGGAGGTCGTGGTAGAGCGCCCGCTCAAGCTAGCGCTAGTCGTGTAGCACCGCCTCCTGTTGGTGCTGGGGTAGCAACCCTTGGTGATCCCAAGATCGAAGGGATTATGCAGGCGCTTGAAGCAATGGGAGCACTGATGGGGCAGCAGGCCCAGAATCAAGCCGCCGCCACTACCGTCGTCGCTATAGCTACCACCACTGCTACCATTGCCGCCGCTGCTAAGGCCGCAGCCGCTACCGCACCTGCCGATGTTCCAGCTGAGAATGTGGTTGTACTGAGAGAGAGAGACTGATTCATAAGCTCGTGGAGCAGTTCTTGAAGTTGAACCCGCCAAGGTTCATCGATGCTGGAGATCCCAAGACTGCATCGGTTTGGATCTAAGACCTGGAGAAGGCCTATGCACTTCTGACATGCAACGAGGAGGAAAAGGTTGTCCTGGCAGTATACCAGCTGTAAAGTAACGTGAATACGTGGTGGAGAGCTACCAGAGGCACAGTTTTTCCATAAGGCGTAGTCCCGGTGTGGAACGCTTTCCTCAGAGCCTATAATGACAAGTACTTTTTCAGGTAGCGCTCGAGAGCAGAAGATGGAGGAATTCCAACGCCTCCGCCAAGGAATGCTGAGTGTAGACCAATATGAAGCTAAATTCAAGGAGTTGTCGCAGTACGCTCCAAGATTGATAGAAGATCCGGAAGACAAAGCTCGGAGGTTCAGGAACGGCCTTCGACTAGAGTTGAAGAACCCACTGGTGCCATTTGAGCTCAAGGACTATAACGAAGTGTATAGTCGGGCCCAACTGATAGAGAGAAGTTTGAATGAACAAGCCGCCTCGTCTGGGTTGAGGTTCAATTCGAATAGAGATGGGAACTATTTTGGGAAGAAGCCCATAACCGGAGGAAGGTTCCATGTTCCGCCCAATAGGAATGGTGGAATTCGCAAGTCAGTGCCGAATCAGAATGGCGCGTGTCACTTCTGTGGAAGGCGACAGGGTTCGGCCCCATGCCATCTTAGGATGGGTGCGTGTTTCGAGTGTGGCCAACATGGTCATCTGGTCAGAGACTGTCCTAGAAGACCAAGGGAACAACAGCAGTTACCACCACCGCCGCCGATGGGTCAGAATATAGGGTTCGTGCCACAGATTGCACAGCAGGGTGGACCGGTTAGACCTCCAGCTCAGGGAAAGACATATGCAATCACGAGAAGACAGGTTGAGGACGTGCCTGATGTAATTACAGGTACGGCTTCGCTGAACAACCTTGCTATTTATGCTTCATTTGATCCTGGTGCAACTCATTCGTTTATAGCTAAGCAGTTTGTTAAGCTGGTAATTGATTCCTGAGTTGTTGGAGTCAGTTGTTAGCATATCTACACCGTAAAAAGATAAGGTGTTAGCTATAGTGGGTTGTCCTAGTTGCAAGTTAGTGATTGGTGAGCGAGAAAAGAGGATATATTTGTTAGTCCTAGCCTTGTATGATTTCGATGTGATAATTGGCATGGACTGGCTCACCAAGCAACGAGCTAAGATGGACTGCTATCATAAATCGACTCAATTTAACCCGTTAGGGGGTGAAAGTTTCGAGTTTATTGGGAGTCGAGGAGGACCCTCGATTATCTTAATCTCGTTGCTTGAGGCAACCCGTTTATTAAACGGGGGTTGTCAAAGTTACCTGGCGACTGTCGTGGATACGACAGTTGAGGAACTAAAGATCGAAGATGTCGCAATGGTTCAAGAGTTTTCAGACGTGTTTCCGAAGGAATTGCCAGGTCTACTGCCAGAGAGAGAGATTGAGTTCGTGATCGAGTTAGCACCCGGGACAGAGCAAATCTCTAAGGCTCCTTATAGGATGGCGTTTTCTAAGTTGAAAGAACTGATCGCGCAGATGCAGGAGTTGTTAGATAAGGGATTCATACACCCCAGTGCATCACCTTGGGGAGCACCAATTCTGTTCGTGAAAAAGAAAGATGGTTCGTTGCGTCTGTGCATCGACTATCGCCAACTCAATTAGGTGACAATCAAGAACAAGTATCCACTCCCAAGGATCGACGACTTGTTTGGCCAGTTACAAAGAGCGTCGATATTTTTAAAGATCGACTTGAAGACAAGGTATCATCAACTGAGGATGATAAAGGAGGACATATCGAAGTCAGTGTTTCGTACTCGATATGGCCATTATGAGTTCACTGTAATGCCGTTTAGTTTGATGAAGGCTCCAGCTGCTTTTACGGATCTGACGAACCGAGTGTTTAAAGAGTACCTAGATCAATTTGTAATCGTGTTCATCGATGATATTCTGGTGTATTCGAGGAGTTCTAAGGAGCACAAGAGGCACTTGAGGATGGTACTTCAGACCTTGAGGATTCATGGATTATACGCTAAGTTTAGCAAGTGCGAGTTTTGGTTGACTCGTGTTGCATTTTTAGATCACGTGATTTCAGGTGAAGGAATCTCCGTGGACCCAACCAAGATCGAAGCAGTGATCAACTGGCCAAGACCAACAACTATGACAGAGATCATAAGCTTTTTGGGTTTGGCAAGTTACTACAAAAGGTTCGTGGAAGGATTTTCAGCATTAGCGTCGCCGTTGACTCGACTACTGAAGAAAGAAGAGAAGTTTGTGTGGACAGACAAGTGCGAGTGTAGTTTCCAAGAACTTAAGTAGAAGATAACTACCGCACCTGTACTGACCATTCAATCTGGTCTTGGAGGATACGAGATCTATAGTGATGCGTCATTTAGAGGATTCGGTTGTGTGTTAATGAAGCATGGCAGAGTCGTTGCATACGCGTCCCGTCAGTTGAGACCTCATGAGCTGAATTATCCGACGCATGACTTAGAACTCGCAACAATCATTTTCGATCTGAAGATTTGGAGACATTATTTGTGTGGAGAAAGATTACAGATCTTCACCGACCATCAAAGTCTCAAGTATCTATTCTCTCAAAAGGAGTTGAATATGAGATAGCGTCGCTAGATGGAACTTCTCAAGGACTACGATTATGATATCTTGTATCACCCTGGAAAGGTGAATAAGGTTGTAGATGTGCTGAGTCGGAAGTCTTCAGTCGCACAATTGATGGTTAAGGAATGGACTTTACTTGAGAAAGCTCGAGATTCGATTTTCAAATTTGAGGTATGCCACCTTTCAAATCTTATGGCCACCCTCAGAATTGAGCCGGAAATGCAGATAATAATCAAGACGCTTCAGTGGACAGACCTAGAGATTTAGAAGATTCTACAAGAGAATACTGAAAAGAAGAAGGCTGACTTTCAGATTTCTAAGGACGAGACACTGAGGTTCCGAGGATGATTGTGTGTACCTAACAATGCAAAGCTTAAAGAGAAGATCTTATCAGAAGCTCATCGTAGCAGTTACAGCATTCATCCTGGTAGTACAAAGATGTATCAGAATCTACGTCAACACTATTGGTGGTCCGGTATGAAGGCAGACATCGCCAAACATGTTGCCAAGTGTCTGACATCTCAGCAAGTGAAGGCACAACTTTGTAAGCAGAGAGGACTTCTGCAGCCTCTCGAGATTCCCGAGTGGAAATGGGAGCACATCACAATGAATTTTGTGACAGGCTTACCCATGAGACAGAGGGTAATGATTCTATTTGGGTAGTGGTCGACATACTAATGAAGTCGGCTCACTTCATCGCAGTACGGAAAGACCTTGATTTGGATAGACACACAGAGTTGTACGTGCGTCAGATAGTTCATCTGCATGGAGTGCCGGTGATGATTACATCAGACCGAGACCCGAGGTTTACAGCTACCTTTTGGAAGAGTTTGCAGGCTGCTTTAGGAATGAAGCTGCAGTACAATACGGCATATCATCTTCAGATGGATGGCCAGTCTGAGAGGACGATTCAAACCCTCGAAGACATGCTACGAGCTTGCGTGTTAGATTTCAAGGGAAGCTGGGAGGAACAGCTTCATCTTGTTGAGTTTACCTACAACAACAGCTACTAGCAGAGCATTCAGATGGCTCCTTTCGAAGCATTATATGGTAGAGTGTGCAGAACGCCAGTGTGTTGGGATGAGGTTACAGAACGAAAGATCACAAGCCCAGAGTTAGTCCAGCAGTCAATGGAAACAGTTGCCGTCATCAGAGATAGATTAAAGATCGCTCAAAGCCACCTGAAAAGCTACGTAGATAAGCATCAGAAACCATTGGAATTTCAAGCTGGTGATCACGTCTTTCTGAAGGTGTCACCAATGAGGGGTACTTCGCACTTTGGCAAGAAAGGGAAGCTGAGTCCGAGGTACGTAGGTCATTTCGAGATTCTGGAAAGAATAGGGATTCTAGCGTATCGTCTTGCATCGCCGCCGAGGTTGGCACAAGTGCATGACGTCTTTCACGTGTCGACGTTAAGGAAGTATGAGCCTGACCCGACCCATGTGCTGAACTTTGAAGAGTTACACGTGGACGACAGAGTATCATACGTGGAAAGACCAGTTCAGCTTTGGTGAGTAATAATATATATGTATCCGCTTTGGTGAGCATTAATCAGCTTTGGTGAGCTATAATATACATATATCAACTTTGGTGAGCAATAATATATATGTATTAGCTTTGGTGAGCTATAATATACATATATCAGCTCTGGTGAGCAATAATATATATGTATCAGCTTTGGTGAGCAATAATAATCAATCTCAGCTTGGGTGAGCAGTAATCGAATTAAGTCAATTGATTGATTAGATCAATGGATTGATGTTTTGAATTGAAGTGATTGGTTGAGTATATGAATCGTACTAACTTGCAGGAAGGAACTGAGGCAAGGTAAGTCCTCTGTCTTGTGTGTGCATCAACTGCCTTTAGGCGTATTTCCTTCCTAGTCAGAGTTTAAGGGGTGAACTTGCTGAGACATTGTCTCACCCCATCGTGGGCTCAACCTTTTTAGGTCCTTAGATGGTGGCTCCTCCAGAGCATTTTGGCCAGCCCAAGAGGGTCACCGAACAGGTCACCCATATTCCTCTTCCTGGGGGCCAAGGAGCCTGGGTCTATGAACTCGTGAGAACCATTGTCTGGGTTGATGCGGGTTTACCTCGGAGGGTACCCCATGAATTCAAAGCATGGTATCGTAGTTGGTGAGATGGACCCAGAGAAGGTCCCTTACAAGAGTCTGAGGTCCTAATGTCAATGTTAGAGATTGCTTTTGGCGAGGGTACAGCTGACCCTCCTGGTGGTGCAGTGGTGGACCCGAGTCCCCAGGAGACCTCGGAGTTTTCAGCTAGGGATTCGAACGCCTAGAGGACTTGTAGACCTTTATGCTTTTTGTAGACTTTTGTCTATTAACTAGTAGTGTAAATAAACTAGTCAGTTATGTATAAAGGTTTGTGGTTTGGTTGTGCATTTGTGGTCCTGCTTTTCTACCCCATCTTTGTGTTGCTTGGGGATTTATTTATACGCTTCTGCATATGCATTAAAATGAATGGGTCAGCAACATGTCCTAGGATGTCGCAATTTAATCGACCACCGAGGGATGGGCACACGCTCGAGGATCAGGGCGTGACAGGGTCGACGTGGGTGATGGGCGGAGCTCTCGATTCCTTTCTTTAACAAGTGCACGTATGCATGGGGATGAAGGAGAATAGCATGAGGAAGTAGCTTGATAACGTACGGGAGGAAGTAAACATTGGTGGGAGAGGAGATGTGTCAGGTTTTTTAATTAATTCTTCTTGGACATCTCACGGTCGTGGTCTATCTTTGAGGTCACATTGATCTCGCTTGTGGCATTTCGTGAAGAAGAAAAAAATTAATGAGATAGTGGACTAGGTGGCGGTCGAGCTGTCATAGTGCGGCGGAGACATGACGATGAGGTGGTGTCGTGGGGATGTGATGAGGTGCGATGGGTTGGTGAGGTGACAGTGGTGGCGATACGGTAGCCGTGAGTGGCGCCAACAACATAGTCCAATGCCAAGCTTGTCAACGCGGCATGGACTGTTAAGTATTTCGAGGCTCGGGTGAAGTTCGGATATCACAATCCATTCCGACCATATCCTTGTATCATTCATCCTAGATATATGTTTCCGGTTTATCATTTTTATAAACACCTGACGAGGTGCGGGTTTTATTTTTTGCGCTTTATTTTCGTAACATCCTCAACTTCGAGCCCTTTACATGGTAAAAGAGAAGTCTGAACTTCGTTTCATTGGTTAAGCCCGGTTGTGTCTGCCTCCTCCGATCATGTCTTAGACATGAACCCTGAGCCAAATAAGATAGTCGATCGTGATCAAATTTTATTAGTCCATGATGATAAGGCCTTTAGAACTTAGATATTTTCCAAGTTGCATTTAATGCCTTCATCATGTAGTAAATTAAGGAGCACGGACACTTGGCACGTTGGGGCTTTAAATTAGAAGATAAGATTAGATTTGGATTTAAAGCCATTAATGAAGGGGACACCTCAACCTTGGATAGTCAAAATTTATTGGAAAAACAAGTGTGAACAAATGTGAGTGTATTAAATAAAATGGGGAAAAAGGTATCCCTATAGCCTAGGCCCATTAATATCCTAGGATCAAAGTGTGAATGGTAGACTTTGGAACCTACAAAGGAGCGGCCACATGCAGAGAGAGAGAGAGAGGAGAAGGCCAAGACAAGTCTACCTTATCTCTTTTGGACATTAGTCAATAAATAACTAAGACAAGTGTCCAAGCTAGTATAGAGCCTACTTAGGGCCTGTTTGGTAACCATCCCAACAGTGCCAGATTCTGATTTTTTGTTCCCAGAATCAGTTTGGGACGAGAATCGCGTTTGGTAAAATTTTTGTTCCCGGGAACAAATTTGTTCCCAGAATCAGTTTGGGACGAGAATCAAGAATAAAAAAAAAGTTGATTCTTGTTCCAGGAACAAAATTGAGAATCAAAACTCTTCTTCTTCTCTTTTATTCTTCTTCATCGACCGCCATCCCGCGACCGCCGCCCACCACCACTCGCCGCCGCCCCTCGCCGGTCGCCGCCGCCCGCCGTCGTCCAACGCTGCCGGTCGCGGGGAGGCAAGCCTAGCCACCGGCGAGGCTCGCCCAACCCCGCCGGTGGCCGGGCGGTTCTCACCCAGCCGCCGACGCAGGCCGGGCCGACGAGGGCCGGCCTCCGAGGGCGACAGAAGCGGCCGGCCGAGGGCCGGCAAGCGGCCGAAGAAGAATTAGAATAGGAGAAAAAAATGAAAAAATTATAAAAATTAAAATAAATTGATTTGGAATAGAATCAATGAACACGGTACCAAATGCAATTCTATTCCAGAATCAGAAATTTTGTACAATTACCAAACACGTTCTTTTACTCATAATCGGTTCAGGAACATAATCAAAAATAATCATTTCTGATCAGAATTTGTTCCCGGGAACAGAATCGTTACCAAATGCGCCCTTAGGATCTTGGGAGATAAGATTGTATAGGCATGGATGACCATTGACTCAAGGCCAAGTGGGAACACTCATCTTTTCAACTAGAATTTACTTCATTTAATTTTTGAAATTTATGGACCTTTGTTGTTTGCTAATTTTACAGAGCTTTTTATGTTAATAATTTGAGAAGCTTCCTTCATTAAAGTTGTTCAAAACATCTTGACCTGCAACATACTTAAATTTCAAATTTTTTCTGTGTTGAAATGGCTGGGACGAAAGCCCAATCAATTAACATATAAAACCTGCCCAATATAGTGAAAACTGTTGGGATATAATACGCGGAAACGACAAGATCTTGCAATTTATGTCAATGCGAAATTGCCAGAGAAATAAACGAGAAAAATAATGACACCAAAAATTTACATGGTTTGGTCTGAGTATCGGTACCTACGTCCACAGGGAGAGCCAACAGCAAATAATCCACTATAATCGGAGAATCAGAGTTTACAATCACTCACACGCTCAAATGTTTTCCACACCTAAATTTAACCCCAAACCCAAAGTGTTTGTAAATAAACAACTCACTTGGGTATAAACTCACGGCACAAAAATACTGCGCGTTTAAGCTCAAAACCAAACGCCGAAAAACAAGAACTCTTTTTCTTGATCGCGTGTGTGGCTTCACTTGACGTTGTGCGGCAGTGGCTCCTCGTAGGGTTTCAGCAGCAACTCTTTTACGTAGGGCTTCTTTTCCCTTTTATATGCGTGTGCCCAAAGAGGAAACCTTTATTTTATCTTTATTTCCTCTTTTGTAAATCTTCAAGAGTCCAGCGAAACTTTTCTGTTACTTGGGAAATCTTTATCAATAAATTCGGTTTAACAAATCGTTATCCGAATTCAAACTCGAGACATTAATTTAACAATTCTCCACCTTGGCTCGATGTTTGAAGCCAAGTTATAGTGCTTATCATCCATGCTGCTCTCCTAACGCCCCGACGGGCGCTCACTCTCCACAGACGCCAAAAGAGCTCAAGCTCTCGCCAAAGGAACAAGCTTAGTCATCATGTCTGCCAGGTTATCTACTGTAGCAATCTTTTTAACAATAACAATACTCTTAGCTAAGACTTCTCGGATGAAGTGGTACCTAATATTGATATGCTTTGTTCGCTCGTGATAAACTGGATTATACGCCAAATATATCGCACCTTGGTTATCACAGTGTATATCCACACTTTTCTATTCTAACCCAAAGTCCAAGAGCAAACTTTGTAACCATATCGCCTCTTTCGCTACAAAGGTTAGTGCCATGTACTCTGCCTCAGTCAAAGACAAAGCAATGTGATTTTGTAAGGACGCTTTCCAACTAACTGCACCACCCGCTAGCGTAAACACATACCCTGCTAAAGACCTGCAATCATCCAAGTCACCGGCGTGATCCAAATCCACAAAACCAGTGGTCTCACTGCCATTACTATCCCTCCGGTATACTATACCCATGTCTCGTTGTCCCTTTCAAATATCGAGGATCCACTTCTGACTTCCCAATGAGCTTTACCAGACGCTTCATATAGTGACTAACCACGCTCATGACTTGTGAAATATCAGGCCTAGTGCACACCATAGCATACATAATACTACCCACGGCACTAGAATAAGGAACACGAGACATATGCTCCTCTTCCTCCTCAGTCTACAGTGATAATTTATCTGAAAGTTTAAAGTGCTTCGCTAAAGGTGTACTTATAAATTTTGCCGACTGCATATTAAAATGTGGTACGATCTTCTCAATATATTTCTTTTGAGATAGACGTAAAACTCCTGCAGTCTTGTCACGCAAAATCTCCATACCCAAAATTTTCTTTGCAGCACCTAAATCTTTCATCTCAAATTCAGCATTTAACCGCCTCTTCAGCACATCAATATCAGACATATTCTTAGCGCTATCGCATATCATCAACATATAAAAGTAGATAAATCAAAGAACCATTCTCCAATCTCCTATAGTAAACGCAGCTATCCATCTAACTTTTTGAATAGTTTTGACTAGCCAGGAAAGCAGCAAAATGTTTATACCACTGCCTAGGAGACTGTTTCAGCCCATACAAAGATTTCTTTAACAAGCAAACATGATCTTCCTTACCTGGAATAACAAATCCCTCTGGTTGCCTCATGTGAATCTGCTCCTCCAACTCACCGTGAAAAAACGCAATTTTCACATCTAGTTGCTCTAACTCGAGATCTTGCGAAGCAACTAAGGCAAGTAAAACACGAATAGAAGTATGTCTTACCATAGGAGAAAACACCTCATTGTAGTCAATTCCCTCACGCTGTGTAAACCCCTTCGCCACAAGTCTCTCCTTATACCTCGCTGCCTCGACATCAGGAATGCCCTCTTTCCGTTTAAAGACCCATTTACTTCCAACAATCTTTCGGCTCTTGGGTACTTTGACCAGCTCCCATGTCTGATTTCGATGGAGTGATTCCATCTCTTCACTCATAGCCCCTAGCCACTGCGACGACTCCGAACTAGCTATCGCCTTAGAGTAAGACGAAGGCTCATATGTCTCCACCTCATCACCTACAGTCAAAGTATAAGCAATATCTGTATAACCATAACGTACCGGTGATTTAATTTGCCTTCTCTGTCTATCTGCAACTATAGTGTGCTGCGGCTTTGCTGGTTATCGCTATCACCGACTTCAGGAACTGCGGCTTCATCTTTATAGTCTCAAATTCTGTTACCTTCGAGGTCTCTAGAGTCTCCACCTGAAGCTCCACCTCACTAATGACACCATGATCTGTCTTTTCTGCTGGTTGTGTCTCAGAACTCCTCCGTTAAAGCATTGTAGTCTTGTCGAAGATCACATCTCTGCTGATTAGAAAACTGGGTGATCTGGGATCAGTGCACCACAGCTAGCAGCCTTTCACCCCATGTGCATAACCCAGAAATATGCACTTCTTCAACCTCGACTCAAGCTTACCATCACTCACATGAGCATATGCAAGACATCTGAATATATGTAATCCAGAATAATCAACAGGTTTCCCCAACCATACTTTCTCAGGAGTCTTCCACTCGATAATAGATGATGGAGATTGATTAACCAGGTAACATGCCATGTTTACTACTTCGGCCCAAAATTCCTTGCCAAGTCCTACATGCGAAAGGATGCATCGAGCTCGCTCAAGCAAAGTTCTGTTCTTCCGTTCTTCCACGCCATTCTGCTGCAGTGTCCCAGGTACTGTGCGATGTCTCACAATACCTTCTTTCTCGTAGAACTCAGTAAAATCTTTACCACATAACTCCATGCCATTATCAGTTCTCAGGCACTTGATCTGTTTATCTGACTGCTTCTCAATCAATGCCTTAAATTTCTTGAACCGATCAAACACATCATATTTGTGCTTCAGAAAGTATACCCATACCTTCCTCGAATAGTCGTCGATAAATGTCAGCATATATCGGACACCTCCTTTCGAAGAAACCGAAGACGGGCCCCAGACGTCTGAATGAATATATTCAACTGGTCATTTGGTTGAATGAATAGCTGTAGTAAACTTAACTCAATGCTGCTTCCCATAGATGCAGTGCTCACATAAGTCCAGCTTTCCTGTCTTTTGACCCTTCAACAACCCCCTTTCACTCAGCATCATCATACCTGCCTCGCTCATGTGCCCTAAATGCATATGCCATAATTGAGTCAAGTCAGAATCTGACTCACCTGATGAAACTGCAGCGGTTCCAGTCACAGTCTCTCCAAGTAGATGATAGAGAGTATTCACTTTCTTCCCTTTCATCACTGTCATGGCACCTCGAGAGATCTTCAGTACTTCACCTTCAATGGTGTACCTACACCCGATGTCATCAAATGTCCCCAGAGAAATAAGGTTCTTCTTGAGGTCCGGTACATGCCTCACATCTGTCAATGTGCGCACCACCCCATCGTGCATCCGAATCCGAATTGTCTCTATCCCCACAGCCTTACAGACTGCATTATTCCCTAAAAGAACTCTACCACCATCTGCAGTCTAGTAAGTAGTAAACCAGTTCTTATGAGGCGTCATATGATAAGAACACCCCGAATCTAGCACCCATTCGTCTCCTGACGAAGCAGTAGTCACACATAAAACAACATTTGCATCACTAGTGCTCCCCTCAGCAACGTTTGCCACACTGCTTGTGGCATTCTGCCTATCAACTTTATTCCTCCGCTTTGGACAATCTCTCCTGATGTGCCCCTCCTCGTGACACTCAAAGCACTCCACGCGTCCCTTGGACTTACTATGGCGTGACTTTGATCTGCTTTTACCTCTACTGCTACTAGGCCCTCGATGTTGTTCTCTACCCCGAATTGTCAATGCTTGCGCTACTCCTTGCGCTAGATCATCATCTCGCAACTTTCTCTACCACTCCTTAGAGAATAAGGTGGACTTTACCTCTTCTGAGGTAATTGTAGTACGCCCCTGCAACAGTGAATCAGTAAAATGCTCCCATGACTCTGGTAAAGAGGCTAACAACATCATGCCTTGTTCTTCATCATCAAGTACCTTACCAACGTTCTTTAGATCCAACATGAGTTTATTAAATTCATCTAGGTGGGTTCTGATTGACGTACCTTCAGTATATCTAAATTGAAACATCTTCTTCAACATGTACAAGCGATTGTTCAAACCTTTCTTCACATAGAGTGCTTGAAGTTTTGCCCATAATGCTGCGGCATCCTTCTCCTCAGCAACCTTTATTAAGACCTCATCCGACAAATTTAACAAGATTATGATCTTTGCTTTTTCCATTAGCTCTACCTTCTCAGAGGCTTTCATTATAATAGGCAACTCATCTTCACCATCCAGTGCCTTGGCCAAACCTTGTGTTGTCAATAATGCTCGCATCTTGATGCTCCATAACAAAAAGTTGTTGCTCTTGTTAAACTTCTCAATTTCAGATTTCCTCTTAGACATAATTGGAGTAACAGAATTTCCAGATAATAATCAGACAAGCGAAAGCTCTAAATCACAATCAAGAAATCCAACCTAAACCTCTGATACCAATTGTTGGGATATAATACATGGAAACAACAGGATCTTGCAATTTACGTCAACGCGAAATTGCCAGAGAAATAAACGAGAAAAATAATGACACTAGAAATTTACGTGGTTCGGTCCGAGTATCGGTACCTACATCCACGGGGAGAGCCAGAAGCAAATAATCAACTATAATCGGAGAATCAGAGTTTACAATCACTCACACGCTCAAATGTTTCCCACACCCAGATTTAACCCCAAACCCAAAGTGTTTGTAAATAAACAACTCACTTGGGTATAAACTCACGGCACAAAAATACTGTGCGTTCAAGCTCAAAACCAAACGCCGAAAAACAAGAACTCCTTTTCTTGATCGCGTGGGTGGCTTCACTTGACATTGTGCGGCAGAGGCTCCTCGTAGGGTTTCAGCAACAACTCTTTTATGTAGGGCTTCTTTTCCCTTTTATATGTGTGTGCCCAAAGAGGAAACCTTTATTTTATCTTTATTTCATCTTTTGTAAATCTTCAAGAGTCCGGCAAAACTTTTCTATTTATCAATAAATTTGATTTAACAAATCGTTATCCGAATTCAAACTTGAGACATTAATTTAACAACAGTAACCAAGTTGCTTCTCGAATTCTTATAAAATATTTCCTTTCGAATTTGGACATACTTCCTTCACAAAAGTTTTAAATGACATCCATACCTCTTGCTCTAACCGTTGAATTTCAAAGAATTTTGTAAAGATTTGGATTTCGAAATGAGCCTCTCTCTCTAACCGTTGAATCTGCTTGACGGACGAATTTTTGGGTTGTGTTCATTGAATTTCTGCTCTTTACACAACACGAATTTGGCTAATTTTCCTTCACAAAAAAAAGTTTTTTGAGGTCTTCTCTACAACATATCGAGATTTTATAATTTTTCGAGCCCGTTTGATAAGGTAACGATGTTGATCTCGGAAATTACTCAAAACTGTCTTTCACACCGAGATAAGAGGGTCACACGCCCAACTTGGAGGGGAAGGGGACGGCACGCCTACCTTAAGGAGCAAGCTAATCTAGAGACTTCATGACTTGAAGATAAGAATGCATTAAATGCTTTTGGACATTAGTGGGTGTGACATCCTCAATCCGACTCCAATTTTCAGAACGGGATTACCATAGTGGCAAATTTTAAGAGCAGGATTGCGATGGGGATCGATAGGCCACGAAAATGCCGAGAATGCCACTTTGGGACAAAAACTCAATTTTTCATCGATGCGACGCAAAAATTAGGAAATGTGGAAATGGGCCACGGACGAGGACCCACGTGGGCCCAGGCCCACAAGTGGACCCAATGGGCCCTTAGACCCATAAAGGACAACCCAATGGACCCAAGCCCAAGGTGGGCAGCCCAATGGGCTTAACACCCAAGATGGGAGGCCCAAAGGAGCCAATGGGCCACCCAAGCCCTTTTTGGTCTTTTCAAGTCCCTCATTAATGCCCATGTGCGTGAATAATACCCAGGGCTTGTGAAATTACCATTTTACCCTTTTGCCTAATAAAACAAGAAATGGGCGCCCAATGAGGAGAGGAGAGAGAAGATGATAGCATGCCTAGCCGACCCTACCTAGCTAAGCCTACCTATCCTATTTTCTAGCCTAGACATGATGAGTTCATTAATGTGCATTAAATGGCATTAATGCAACTTGGGGAGGAAGTAAAGCAAGAAGCAATCTTGGCCCTCCATTCTTGTCTTGGATAACAAGGATGCATATTGGCCATCCAATGACCTTGACTTGTGCAGCAATCATTGTCCCTCTCCCCTAGCTCATTCAACCACCCCTTTACTCTCATTCTCTCATTTCTCTCACTTTCTCTCTCTCTCCAACCCTTTGGACGAATTTTCACTCACTCTCCCTCTCTCCATTTCCTTGCACCAGCTGAACCCTCTCATCCTCCCCATCCCTCATCTCACACCCAAATCCTTCTATTTTCCTCTTGGTTGGAGCCAGCGTGAACCATTGGAAGACGCACGCCCTTACCGTTGCCGTGGCTGAACCGTTGTCCTCACCACCTCACGCCACTGTCCCTTCGCTGTTTTAACTTTGTCGTGGGTTGCTAAGCACCGACCAGCCACCGCCAAGCCTCGCCGGTCCTCACCATGAGCCGTGCCGCCAGCCCCATCCTTGGCGTGATCTCTTTGGAAGGTGACCAGCCACCACCGAGCACCATAGCAGCCATCCAACCCTTGTCGCACCTTTTCCGTCACTTGCCGAGCTTGGAATCGAGAGTGAGTGGCTTTATAGCCCTTGAATAGGGTTGTTATTGCATTTTGGATAGTTTAGGGCTAGATTAAGGTTAAACGATGTTTTGTTGATGTGATAAGTGGGTTTTGCATGATAAGTGATCATAGGGTTTCGATAGGTTATCATGCTTTGCCGATAGGTTATCGAGATAGGTTATTATGCTTTGCCGATAAGTTATCGAGATAGGTTATCATCCTTTGCTGATAGGTTATCGCGATAGGTTATCATGTGTTTCTGATAGGTTATCGTGATAGGATATCGTAGACTGCAATAGGTTATTGTGATAAGCCTTTCTAATACCCGATAACCTATTGAAATGTGATAAGTGGAGCTGCGATAAGTTATTATGTTGTGATATGTGATAAGTGTTAAGTTATGATGAGAGTTCTATATGCCATGAGTCCTAATTTGATTGATGTATTGTTGGTTGCTAAAGTTGAATATAGTGCATGCTTATGTACCTGTTAGAATGAGAAAATAATAAGGGTTATGGTATTCATTGATTCTAGCTAATTAATAAGCATGTGAGGTATGTGAAAAGATGGCATGTTGAAGTGTTCAAGTGATGTATTTGGGTGATATGATATGAGATACAAGTATGACATTATGGCATGTGACTAACTAGTGCCTACACATGAATATGTGAAAAGATAGTATGATGAAGTGTTTAAAGTGTTGTTATGAGATAATATGCCATGAGATAGAAGTCTGATTAATTTGAGAAATGTATGATTGGGATGTGATCACGTGGCATGATAACATGATATGGTTGTATGTAATTAGTGTTGTTGTGACATCCCAAATTTCACCAACCTTTATTAGTGTAATTAGATCATTAAGGACTTGGATTGTTTTAAATCGGGCTAGAAAGCGAACCCGATGGACCATGAGGAATGTGTGGGCTTGAGAAGTAGGCGGGCCACACGAGTTTTAGAATTGGGCTTGATAAGCCGAATGGAAGAGCTGGGCTTGGGCTTAGCTTAGAGCAGGCCAAGATTTAGAATTGTTAGATTAGTAAATTTAGTTGGATGGACCGTGATCGTTGTAGATTGAGCCTGTTGGACCAGAGACGGATATTTAGGCCCGAGTAATTCTATTTTCGATTAAGTTTATAGGCCCCGTTTGGTTCAAGATTCCCAAGGGGCTTTTGTGGTGAAAGCCCATTGGGAAAAAATTTAGGTGTTTGGTTCAAAGCATTTGGAGGTGTCCTTGGCCAAATGCGGCATTTCGAAATGCAAGTCTACCTCACTGTTCATCCGTTGACTTCTTTTTTTTTTTTTTTTAAAACCGATCATCTTCCCCACACCCTAACCACCGTTGATCGGCGACGGAGTTTCATCGGATTTTATTTTTATTTTTAAAAAATAATAAAAACCCTTTGCAAATGTTGGGTTCACCTCTTTTTTTTTTTGTCAATTTTATCTTTTGACAATCAATAGCCCAACTTTTTTTCAATACACTAGAATAATAATTAATTAATGAATATGATTAATACTACAATAATTAAAAAAAAATTATTCAAAGTTGAAAACAAACCTAAAAGAACCTTAGGCCAAAAGTTGAGCTTTGTATCTAATTTATAATCAAATTCTTTTAATATAATTTTAAATAAATTTACTAATATATATCTTTTACATTACTTTCAACATGAAAATGTAAAAGGTTATATAGTCATTTTTTATTTTTGTACTTTTAAAAATACTAAAACTAAAAAACTTAATTTTTGAGCTTTGCATGTAATCTATAATCAAATTCTTTTAATATAAGTTTTAAATAAATTTACTAATATATACATTTTACATTACTCTCAACAAGAAAATGTAAAAGGTTATATAGTCATTGTTTATTTTTTGCAATTTTAAAAATACTAAAACTAAAATACTTAATTTTTTGAGCTTTGCATCTAATCTATAATCAAATTCTTTTAATATAATTTTTAAATAAATTTACTAATATATATCTTTTACATTACTCTCAACATGAAAATGTAAAAAGTCATATAGTCATTATTTATTTTTTGTAATTTTAAAAATACTAAAACTAAAAACTTAATTTTTTGACTTTGCATCTAATTTATAATCAAATTCTTTTAATATAATTTTTAAATATATTTACTAATATATATCTTTTACATTACTCTCAACATGAAAATGTAAAAGGTTATATAGTCATTGTTTCTTTTTGCAATTTTAAAAATGCTTAATTTGGTCACACTAAAGGGCTTGTCAAATATATGTTTACCAAACAGTCTTGCATTTCCCTAAAGCACTTTTCAGTTATAGTTTACCAAACAGTCTAGCATTTCGGAAAACACTTTTACCTCAAAGGTATTTGCATTCTCTCAAGGGCATTTCCCCAAAGCTGAACCAAACGGGCCCATAGACTATATTTATGATAATTGGATTAGTAATTGTAATGCTAATGTCAATTTCTAACTTTAGCATTTCTTGTGATAAATTCTCTATAGACTAACACTAAATAGCTAATATGTCATATGATTTCATAAATTTTTATAAATACAAGAGGATTGAAATTTAGTGGAATCGAAAGGGAATTAAGTGAAAAACATTTGAGACTAATGAACTGACTAACGACATGGATTAAAGGTTAATTGATATCGAGTGACAGATGGCGAAAGAAGCCGTGCATGGAGGCCACGACTTCTCTCTCATTTCTCTTTGCGCTCTCTCTTCTCCCACAGTTTTCTTCCTAAAAACTGAAAACAAGCAAATGAGACATCATCATTTAGATTTGCTAATGATTAGCCTAGCCTAGGGATTAGTCTATAGCTCCATTTTCCCCTCTTAACTCTCGTAATCTCTCTCTCTCTCTCCAAAACCGAGAACTGCCATCTTCTTCTCCTGTCTCTCTCGGTCGAATAGCAAAGGAAACCAGTAGCCAAAACCAGCAATTCTCTTATTCTTGCGTGCGAGTTTTGGTGTTGATTTTTGAAGGATCTTTGAGTCATCTAGTAGCTGAACCAAGGTAAGGAAAGATAAGTCTCTAAACTAGAAGTTATCCATTGATTTTGTCAAGAAACTTGCAGATCTAACTGAATGGTGGAGGATTAGATGTGATGTTGCTGTTTTGTGTTGATTTGAGCTGGATGAGCACTAGATTGAGGCTACAAGTCATTGCATGTTGCATTAGAGTCTTGCATGTCTTGAAAATTGAGTGTAAGGTGGCTGTGTTGGTCAAGCAAGGTGTAGTGGTGGTTGTCGAGTGAGGTAGAGTGATGTATGTTGCGGTAGATGAGCCGAAGTGTGGATATTTACTTTAAGCCGAGCTGTGGAAGGTTTCTTTGTTAAGAAAGAACCTATTGAAAGTATTCTTAGATGCTGTGAGGTGTTGTAAAAGAGATTGGTAGAGAAATTTACGGTTTGGTTGAGCTAGAAACAAAGAAGGCAGTATAAGATGTTTCTGTTCTAGAGAAATATAGATGGAAAGTCTTTTTATTTTGTGTCGCCTTGATTTCTAATGATGAAGATAAGAAAAAGAACAAGTTTACATAAGAGAACATCCATTAGATTGAGTTCGACTTTCAGTTATAGCTATATGAATGTAAAGACATGTATGTAGAAGTAATTCTTTTTGAAACAGTAAGCTGTACTATAGAAAACAGCAAGACCTTCGATGACTATGAATTTTCTGTAATTATCTAGATAGAATTTGTGGCACACTAGAATTTCATGATAATCCCTAGATGTGCTATGAGCCATGTGGAGATGATGGAAGCACCACCAAATTATATTGTAGCCATTTGACCCATGACCTGCAATAGATTAAGGCTAAACTTTTCTTGGATAATTACTTGATGGGAAAATTCTATTCTTGGCCATGTGTTTTATGGGTTGGATTTTATTGATTTATGTGGCAAGTTTTATGGTTTTATAAATTTCAATTAGGTATTTATATGAGTGGGGGTTTAGAGTAGATTATCAAGAGAGGGAGTGGGCTGAAATAATAAGGCCAAGACCAGCCCACAAGAGCCCCACCGTTCGGCCATTAGGGCCTGGCCCGCGAAGCCCAAAGGGAGAGGGGGGTTGCCATCGACTGGATGGAGGGAGAGGCCCGGCCCAAGGGGCCTAATGGGCCGTCGACCAAGGCCGGCCCAAGCCCAGCCAGATGAAGCCCCCCCCTTGCATGGAATTGCCAAGTGGCCATTGCATGCAACCTAATGATGGTTAATCATTGAGGGGAGGAAATTAGTGAGGGGGAGGGGGGCGGATTAAGCGAGGAAGGGGTGGGGGTGTCACACGAAGAGAGAAAGGAGAGGAAGAGAGAAAGGAAATGAAGAGAGAAAGAGAGAAAGGGGAGACCGTGCGTGCGAGAGAAGAAGGAGGTCCGTTCGCTGCCGTGCGTGCGCCGAGTCCCGCCGTCAAGCTGCCTTGCTCCGTTCATTTGCTTGCTGTGTTCGCTTGGACTAGAGGCAAGTAGAGTACAAAAACCTACCCTTTGCTTGCTGTGATGTGTGTTGTGAGGGGTGATAAACCTTGGTTGTGAAAGGAGCGATGAAATTCGAAGCTTTGGGGAGTAAGGTGTTGGCCTAGTGTTCTGTTTTTCTAAAAGACAGACCGACCTTCTATGATTTCGTGAGTTGTATGTGACCTTTTTGTTGGAATCTCACTTTGATTCCTTAATGAAAGTTGTAGAGGACTTCTTGAGGTATAACATATCAAAAATTGAGAGGAAATGAACAAGTATGGGTCGGTAAAAACCGTTGTCCTTTGAAGAAGTTGAATCTGGGAAAACGTTACCTTGAGCTAGTATGATTCTGTGATTTTTATAAAATCATCCAGTTGAAATTTGATCTTATGTCCTTAATGAAAGTTGTAGATAACATTCTGATGAATAACATATTAAAAATTTAGAATAAACGGACATGTGTAGGTTGGTGAAACGAATTTTTCTTTGAAAGAAGTTAATCTGGAAAAACGACACCGAAAACAGCAGGAATTAATCGTCTATATCTATTAATATAGAACGATTTGGATTTCGATTTCTTCATGATATATCTGGATTTAGGTCTTTTATATAACATATAAAAATTTCAGAATTTTTGGAGTTCATTTGTGTATTTAATCGAAATTATTTCTGAAACTGTGCAAACTGAAATGTTGAAATTTTGAAAGCTGTGATGCGTGGGACCGTACTGATTTGTGTGAGATTCTTTTGGTATGGTGTTCTTCATGAGATATCTGCCTTTAGGTCTCATATATAACGTGTCAAATTTTCAGAATTTATTAATACCGTTTACTAATTTTTCTAGAGTTTTAACTAAAGGAGTGCATTCTGTTTTATCCGAAAATTGATGCATTTTCAAAAATCAATGAATTTCTCTACATGATGTATTGTCTTGAGTGGTTGCTTTTGCTGCACATGTGGTGAAATTTGGCATGTCATAGAACATCAAAGTTGATCTAAACCTTTGACATTATTGCATCAAATGCCATGTTGAAAGTGAAGCACACATGTGATTATAAATTGTGAAAGTGATAATACCATCGGACCCTTGGGTCAACGATGTCCTCGGGAGTTTCAAGATGCCTGGAGGTGTGTGCCGGATGCCCGGAGGTGTGTGCTGGATGTCCTCGGGAGTTTCGAGATACTCGGAGTTGTGTGCCGGATGCCCGGAGGTGTGTGCCAGAGGCTCCTCGCGATGCCAGGTTGGGTGCGAGCGATAAATAGAGGGATGTAAACATTGATCCCTGGGAAGAAAGACTAAATGAGATCCTATTGAAATTGAAAATTGAATCATGTGCATGGGTATATGCATGGTTGCATGGTGATATATGCATGACTGCATGGAAATGTAAGCTTGATAGCATGGATGATATGCACCTTGCTCGTGATATCATGTTTGTTCTGCTTGCTGCATTGTGTAGTTTGATGGATCTTTACTGCTGAGTGGTTGTACTCACCATTTGGGGATTAACATTTCAGATTAAAAGATGCCTTTGCCACCGGTCGCGCGTGGTACCTTCTATGGCTTACTGTCTGACGTTGAGGTTGAGTGCGCGGAGCACATTTGTGTCAGTGTTCCTGGTCTGGTGTTCGTTCGAGTCCGCGTGCTGGTCATGTATGACGTGGGCCTGGCTGGGGGCCCGGTTGTCCAAGAGTTTCTGTCTGTCCACGTTCGTCGTGATGGGGTGATGCTAGGGATGTTGCCGCCGCCGCCGCACGATGCACCGGGTTGGGTGTGATGGCACGTATGACCGGGTGGGAGCCGACACTTTTGGGATAGCCGACACTTGTTGATGGACGAGTATACATGTTTGATGTAGGGTCGAGATCTCTTTTGAGTCATAGCCAAGTATAGTTAAAAATCTTGGCCTTTTGCTGTACCCACCCGAGATGTCCATCGTAAAAATGTAAATAAAAGTGACTCGGCTTTATCTTTTCTTTTGGTGCATAGTTGGTGTGCATTGCATTATTGTTATTGGAGTAAGGGATGGTGAGACTCGTTTGTACTTCCGTTAATGAGCTACACTGGAATCTTTTCAAAAAAAAAAAAAAAAAGTAAGCAATTGAACAACGCCTATGAACTATGGTTCCTCTTTAATTAAAAATGTATTAGACCGGTAAGTAGTAGGATAAGTGATAGGTGCCTGTGGCGACCCTAACGGATCGGGGCCGTGCCGAGGGGGTGCCATAGAATTGGACTTCGAACCCTTAATGAAAGTTGTAGGAAACATCCTTAGGAATGAAATATCAAAATTTGAGAATAAATGGACCAGATTTGGCTAGTAATACGATTTTTCTCTGTAGTTACTAAATCTGGAAATTTACTGCAGAATTTTAGGAAAGAAGATAGCAATTACTACTCTTAATACAGTGAGATATAGACTTAGGTTTCTGCATGGAAAATTTTAATATATGTCTCTAATATAACATACTAAAATTTTGTATCAATCCGATGAGATTTGATATACTTTCTGTGTCTGTGAACAAAACTGCTCGTTTTAGTTCATAAATTGTTTTGACCCGAAAATGAGAAATAGATGTTATGTCTCTTATATTCGACTTGTGTGATACATATGGAGTCTAGTGATATTATGATAGATGTTAGTCTGTATAGGAATAAGCCTCATCTATCATTTGAAGTATAGGTACCAATAGCATCATGTGTATGCAGTGAGTGTGATGCATAGTGCTTAATTATGGGATAAATATCTATTTGGCATGGTATGGGACATGTCGTAATGGGTTTTATGTTATAATTTGGACATGCACGTGTGCTAGGTACATGAGAATTAAGTGTATAGATTATACTTGAGGAAGTTGTATACTTTGAAGTCTTTTTCTTTTGCATACGGTAAATGCATTAATCAAAGGTGTGGTGTGTGAAATGTGTGCTTGAATGAGTGAATGAATCCATCGGTACTGAGATGCCGGAAATGCCCCTCAGAAGTTGGGATGCCCATGCTGTGTGATCTTGGATGCCTCGGTCCCGTGTTACTGAGATGCCTCGGAGTGAGATGCCCTTGTGTGTGATCAAAGGATGCCCCGATTGTGTAATACTGGGATGCCTCGGAGTGAGATGCCCCATGCTGTGTGATCTTGGGAGGACCTCGGTTGTGTGATACCGGGATGCCTCAGAGTGAGATGCCCATAATAGAGTTATTGTGGAAGTCCGGATAGGGAATTTCGGAAGTGACTCGATCGGGCCGGAAGAGTTCCGGTGGGTAAACTGATCGAGGGTGGATTTGATATTCACGCTAAATTATAATTCTACTTGGCATGTGAGTTGTGCACGTTACTATTGCATTTCATCTCGATGTAGATTGAGAATGTGATAGGTATATATGTGTTTATGGATGCATTTAGTATAACTCATATAAAGTGGTTATATATAAATATGATGCATTAATATTCATTTGATTATACTTGTGACAATCTTGTCTTAGTATCTTAAGTTGTTTAGTTATGATTCTCTTGTACTCTTGATAGCTATGGATTGTCTAGGATAGAGTCTTATTATTTCTTTACTGGGCATAGTTTTTGCTCATTCCTTATATTTTTCAGATTGATAATATGGATGTGCCGCCGATAACTCATTATGGTGTGATAGCACGTATTGAGACTACCTTTAGTGATGTGTTTGACCCTGATGTGGAGATGACTTTTACGAAGTATGAGGCTACATTGTGGATGGACAACGGCATATCTGACTTGATCCCGATGAAGTTCGTTGCGTGGTTTGTTAACCACGAAGGAGCGATGTTTGGCCCTCTTCCTTTTAGCACTGATGGACCTGGAGCTGGGACGGATGGCGCCTAGACGCCTATGATCGTGTAGAAGCTAGAAGATCGTCTTTTGTTTTTTTTTTTACAAACGTGGGCTTGTGTGGGATTAGTGGAGTTGGATACCCCCTCACCCTTATCCCTGGTTGTTTACTTGTGCCTTTACTTTTGAACTTGTAAATATGATGTAAATAGGCGATGAACATGTAAGAAGTCCAAGTTGATTTTTGTAGGCCCGAATGCTGCTAAGGAAAGTAATGAAGCTTCTCATGATCTTTATCTATATTCATATATGGATTGTCTAATATTATGAACTGGTAGGATTATTGCAGGATAACCTTACAATAAAAAGTTTAGATTTTAAATAATCCATGTTATACATGCTAACCTTCAAGGGTGAACACTATAGGTCAACAATTGGAATTTTATAAGTCCTGCAAGACGATAATATTTATAATTTCCGCTTGCGCTTAGTACGTGACGCTACTGGGACATCACAATAATTTTTGGTATTAGAGAATAGGATTACCTGGAGTGATAAGGTGCGGTAGTGATTATGCGTTAGGATAATGATATTTTCTTTGTTAGTATTATTTTTGTAAGGAACAAGTAACTTATGTTAATCATAGGGTATGAGTAACAGTTGTTGCAGTTGTTACTTATTAGTTTTGTAAGGAGACTCGGTCGATTAATGAGTAGTGACCGATGTGCAGAAATCAAGAACCGTCATGATGAGTAGAAATGGACCAATATGAGGTGAAATTTTGCTGAACTTTCTAGACTTTCCCCTAGATTAGTAGAGTATCTGGAAGATAGGGCTAAGAGATTCTTGAATGGGTTAAGGCCTGATATAATAGGACGGTTGGTGCCTCTAAACTTGAAGGATTATAGTGAACTGTATGAACGGGCACAACTAGTGGAAAGGGATATGATGTCAAGGAATCAGACATCGGCATATCAGGTAAGGCCACAATCTCGAGGGATCCCATCTAATTTTCGTTATGATAAAAGGTCTCATCAAACTGAAAAGTGACCATTTGTGCAAAACAAGAAGAATAAGACTGAGAATATTAGAAAGGTGTGGAATAATCAACCAACGGGACGGCCACAGTATGGAAATAATGAGTGTCGCCAGTGTGGTAGATCACATGGATTTGGACCATGCCCAGGAACAAATATTTGTTTTGGTTGCGGACAATCAGGACATTATGTTAGAGAATGCCCTCAGAAAAGAATGCAGCAGCCACAACCACAACAGAATTTGGGTAGACCATTACCACCAAGAAATAACCAGCGACCGCCAACTCAAGGAAGAATTTATGCGATTACTCAGGACGAGGCTGAAGGGTCTCAAATAGTTATTACAGGTATCATTTCCCTATTTAATCAAAATGCTTATGCTTTATTCGATACGGGAGCGACTCATTCCTTCGTATCTGCTCAGTTTGTGCGATTGAATAGGATGGAACCTAAATTGTTAGAAGTACCCCTTAGTGTCTCTACTCCATTAAAGGACGTTGTTTTATCTACCTCGGTGTGTAAGGATAGTAGAATCCTTATAGGTGGGCAAAATCTGTTAGTTGATTTGATGGTATTAGTTATGTATGACTTTGATGTAATTCTAGGAATGGATGGGCTACATAGACAACGAGCCAATGTGGATTGTTATAGAAAGATGATTCGATTCGATCCACCGGATAGACCAAGTTTTCAATTTTACGGAGGAAAGATAACTCCTTCTGTGCCTCTTATCACTGCACTAGAAGCCCATCGACTGCTTAGAAATGGTTGCCAAGGATATCTGGCATATGCGAGTGAGCAAACCAAAAAGGAGGTACGACTTGAAGATATTCCTGTAGTTCAAGAATTTTCTGATGTATTTCTCGAGGAATTGATAGGATTACCCCCAGAGCGAGAAGTTGAGTTTACTATTGAATTAGCACCTGGTACAGAACCTATATCAAAAGCTCCATATAGGATGGCATTGACAAAATTAAAAGAATTAAAGGTACAATTACAAGAACTACTTGACAAAGGATTTATTAGACCAAGCGTATCCCCATGGGGCGCACCAGTGTTATTTGTTAGAAAGAAAGATGGATCACTACGCCTATGCATTGATTATAGGCAATTGAATCAAGTGACAATTAAAAATAAGTATCCGTTACCAAGGATTGATGATTTATTTAATCAATTACAAGGAGCGTCAGTTTTCTCAAAAATTGACTTAAGATCAGGATATCATCAATTGCGGATAACCAAAGAGGATATTCCTAAAACAACTTTTCGAACTAGATATGGACATTATGAATTTTTTGTTATGCCTTTTGGACTAACAAATGCCCCAGCAGCTTTTATGGACCTTATGAACAGAGTATTTAAGCCTTTTCTGGACCAATTTGTGATAGTCTTTATAGACGATATTTTGGTGTATTCAAAAGGACAAGATGAACATGAAGAGCACTTAAGGATTCTACTGCAGATTCTTAGAGAACACAAACTGTATGCCAAATTTAGTAAACGTGAGTTTTGGTTGGACCAAGTGACTTTTCTAGGACATGTGGTGATCGGTGAAGGGATATCAGTAGACCCAGTTAAAGTTGAGGCTGTGATTAATTGGCCTAGACCTTCGACAGTGATAGAAGTATGAAGTTTTCTAGGTTTGGCTGGATATTATCGAAGATTTGTGGAAGGATTCTCTCGAATTGCAGGATCATTAACGTAGTTGACTCGGAAGGACTCAAAATTCAATTGATCCGAGGAATGTGAGCAAAGTTTCCAAGAACTCAAAAGGAGGTTGACGATGGCACTAGTGTTAACAATACCCTTAGGATCTGGAGGCTTTGTAGTGTATAGTGATGCTTCTCATAAGTGTCACGCCCCGATCCTCAGGCACGCGCACATCCCTTACCTTGGTCGATTTTAAAAGCAATATCCCCGGACTACGTATCGCCGACCCTATCTTTTTCATGCGCAAGCGGAAGCATATATTAAATCCCCAGACAATAAAATATTGGGATAGAACAGTAGGACTAAATTTCAAACCTTTAAAAACATCCACACTTATATACATTGCAAACCAGTGCATGTATATATAAGGTGAACTAGTAATTCAAATTCAACTCAAGCTGGTTTAAAAACAAGGTATACAAGTAGGGGTGGGGTTCCACAAACTACAGATCCTCATCCTCCTCTTCATCATCCTCCACACTCCAACTAAAGCCTTCAGTAGACTGACAGACTTTCGAGATCTTCAAAATCTAAGTCTACTACATCTAGGGACCTGAAATGGTTATTCAATAACCAATGAGACAACGTCTCAGCAAGTTCTACCCCCTAAGACCCGATTAGTAAACCAATACACCTTAGGGCTGCCTATGCACAACACGAGTCGGAGGACTTACCTTGGCCTTAGTCCCAACCTGCTAATCAGTACAGTTCAATAGGCACTCAACAATCTCAATAGATCGAAGCATCGATCAAATCGACCCAGTCGATTACATGTCAGCCGGACCCACTCTTGGTCAATTCAACTCAATCAATTCATGACATTAGTTCAAGGCAATGATCAATCGACTTAGTCGATTACATGTCATCGGACTATCCCATGGTCAATTCAATCAATACTATCTATAAAGTCTGACTATATCAGGACTGCTCACTCTAAGCTGATAAATAGATAGTATAGTTTGCCTTAAACTGATAAGGTTAAGGTATACTGCTCTCGCTAAGCTGACATATTGCCCGTAGGCTGATATAGTATACCGGTATACTGCTCTCGCTAAGCTGACATATCGCCCGTAGGCTGATATAGTATACCCCTGATGCTCACCTTAAGCTGATAAAGTGTATTGCTCACGTTAAGCTGACATACCACCTGTAGGCTAATATAGTACACCAATATACTGCTCTCGCTAAACTGACATATCAGAGCCCGTAGGATGATATAGTATACTATCCGACCATTCAATCCATTCCATCTTTTATCCTTCTCGATAAAATAGCCGTGTGTGGGGACACGGTTGGCCTTAGCCAAAATATTATAATTTCATTTCCACAAATCCACCATTTTCTGTAGTCCACCAAATTATTTTTGGCACTGTCAATCAATGCCCGGTTATTCTTCAATTGATTTTCCAAAATTATTCAATTTAGGAATAAATCCTAAAATCACTCATAAATCAATTTAGCACAAAATAAAGCTCAAATAAATAAATGGACTGCACCACGATCATCAGCACGAAATTCTGGTCACCGGCTATCCCGGTTGAATTTCCGGAGAAATAAATAATTAAATAATTAATTTCGAAAATTAAATAAATAAATAATAAAAATCCACTTTAGGCCCATAATGCCTAATTGGAAGCCGAGACGAACCCGGAAAATTACCGAGACTCGTTCAATAAATAACATGGCATGCTTACTTGCTAATGTCTATTTCTAACCACCTAACATGCATCATTAAGTCTTTAATTTAATTTATCTAAATTAATTTAACCACCTAATTGCATTTAATTAAATCTAACCAACCCTTAGGCATCATTAGCAAACTAAGAAAGCAATAGTGAGTAAAACTCACTTGGTTAAAAGCGGGAACCGAAACACCGCGACGACGACCGAAATCGGGCTTTCGACAACACTAGCGGGCTTGGACCAGGCCTTAAACTTGGGCCTAACAAATCTCAGCCCAACTGAGATTTGTTCTTGCACTAGACTGGGCTCGCTCTTGGGCTTGGGCTTGGCTGCGATTGGGCTTTCTTCGCGGGTTGAACTTGGGCTGAACTTGTTTGGGCCAAAGACTCAATTAATGGGCTGCACATGTGGACTTGGGCTTCAACTAAATTAAACCAACTTGAGCTGCGCTTGCAAGGCCACTTGGTCTTGTGGGCTGAAGTTCACTTGGGCCGAAGTTGGGCCGAATCCCAATGGGCTGAACTGCGAGTTTGGCTTGCGGGCTACAGAGAGGAGACCAGCGGCTTCTACGGGGAAAACGGGCCGATCGGAGCTCCGGCGAGCGGGTGGTTGGCAACCAGTGGCTCCCGGGGGTCTTGGGGATCTTCTGGGTGGATGGAATGGGCAAATGAAGGGCTGAAATGGGGCGAAACAGCAAGAAAACGCGAAACAGTGCTGGCGGGTAGCTTCCAGACGATCCGGCGAGCAGCGGACTCCAGCGGCCGTACGGGACGAACGACGGCTTCGTTTGGGGAGTGGTCGGGCTTGTTGGAACGGTCTAGATGTCCTCTTCACGGAGATAGGTGACTCGTTCGCTGGTTCATCCGGGAAGACCACTTTTAACTCGAATCTTTGACGAAAGGTCGGCCGGAGCAGAAACCGGCGGTGGCGCGGGTGGAGGCGTGCGACGGCTGCAGCTCCTTCTGCTCGTCTTCTTGTTGGCTTGAGGGTTTCAAAAATGAAGAGGAGAGAGCCTTGGATGGTTGAGAGGTGAGAGCGATGGAGAGGATAGAGATGAGGGAAGAGATAAGAGAGATGAGGGAGACAAGGGTCCCATGTGGCCTTATTTTCCATCTTTTTGTCCCCACATGTGCTTGCCCTCCAAGCAAGGTTCCATGGCCACCATTGAGCCACCAAGACACTCCATTCAACCTTCCAAGTGGTCCAAAAATGCTAGGGGTAGGGGAGTTACGAATTTGGCACCATCTCTCTTCAATTGGACTTAAATTCTCTCTTGAATTAATCTCAAATGACCTCAATAAATTCAATTGATCACTCATTGATCATCTCTGCATTTTTCCTCACTGAAGAATCCCTCTTGCATCTCAATTTTGCCATCAAAACCAATCCTCGATTTTTTCTGCACAAAAACGACCCGGCGACGACTTTTTCCCAAAAAATGTCAGGTGTCAGAAAAATCTTCTGAGATTGAGTTGACGCTCCTAGAATTTATTGTGACATGACAGAATCTTCAATTTCTGAAATCGGACTCGAATTGGCGGTTAATTTCTATTTGACGTGTTTTTAGCATGACCTAGACTATTAGGTAACTTTCAGACATTTTTAGTGCAAATGACCCGTGGTCGATTTTCTTCAAGCCACTATGAACCCACTCGACTCATTGGTGACTCTCAGTTGTCGTGAAAATCCCAAGGATCCAAATACAGACACAGGGTACCAAAACAATAACAAAATCAGTCTAGTGCCGGTTGACGAGAATTTTCTAATTTAGTGGTGTCACCCACGATTAGCCACACATCTCAGTCGAACCAACCCATCTCTGATCTCAAATCGATTTATATCTGTGTCGTAATGACCTCTAAAGATGGACACGGTCGAGAAGCCGATTCTTGGTCGAATTCTCAAGTCTATTTGCCTTAAAATTCTTAATGGCTTCCCAGATAGTCTAGTTATCTCGAGAGTGATCAGCTCTGAGAACAGCCCTATAGGCGCGTCAATGAAATGCCCGATTTATCCAGTAGAAAACAGGGTTGAAATTCTGGGATGTCACAATAAGAGATTAGGTTGTGTTCTTATGCAACACGGGAGAGTTATTGCATATGCATCAAGACAACTGAAACCACATGAATTGAATTACCCTACTCATGATTTAGAACTAGCTGCCATTATTTTTGCTTTAAAGATTTGGAGGCATTATCTTTATGGAGAAAGGTTTGAGATTTATACAGATCACAAGAGTTTAAAGTACATATTCTCTCAAAAGGAACTGAATATGAGGCAAAGGAGATGGATAGAATTACTTAAGGATTATGACTGTGAAATTTTGTATCACCCGAGAAAAGCTAACAAAGTGGCGGATGCACTTAGTCGAAATTTGGCAATGAGAATAGCCAATATGATGGTTAAGGAATGGAACTTGCTGGAAGCAGTTTCAAATTCCGAATTCAAAATTGAGGTGAGTGAGCCTGTTTGTATAATAGCTACACTCAGAGTTGAATCTAAAATTATACAGCGAATTAAGACCTTACAACAGTTAGACCCTGAAATATTGAAAATTCGAGATGAAACTTTGAAAGGAAGGAAGCCGGATTTTCAAGTTTCGGATTATGGAATAGTTAAATTCCATGGACATTTTTGTGTGCCTAATGATGATGAGTTAAAGAGGGAAATTCTAACTGAAGCTCATCGTAGTAGTTATAGCATCCACCCAAGAAGCACAAAGATGTATAGAAATCTTCGTCAATATTTTTGGTGGAATGGAATGAAGGCTGATATTGCTAAATACGTCGCAAGATGCTTGACGTGTCAACAAGTGAAAGATGAACATCGAAAACCTGCAGGATTGTTAAAGCCATTAGAAATTCCAGAATGGAAATGGGAACATATAACCATGGACTTTGTACAAGGGTTACCAAGGACTTCAAGTGGACATGACTCAATCTGGGTAATAGTAGACCGGTTAACGAAATCAGCTCACTTTTTAGCTGTAAGGATAGACTATTCACTAGAGAAGTATGCCACATTGTATGTTAAGCAAATAGTATGACTACATGGTGTCCTTGTGACCATAACATCATATCGAGATCCGCGATTCACGTCGAATTTTTGGAAGAGTCTTCAAATTGCCTTAGGAACCAAACTCCAATACAATACTGCCTTTCATCCACAAACAGACGGACAATCAGAAAGGACTATACAAACATTGGAAGATATGCTACGAGTCTGCGCCATTGTAGTTATGAAAACTTGTGATTAGTATTATAGGACTAACTTGACTTTGTTATGGAAAGTTGAGGGACTAGATAGTTGAAAGCTTAAGGGCTAAATTGCACATTTTGCAATAATTTAAGGGCTAGAGAATCCGTTTCACAATAATTTAGGGACTAAATTGAGTATTTGAGAATATTTCAAAGACCACATTGAATGAATTAAAAGTTCAAACATGACATTGCATATAAGCCAGACGTTAGCAACCATTAATGTCATTTCCTTGGACCCAAGTATGTCATAAAACTTTTTCGTCTAAACTCTAGGATGTAAAACATCGAGGGTGTTCCCTCTTAGGTGGGGAATAAAAAATTACTCTCAGGAATTAGGGAGCCCTTCAGGTGGGAAGGGTAGACTCCACTATATTGAGGAACTAATAGGCCGATATAGTAGCCGCCCATGCCGGTGAAGATGGAGGGGCGGGTTAAACACCCACAAGGTTGGGCCAACCTATGCTTCGTACAGTGTCTTTCAACCAACTTGTCAGCCTTGTACTCCCTTTCACATGTATGTCAAGTCAAGTGCTTTCTTAGGCATGTTAGGCACATGTCCCTCGGCCTAATATTGGTGTTTCTGCTTTCTTTTCCATGTTTTCTAGCTCTTGCCTAGCAACAAAAATAATATTGTCAAGTAGTATCCGATGAAAATTATGCTCTTTGTGTAAAAGATTAGTTCTATGTTTATTGGTGTGCCTTCTTGCTGCAATAACTAAACATGGAAAGTGTAATTCCACCATTAGGTTTCTTTTGCTTCTTGTGATTTAACATGCTTGTGAGTTTGCATTACTTCGGTGTTCTGCAGTTAAGTCCAAGTCAGGATGTCAAATTGCATTTCTTTTCTTTTCCTACTCAGCGCTCAATGAACGAAAGAACATCAACTGCTGCGAGTTGTGCTAGTGCATTCTTCATCCTTTATCATCACAGAAAATTACATGCCTTTGGCTTTCATTTTTTCCAGGTTAGGTGGACTTCTTGATGGTGCGGCTCATTTGCGATTTTTCACTTTTGCTTAGTTCCTGCATTGTAGCTTGGACTTCTTTCTGCTTAAGTTATGTATTCCCATACTCCACAAGCGTGTCGAGGGATGATAGAACCTCGCTTCTGCATCTCGTTTATTTTGTATCCCTATTCTCGATAAATGTGTCGAGGGATGATAGACCTCGCATCTGCATCGTTTATTTTGTATGACCTTCTCTGCGCATTCTGAGAATGATTGGCTTTCTAATACATGCTTCTCTGTGGTGTTTTGGGAGAAATGGCAAAGTGATTAGTTTTATCAGGTAGTGAAAGTTATTTGATCAAAAGAAAGTGTGTCGTTTGGTTCATCTAGGAAACTGGATTTCTTGAGAAATGAGAATCGGATTACTAGAACTCCCAAAATGTGGCACCCCCAAAACCGGTAGGGTCGCCACAAATACTGAACGCTACACCTAAAGAACACTAGTACATCTCTTATAAGAAGAAGCATCAAAGTTCCTAGGCATTTTTCTTCGCCTTCTTTTTTTCTTTTCTTCTTCCCTTTTTTTTTTTTTTTAAACGGTCCCAGCACGACTCATTAGCGGAAGCATAAGTTAATATCACCATCTTTCCCTCCAACAAACATGATACAATGCACACCACTAATCTTCATAGGAAAAGATAAAGCCGAGCCACTTTTATTTACATATTTTCATGAAGGGTTTTCACGGGTCGGTACATCAAAAGAAAGGCCAAGACTCCTCGCTACACTCGGCCGTAACCCCAAAAAGAAACACTCGACCCACTATATTCAACGTGTATGATCCCCCCCTTCGAACAACTAGTGTCGGCTATTTCTCAAAAAGTTGCAACTCCTACTCCTCACGCGCGGGCCATCACACCCACCAGTGCGTCGGGCGGTGGGGGTGGCGGCATCCCCGCATCACTCCGTCTCGGCGAACGTGAAGCAGATACGAACTCCTAAACGACCGGGCCCCCGAGATAGGCCCACATCATACATCACAAACGTACGAATCCGAATGAACGTCGGACCCGGGGACGGCGGGACAGTCGATCTCCGCCCACTCGACCTCCACATCAGAAGGAAGGCCGTAAAAGACGCCCCGCGTGACAGTAGGAAGCGGCATCGTACTAATCTGAAATGTTGGTCCCCGAAGGGGTGAGTACAACCACTCAGCAGGTAAAGAAATCCAATAGCCACTCAATGCATCATACAATACAATCATAACATCATACATGTCATTTCATGCATTCAAGCATACTTACCTCGAAGCTATGTATATACCGTTATACATCATCATCACAATCATAACATAGGTGATCATCATCATATCATGTCATATATGCATATCATCATCATATCTTATATACATGTCATCATGTCATAGGTGATCATCATCATATCATGTCATATATGCATATCATCATCATATCTTATATACATGTCATCATGTCATAGGTGATCATCATCATATCATGTCACATATGCATGTCATCATGCCATACGTAATCATCATCATATCATGTCACATATGCATATCATCATGCCATAGGTAATCATCATCATATCATGTCATATATGCATGATTCAATTTCCACTTTTAACTTTCAATTCGATCACCACATCACTCTTTCTCGGGATCATCAATTTTATCCCATATTTTACACTCGCACCCCATCTTGGCATCGCGAGAAAAACCTCCGGCATTCAGCCACTTAAGGCCACCGGGCATCCGGCACCCCCACATTCCGGGCATCTCGCATCCCAACTGGCATCATGAGGCATTCCCTCCGGCAAAGACCTCCGAGGCTTCCGGCACCCAACCATTCCGGGCATCCTGATACTCCCAGGGCCATCCGACCATGTATCTCTATACATTCCGGGCATCCGGCACCCCCCATCCCGGGCATTCTGATACTCCCAGGGCATTATCATCCGCCACAAACAGTTTCCTCATTTATCATTGTTCATGTTTGCCAATTTAGGCCTCAACTTAACATGGCACATGATGTAATGGCAAACAAAAATCACTTTCATTCTATGATCTATGCATGCATCATCAGTCATCATCATACATGCAGCAAGACACAATCATTCATAACAATTAGGTTTATGGAATTTGTGCCACTAAAAATAATCCATTTACCATGCCTTTTTAGAATTTATTTAAATTCCAGCTTATACCATTTTGAAAATATTTAAATTAAATATCCACATGAATCCCAAAAAATCATGAAATTAAAGCATATGATAATCAAGACAATAAGATAGTGATTTCATGAAAAACACATGGCCAATAAAGTTCCACACAAAAAAAATATCATTCACACAATCACCGCATGAAATTTCGGATAAAGACAATGTGCAAGTTTTGAAGTAATTCAATTAAAATGCCCAAACGACCTCCGAAAATTATGAAATTTTACCAGATTATAGTTAAGACACTAAATTAGATTTTTCATGAAGGATTCTAGGCCAGATTCGTTTTAGATAATTTCCTATAGTCGTTCGAAGCTTCTGGTCCTCATACCGAAACGTCCAGTGTACCTATGTCCGAAATATCGAGTTTTTACCCACTTATCCTTCTTCGTTTCCTGTGAAATTTGGATATGTTTTACTTCAAGAGGTCCCCTACAACTTTCATGAAGGGATCTAGGTCAAATTTCCAAAGAACAGCTTCCATATGGGTCCATGAAGTATCGGGTGTCCAGTACCGCGTCTCCAGATTTACCATCTTCAAGAGTAGGTTGATTCCCTAGGCTATACTTGTTCATTTTACTTCTAATTTGATTATGTTGGTCTTTAAGATGTTCTCTACAAGTTTCATGGAGAAGTCGAAGAGAGATTCTTGGTAAAAATCAACATGCAACCACAAATCTACAACAAGGTCAGCAAAACAGTTCCAGATCTAGTGTCTCCGTAGGATGAGAGTTTGACCCCTTAAATCTCCATCATTTTGCACCAAATTTTATTATTTTGTAGTTTAAGATGTTGGCTACAACTTTCATGAAGAAATCAAAGTCAAAATCGAACTCAAAACATGCATGCAAGCTCTCACAAGATTCTGACTCAGGCGGTTCATGCGAAAACAGCAACAACACTCAAGAACAAGTCATTCAAGCTTCGGTTTCTTACCTCTAGACACCCAAAGATTCAACACCATTTCAACCACACATGCAAGACACACATGCAAGAGTAGAAATTGGATGCTAACTTGCCTCTAGATCAAGGAGAACGACGGCACACGGCGGACGAACGGGCGGCGTGCGGCGGCGACGGGCGACTCCTCCTCCTTCGCACGGTCCTCTCCCTCACTCTCTCGTTTCCTCTCTCTCGCAACCCTCTCTCTCTCTCTCACTCTCTTGGACGACAGCCCCCCATCAACCGGTCTTCTCTCCCTTTTGATTTCCCCAAATTGCAATCATTAGATTGCCTCCCTCAATGGCCAATGCATGGGGTTTTCTTTTGCCACTTGGCAAAGTATGCAAGATGGGCTTGGGGTTGGGCTTGGAAGAAGTGGGCCGACTACTCCTCCCCTCCTTGGTCGACGGCAGCCTCCCCATGGGCTTCAATGGGCCAGCCATTTGGCCCACCAAGAGTCCATGCTATTGGGCCTAAGGCCCAAACCTAAATAAACCCTAAATTTTACCTTTAAACACTTTTAATTCTTTCTTTTAGGAATTTAATTACTAAATTCCGCAAAGCCAAAATCTTGTAATATTTTTATTTATGGGAACTTAGTCTATAAAATGCATGGCCAAGCATAGATTATTCTCATTAATTTATCCTATAGTCCAAATTTCAAAATTCATGAACACAAGCACATAACACATAGCCTTAAGAGAAAACTAATGGCTAAAGCATAAGCCATAGGTAATTTCATTACCTAATTATGAGCTTTAATACATCTTAGGGCTTGTCTCTAATTTTTGGGATGCCACACAAAAGCCCCCCGAAATTTCATTGCCACGCCCCCAATCCTACAAGGATAGGGATGACACGTCTGTCAAAATTGCTCACGCTCTATCAACTACTAAGCAAGGAACATGAAAAGATTTGGAAATAGAGTAAGCTCAGTGAGTAGTACATATCTTCTAAGTTGATTAAGTAAAAAACAATACCAGAAACTCGTAATCCGAACTCAAAGTATAGAATATGTATCGAATTACATATGAGTTGTTTCATTTTAACAAAACTTTGTGCAATTCAGAAAATACTCATTTAAATCACCATAAACATCGATGATCAAGTACATTGATCAATCTCAACAACTTACATATCAATAATCTATTCTATTGATTAATCTCATCAATTCACACGTTGATGGTCCATTCTATCAACCAATCTATTGCTCAATTTCTTACCACAATCATGGCACAGTGCCTAGTGACAAGGCAACCAAAATTCTCCCGTTGGCAAAGTCTCCACCTACAAAGTCAATGGCTCGTACTCCAAAAACCCTTCATCGAGTTCATAGTCATATTGAATATAAACAACTATCCTCCAATACCAAAAATCCAATCAAGAGATCAATCTTATCAGCCAAGCAAATAACTTTTCAACATGGCCTGTCCACCATTTCTCAACAATTTCTCAAACATTTATAAATCCTTTCATAAACAGTACGTCCATGATGGGGTGCAATGGAACGCACCGTTTGGCTTATGATGGGGTGCAATGAGGACGCACCGTATCGTCTTGATACATTACGATGGAAAGACACCCCCTTTTGAAAGGGTGTGAGTGAGTGATATTAAAGACTTCGGGATGACAACCGTTGGAATGGTTTGGCATAATTTACGCTCATAATTTCCTCCCCTTTACCTTTCCATTTTCCATCAAAGAGAGAAGGCATTCCATTTCACTTTTACAAGAACAATCGGCATTTATGCTGTGGAAATCGGGTGCTTTCCTCGTGATTGCATTCAGACCGATGTGAAGTGTTTTTGTTCGTGATTCATCCGCAATTCAATATTCGTTCCGAGGTAAATTGTTGTTTGTGCATCGGATAAAGGTAAGTCGTCTTCCACCGACTTGAATTCCAATATTAGTATGAGAGCCCAGTTGTGATTTCTGCCTTGTTTTCATCGAATTTTCTCGTTTACCATTTGATGTCGAGATCAAGAGTATGAAATCTACACTGTTTGGATGTTCATTGCTCGGAATTGCAATCTGAATTGTTGAAAACAAACTGAAGCAAAGAACGGGTTCGGAGTCATGTGCATCCGTGCGGTTTTGGCCAATTTTTGAAATATTTTTTCAGTCAAAATAATTTTTCAAATATACATGGTGCAAGTACTCATTGAGACGAGTCCGACGATGGGTCAAGCACCGCTGGAGGACGCCGAACGCGCACACACACGCGGCCAGAAGTCGCTGCGCGTGGGATCCACGCGCCTGACGCGGGGCACGCCGGCCGAACCAGCGCGTGACGTCACGCGTTGCATCGGCGAACCGACGCGTGGCGTCACACGCGTGTCGGTGAACCAACGCGTGCTGACATCACCATGTCGTCATCCAATGGTTGGTAACTGCTGGATGACGTCATTGATGACGTCACCGTAAGCGGCAGTTGGCTAGCCGGTCACTAGCCGATGACCCGACCCGACCCAACCCGACCGGGCCATTAATCGGTGAACCAGTCGAGCAGCCAGACCGATCAAACCGGTCGCTGGTCGGACCGGTCGGACCGGTCGCTGGTCGGACCGGCCAGGACCTGTTTGGCTCGTTGGCGCATGCACCACACGCGCCACGCACTCAAGCGGCGCGTGTGGGCGCATGTGAGGTCCGATTGGAGCGTGGTCGGTGGCGTTTGGTTCGTATGGATATGCTCTACACTATGATGTGATTATTTTTTATTTTTGAATTTTTTAAAGGTATGAAAATGTGTAGAGAACCCTAAGTATGCGTATTTTAGGGGTTTAAATACACTGTTTATTCATTTTTTGGCTTGTATTTCTTAAGGTTTTGGAAATACAGTAGCTTGCCTAGATAAAAATGATATAATATATGCTGTGTAGAGGTTGGTTCGATGGTAGCATGTATATAGTTTAATATACTTGCAATTTTCTAGTTCCATGAAAATTCGAACAATGGTAGGAAATCCTTGTTTTTCCATTACATGTTGAATTGCGGTTTTTATTGTAGTTGTAGCATGATTGTTTTTAATACGTTGGTTTACATTATGCTATACTTTTGTGTTAATGGAAAAATGTAGTAATTACATGAGGTCATGTAGTTATTTTTCCTAGTGGGAGTTCGTAGGTTGGTAGAATTTGAAGGAGTTCTCACCTAGAACTTAAAATTTGTGCAAATTAAACTAATTAATGATAATAGAACAATCGTACATAGGATCTGATTGGGAACATAGTGAACTTTCGTTTCAGCGTCTTTTGTTGAATTGTCATTAATTTAGTTTGTCTTTGCTGCAAATTAAATATGTGTGTTACTTTAAAAAAGTGTGCTAGTAATGATTCTGCGTTTATTATGTCAATGTGTTATAGCAATTGATTATGGCTTCGGCATCCAAGACCATTGTGGCTGACCTCAATAAGGGTGAGAAGCTAACGGTGACAATTATGATATTTGGCACCGAAAGGTTGATACATGCTTGAGGAGCAAGAGGTTTTGGAAACCCTCAACCACACCATGGATGAACCTGAGCATGGAACTTCAGCTCAACGGGGAGAGATCTAAAAGCTTATCAAGCTTGGAAAAAGAAGAATACCATTGCTCGCATCACGCTGCTGAGCTGTATGTAAGATGATCTCATGTGTGAGTTTTAAAGTTATGATAAGGCTCAAGCTATGTGGGTTGCCTTGAAAGATAAGTTTGAAGGAACATCTGCCACTAAGCTAAGGAGACTCACCATCAAGTTTGACACATACCGAAAGCGCCAAAATGTAACGATGAGGCAGCATTTTCGGGAGATGTCAAATATGATTCGTGAGCTGAAGTCAGTAGGTCACTCCCTTACTGATGAACAACAAGTTCAAGTTGTTATAAGGTCTCTTCTTGACAATTGGGAGCATATGAAGATCAATATGACTCATAATGAGAATATTGTCACTTTTGATGATATCGCGCGTCATTTGGAATTAGAGGATGAGCGCCTAGAGGCTGCGAGATCCTTTACCCATACTTATGTTACTGAATCGAGTTCGCACAAAGCTTCGGGCTTAAAGCGCAAAATGAATTCTCAATTCAACAACAAAGGGAAGAAGATTGATCAGGCACCTAAGAGGGCTAAGACCTTCCAACGCAAGAAGCGTGGTTGGAAGAAGGACAAGGCCAAGATGAAGTGCTACAATTGTGGCAAGATGGGTCACTTTGCTCATGAATGCACTAAGCCGAAAGAGGTACCCTATTACTCCATTACTTTAAGTAATGCTTTTGTTTCTAGTATTATAATGCTTGCTGAATCTCATCCAATGTGGACTGTAGACTCAGGAGCAACAGACCATGTAGCTAAAGACCGAAAAGCATTTGTGGAGTATCGTCGGATACAGCCTGGAAGAAGATGGATATATGTTGGGAATAACTCAAGAGTTGAAGTGAAGGGTATCGGCACATGTAAATTAATTTTACGTGGTGATCGAAACCTATTCCTACATGATATCCTTTATGCTCCAGATATTCGACAAAACTTGGTCTCCGTAGTTGTTCTTTTTAGCTTAGGTTATGTATTGAATTTCCATGGTGATTGTGATGACATTTTGTATGGAACAGTTTATTATGGTTCAGGTCATGTATCGAATGGTTTTATGGTGTTAAACATTAACTATGATCAGTACAATATTAATGTCGATGGTTGTTTTTCTTTAATTGCATCTTCTAGTAATGTTGAGATTGATGCAAGTACATGGCATGCTAGATTAGGTCACATTGGGTTGCAAAGAATACAAAGATTAGCTGGAGAAGGCCTTTTAGGGCCACTCACTAATGTTGATGTACCCGTATGTGAACATTATCTAGTGGGAAAAGCAACTAGAAAACCATTCGGTAAAGGGACTAGAGCCGAATTTCCATTGCAACTCATATATTCTGACATTTGTGGTCCTTTAAATGTGAGGGCGAGGCATGGAGCCTCATATTTCATCACTTTCATAAATGACTTCACACGTTTCGGATATGTTGTTCTGATCTCCCACAAGTCAGAAGCATTAGACTGCTTTAGACAATATATAACGATGGTAGAGAATCAGTTGAATAAAACAATAAAGGCATTGAGAACCAATCGTGGACGTGAGTATCTATCTGAGTAATTCAAGACTCTTTATGATGAAAAGGGAATTGTACGACAATTGACTATACTTGGTACTCCACAACAAAATGGGGTAGCTAAGAGAAGGAATAGAACCCTATTGGAAATGGTTAGGTCTATGATGACGCAAGCAAATTTACCTTTCTCCTATTGGGGAGATGCATTATTGACTGCTGCCTATGTACTTAACCGAGTGCCCTCAAAATCGGTCTCTTCTACCCCTTATGAATTATGGACTGGTAGGAAACTAGACTTGAGTATTCTACGTCCATGGGGATGTGCAGCTTATGTTCACGACTCTTCCCATAAATATAGCAAATTAGGCCCTAGAGGGAAGAAATGTATCTTTATAAGATATTCTGAACACTCCAAAGGGTGCGTGTTCATAGGTGAACAAGCTTATGGGAGTGTGACCGAAATGGAATCACGAGATGTCATGTTCTTGGAGAACGATTTTCCTAGTAGATGTGAGATTGATAAGGACTTCCAATTATATGAGATGGAAGATCCTAATAACACATACACTAATGTTGTAGAGGGAAATAAAGATTTACCTCAACAAGCAAGACCTAGTGGGAGTGTTGCATCGCCTAACGAATTGAATTCAAGAGAAATTCAATTGTGTAAAAGTAATTGTAAAAGTATTCCCCATCGTTGTTTTGAGATTGAAGGGGAAGCATTTATGATTGCTCAAAAAGACGATGCTGAGTCCAAGACTGTTCAAGAGGCTCTCTCATCCTCTGATAAGGAAGAATGGAAAAAAAGCTTTGGAAGATGAGATGGAGTCAATGAGGGCAAATCACATTTGGGACTTGGTTGATCTATCATCCAATCGCAAGGCCATTGGAAACAAATGGGTCTTTAAGATTAAGCGAAGGGCGGATGGATCCATTGAAAAGTATAAGACTCGTCTTGTGGCGAACGGTTATACTCAACAAGAGGGTATAGACTATGAGGAAACCTTTTCACCAGTTGTAAGGTTTGCCTCAATATGTCTTATCCTAGCCATCGTTACACATTTGGACCTTGAATTACGTCAAATGGATGTAAAGACGGCATTTCTCAATGGAGAACTAGCTGAGGAAATCTATATGAAACAACCAATAGGTTTCATAGCTAAAGGTCAAGAGCAAAAAGTTTGCAAGCTTCATCGCTCAATATATGGCCTTAGGCAATCATCTAGGCAATGGTATCTTCGTTTTCATCGAGCCATAATAACTTTTGGTTTCACGATGATCGAAGAAGATCACTGTGTATATGTCAAGTGGTCCGAAGATAAATTTGTGATTTTATCACTTTATGTGGACGATATTCTATTGACTGGAAATGACAAGGTTTTGGTTATCACCATAAAAGAATGGTTGTCCTCCAATTTTGAAATGAAGGACATGAGAGAAGCTACTTATATATTAGGAGTTAAGATCGAGAGAGATCGATCAAGGAAACTCTTTGCTTTATCACAAGAGTCTTATATAATGAAGATTCTTGAACGTTTCAATATGAAGCACTGTAATCCAGAAGAAATTAAAATGATGAAAACTGTTCCTTACGCTAGTGCGGTCGGAAGTTTGATGTATGTTATGATGTGTACTCAACCTGACATATGTTATGCCGTGGGATTGGTGAGCCGATATCAATCAAATCTCGGTCAAGCACACTGGAAAGCAGTGAAGAGGATCCTGAGATACTTGAAAGGCACTATAGACTATCGACTTTGTTACTAAGGGAATGATTTACGCCTATTAGGCTATTCAGATGCTGATTGGGGTGGAGACCTGGATGAGTGTAAATTGACTTCTGGATATGCATTATTGCTCAATGGAGGTGCAATTTCTTGGAATAGTAAGAAACAGATATGCACAGCCTTGTCTACTATAGAGGCAGAATTTATTGCATGTTCTGCAGCAGTGCAAGAAACAGTATGGCTAAAACATGTCTTGAAAAATTTAGCCACTATCACCGAGGTTCCAAGACCGGTGATAGTTTATTGCGATAGTCTAGCAGCCATTGCCTATGTGAAAGATCCTAAGTATCATGGAAGGACGAAGCACATTGACATAAAGAATAACTTCATCAGAGATATTATAGCGTAGAAAGAAGTGATCCTACAATACATTTCAACCAATAGAATGGTTGCTGATTCATTTACCAAGGCTATTCCTAGAGACATATTCTTGACCCATAGAATGTCACTAGGATTGCGTAGAATGTGATATGTGTTATTGTAGAGGATCATTGGTTTATGTATTTGTGAACATATGTATTGTACTTGTTTGTTTATTAGTGATTTGATGTTTTATCAATAAGTACAAATCCAATATGAGACTAGCACATACACATATATTATTGAAAAGTATGTCAGCAGGCATTGATTGGCTCACTCACACGAGCAATCACCTCAAGTGCTATAGTTAGCATATTGAGATGAGACATTATGTACAAATGAATGTTAAAGAGCAATTTTAGTACATAAAATAAGATGTCGCCGTGATTGGAGTCAAGATGAGGTCTGTGATTTGTTTATAATAAGACCGAACATGATAGTCCCACAATCATGTATTCCTGAAAGATGACGGATGCGAGTACTTAATTGGGCGCTATAGAAAGCGTGCTGATATGGCACTCAAGCTAAACATGAGTACGTGAGAAGCACGTGACTATGTTTAGGCTAAGATCCGTATAGTGAATATATTTAATGAATGACATACGCTCTTATAGAAAGAGAAATCCACTATAGCGTGTAATTCATACTACATGTGCATTGTACGATCGACAAGGGAAGGTGAGTAAAATTATCCCTATTTACTCATCGTGTGAGCTCTTGAGGTAATTTATAATTTACGTCATTTTGTGCCATATATTACTTCTGACTACGTTCTCGAAGTGAAAGATCAATGTTGCTACTTTAGCATGTTATCGGCGGTCATGAATGGATATGGCCTTATAGGACGTGTTTAGGAAAGCAGTTGTTCTGAAATGGAGAGAGACATGGGTGCGAAGGAAGACTATTGTTGTTTTACATCTATCACAAGTATTTACTGGTCGACCAATTATATCGCCCTTTGTGGTTGCGGATATAATTGTAAATACATGGTGTTTTTTAGGATAGTCAAGTATAGCCTTTAAGGGATAGGTATACTTGGATTAATGTAACAAACTATGTCTGGGGCACTGTGAGACATTGATTATTTATTTCTTTTCGGGGTTGTAGCCATTATGTCATCCCTAACAGGTGCATAATTTGAGCACCCAAGTGCAGGTGTACTCACTGGTCGCACGACTTACTTGCCAGTATGAATTGTTTTGTAAAGCCCATCATGTCCGAGTGGGAGATGTTGTACTAAATCAGTACGTCCATGATGGGGTGCGATGAGGATGCACCGTATCGTCTTGAAAGTTACGATGGAAAGACACCATTTTGAAAGGGTGTGAGTGAGTCATATAAAAGACTCCGGGATGACAACCGTTGGAACGGTTTGGCAGAATTTACGCTCAGAATTTCCTCCCCTTTACCTTTCCATCTTCCATCAAAGAGAGAAGACATTCTATTTTACTTTTACAAGAACAATCGGCATTTACGCTGCGGAAATCCGGTGCTTTCCTCATGATTGCATTCAGATCGATGTCAAGTGTTTTTGTTCGTGATTCATCCGCAATTCAACGTTCGTTTCGGGGTTAATTGTTGTTTATGCATTGGATAAAGGTAAGTCGTCTTTCGTCGACTTGAATTCCAACACAAGCATCGGACTTCACAGCTCAATTTTCACTAAACTTCAAATTTAAGCCCTAAATCCAAAAACTACTTCGATTGAAAGAATGAGAAGCGCAAGCATATTTATTAGGCATTGCATTACGTAGTTGAGTGAGCTTGACAAGGTCACCTTGACGTGTACGAGCAAAGCTCTCTCTCCTTTCCCCTTTCTTAGTTCTTTTCCTTTCTTTCTATGCTTTTCAGTGGAGGGGCTCTCGCTCTTCTAGTTCTGTTTTTATTGACCTTTCAACCCATTTTTTCTTTTTTTCTTCATGGGTCCCACCACTTCTTTTAACCGGTCGAAGAGTCCAAGCATTACACTCATTCTCACTCAATCAATCCATAGTACCACGTACCGCACAAGTTGACTATCTGCTCATTATTGAGGCATTTTTGGAGGTCCGATAAGGAAACGTAAGTCGTTTAATCTGTAAAGCTTTACCTGAGTGAATTTCCCGTGTTGATATGATTGGAATGAGTTAATTTTTGAAGAAGGAGTGCAACAGAAGTCCTAGATTTTATGACTTAATTGACCGAACGACAAAAGCATATGGAACTTTCATGGCACCTTATAAAATATCTATCATTGATATGGCCATCTAATCTAATACTTTACGAGTATAGAAAAGAACAATCACTTGAATCTTGACTTGCTGCTTTTGATATCCAAATCTAAGGTGAGTCTTTTTGGGAAGAAAGGGGAAAAATTATGACGTCAAAAGCATATGGAACTTTCATGACACCCTTATAAAATATCTATCATTGAAAAATGATATGGCTATCTAATCTAATACTTTACGAGTATAGAAAAGAACAATCACTTGAATCTTGACTTGCTGCTTTTGATATCCAAATCTGTTGGGATCGACTGATCCCCAAAAAACCGGATTCGGCACTTAAACCGAACCCCTCAATCATATGCGGAAGATAAGCCCGGGAATTAAACACGTATCACCGATCATAAAGCACACCACGGATTCGAGCGTACCTTGTTGGCCATAGATTAGACACCGACGCCGTAAAGAGGAAGAGAAATCAGTCCAGTTCGATCCGATGTCGAAAAATCGCCGTTGAATGGAAGACGGCGTCGCTTCTAGACTTTGTTCTTCGTCTTGGAGAGAGAGAGCACTTTGGAAGAGAAAAGGAGAACGTACATCAAATGCCAAAAGGTGCGTTCTTTCTCTCTCTCATCCCTTTTATAGGTTTCCCTTCCACGGGCCTTATTCCCGTGGGCCTGCTAGGCCCATCATGGGCCAACTTAGGCCCATACAATTAAATCCATCATCTCCCACTCGCACATGGTGGACCAAAACCAACATGGGGGGATAGGCCCAACTTAGGCCCATCAGTGAAAATCCTCTTTTCCTCTTTCAACATTCATTAGGTGAATAATCCGATGCGACCAAAGCATACTTTGAGAGCTCGTTGCTATACATCAAGTAGGAATATATAGCAGCTCATAATTGGCGTCACATTCCGTAAAATTTGGTATGCGGTACCTAGATCGATCGATCACATTTATATCTCTCTTTAATCTCATTTGAACAATGATATATTTATTGTATTCACAATTATGATTATCCCAAAGACAGTCATAATTGGTCGACCCGTGAATACAAAACCACAATGTGATTCTACAAATCCGATCTTCCCTCTTTCCTTCAAACTCTCAATTTCAGTTCAACTCGCTTTTTCTAGAAATGTCCCATTAGATCGAATCATCTCATGACCATTGGCAACATTCTAAGATAGCAAACACTAAATAGAAATCTTGAGAATAAGTAAGAGTCATGAGGGCACTAAAAAATGAGGAACTCTATTCCTCAAGAGTCTCACACGTCATAAAAGTTGAGATCAAACTTTTGTTACTCTTATAGGTCGTCTCATGCATACGTAGTATGAAATACGTATTATGGTATTAACTCCTTTCCCATGGAGCGTATGTCTACATCTTCAATACCGTACAGATGATAGTTCAGACATACCCAATGTCTAACTTGAGTTCACGTATTTACTCATTCACAAAATTCATCAGAACTCACATCTGGCATCTTAGACAAATAAAGTAAAATGTGTGGGTTATTTTACTTTCGGACATTGTAAGTACTATGTCCTCATCTTAACACTCAGTTAAAGGCTGACATACGTATTTTAAGCTTGAGCTCTCGATTATCACCTAGATAATAAGCTTAAAAATCGTCCTCATCTCTATTTATCACATAGTAAATAGAGGCGATTACCCGTGAGAGGGCTAATCTCTTATCTGTCCGACATACTTTCTCAACATAATATAATGCACTAAGCATTAAGATGCATAAAGATCAAACAAAGATTCATAGGCATTAATAATGAAACAACACTAGTTCATACATGTGAACAACTCAGGGAAATTACAATCCGGTACATCGAGACTCTACGCAATCCTAGAGATTTTACATGACCCAAAAACACATCTCTAGGTATT
>CM024589.1:13756840-13853943 GCA_014182565.1 Eucalyptus marginata | reverse complement strand
ATAATGTGCAAATGGGTAACATTATGGGCTAATTCTAACTTAAGGCCGTGTCCAATGGCCATATTTTTGCCCTTGATGCGTTTGCTATCCCTTGGAACTTCAATAGTTCATGCGAATCTTGTTAATAATTTATCTAACCATATTTAATTTGTCATTAATCTTTTATGAAATGATGTGAAGATATATGAAATCTGAAAATAATTTTTCATCTATGATTACGATCTTTTCTTTTTGCAATTCGAGAACTGGGAATAGTCTTAAGAACTATATAATGACTTATGCTCGTCAGTATGAAAGATGGGCAAAAGTGTTTAAAATCATGTAATTTCCTATTTTTGAGAGAAGAATATTTTCCCAACTTCAGAGTTTCTCCCACACCTTTTTAGAAATAATACAGATTTTTTTATCCATCGTTGTCAGAGTCGAAGTAGCCATCTCAGATTCTCAACTAATGGAAGACTTAGAAGACTAATAGGAGACTTGGAAGATTTCTTTTCGGCCGAAAGGACTTTATTATTCACATTTGGAGGTTGGAAAGTCAAAGTTGTCCTCTTTTCATTTTATCTTTGTCCAAACGAAGAATCTCAATCCTCTTAATAGGAAAAGCTTGAAAAAGGAGTCATTACCTGTTTGAATAAAAGCATGACTATGTCAACTACGTAGTTGAAGTGGCCATTTAATAGACGTTTTTATTTTTATTTTTTTATTTTTTATTTTTATCTTTTGCTTTTGTGATTTGAGGATTAGGGATATTTTTAGAAATTTTAGAATGAGTCCGGTTGGTCAATTTGAAAATATGGGCAACGAGTCTTTTAACAGTCTTTCAATTTTGATCTTTTCATGAAAAAGAAAAATGACATATTCCATTATTAAGTCAAATTCCTTCAACATAAATATTATGTGTTCTTTTTCTGTTTGACTAGGAGGATTATAATGTTACATTTGAAGGTTGGAAAAGCCAAATTTGTGCTCCTTTCACTTTATCTCCATCCAAACAAAGCATCCCAATCCTCCTAAGTAGGAAAAGCTCGAAAGAGGAGTCATTGCCCATTTAAACTGAAAGCACGACTATGTCAACTACGTAGTTGAAATAGCCATCTCAGAATTTTTCTTTTATGATTTGAGGATTATGTATACTTTTAGAAATTGTAGAATGACTTTGGTTTGTCGATTTGAAAAGATGGGTAAAAAGTCTTTTAATGGGTCTTTCAATTTTGGTCTTTCCTTTAAAAAACATGAGAGATTTCATTATAAACTCACATGCCTTGAACAATAGGAATATTTTTAGCAATTGTGATTTTTTTTTCCTCTTGTGATTCAAGGATTAGGAATATTTTTAGAAATTGTAGAATGATTCCTATTCACTACCTGTGATTGCAAGAACAATAGACACGGATAATGTGCAAATGGGTAATATTATGGGCTAATTCTAACTTAAGGCCGTGTCCAATGATCATATTTCTGCCCTTTATGCATTTGCCATCCCTTGGAACTTTAATAGGTCCTTCGAATCTTGTTCATAATTTATCTAACTATATTTAATTTGTTGTTAATCTTTCATGAAATGATGTGAACATATATGAAATCTGACAATATTTTCCATCTATGATTACGATATTTTCTTTTCCCAATTGAGAATTGGGAATAGTCTTAAGAACTATAGAATGACTTATGCTAGTCAATATGAAAGATGGGCAAAGTCTTCAAAATCATGTAATTTCCAATTTTTGAGAGAAGAATATTTTCCCAACTTCAGAGTTTCTCCCATTCCTTTTTAGAAATAATACAATTTTTTTTATCCATCGTTGTCGAGTCGAAGTAGCCATCTCAGATTCTCAACTAGTGAAAGACTTAGAAGACTAATGGGAGACTTGGAAGACTTCTTTTCGGCCGGAAAGACTTTATTATTCACATTTGGAGGTTGGAAAGCCAAACTTGTGCTCTTTTCACTTTATGTCCGTCCAAACGAAGAATCCCAATCCTCCTTAGTAGGAAAAGCTCGAAAGAGGAGTCATTACCCGTTTGAACCAAAAGCATGACTATGTCAATTACGTAGTTGAAATGGCCATCTAAGAAATAACCTTTTTTTTTTTTTTTTTTGCTTTTGTGATTTGAGGATTAGGGATATTTTTAGAAATTTTAGAATGAGTCCGGTAGGTCAATTTGAAAATATGGGCAAAGAGTCTTTTACAGGTCTTTCAATTTTGGTCTTTTCATAAAAATAAAAAAAAAACATGAGAGATTCCATTATAAACTCACATGCCTTGAATATTAGGAATATTTTTAGAAATTGTAGAATGATACCTATTGACTGCCTGTGATTGCAAGAACAATAGATACAGATAATGTGCAAATGGATAACATTATGGGCTAATTCTAACTTATGGCCGTGTCCAATAGCCATATTTCTGCCCTTGATGCATTTGCCATCCCTTGGAACTTCAATAGTTCCTGCGAATCTTGTTCGTAATTTATCTAATCATATTTAATTTGTCGTTAATCTTTTATGAAATGATGTGAAGATAAATGAAATCTGAAAATATTTTCCATCTATGATTACGATCTTTTGTTTTTGAAATTCGAGAATTGGGAATAGTATTAAGAACTATAGAATGACTTATGCTCGTCAATATGAAAGATGGGCAAAAGTCTTCAAAATCATGTAATTTCCAGTTTTTGAGAGAAGAATATTTTCCCAACTTTAGAGTTTCTCCCATTCCTTTTCAGAAATAATACAGATTTTTTTATCCATCGTTGTCAGAGTCGAAGTAGCCATCTCAGATTCTCAACTAGTGGAAGACTTAGAAGACTAATGGGAGACTTGGAAGACTTCTTTTCGGCCGGAAAGACTTTATTATTCACATTTGGAGGTTGGAAAGCCAAACTTGTGCTCTTTTCAATTTATCTCCGTCCAAACGAAGAATCCCAATCCTCCTTAGTAGGAAAAGCTTGAAAGAGGAGTCATTACCCGTTTGAACCAAAAGCATGACTATGTCAATTACGTAGTGGAAGTGGCCATCTAAGAAATGACTTTTTTTTTTTTTTTTTGCTTTTGTGATTTGAGGATTAGGGATATTTTTAGAAATTTTAGAATGAGTTTGGTTGGTCAATTTGAAAATATGGGCAAAGAGACTTTTTACAGGTCTTTCAATTTTGATCTTTTCATAAAAAAAAAAACATATTCCATTATAAACTCAAATGCCTTCAACATAAATATTTTGTGTTCTTTTTCTGTTTGATTAGGAGGATTATAATGTTACATTTGAAAGTTGGAAAAACCAAATTTGTGCTCCTTTCACTTTATCTCCATCCAAACAAAGCATCTCAATCCTCCTAAGTAGGAAAAGCTCGAAAGAGGAGTCATTGCCAATTTGAACTGAAAGCACGACTATGTCAAGTACGTAGTTGAAATAGCCATCTCAAAGTTTTTCTTTGATGGTTTGAGCATTATGAATACTTTTAGAAATTGTAAAATAACTTTGATTTGTCAATTTGAAAGATGGGTAAAAAGTCTTTTAACGGGTCTTTCAATTTTGGTCTTTCCTTTAAAAAACATGAGAGCTTCCAATATAAACTCACATGCCTTGAAAATTAGGAATATTTTTTGAAATTGTAATTTTTTTTTTCCCTTGTGATTCAAGGATTAGGAATATTTTTAGAAATTGTAGAATGATTCCTATTGACTGCCTGTGATTGCAAGAACAATAGACACAGATAATGTGCAAATGGATAACATTATGGGCTAATTCTAACTTATGGCCGTGTCCAATAGCCATATTTCTGCCCTTGATGCATTTGCCATCCCTTGCAACTTCAATAGTTCCTGCGAATCTTGTTCGTAATTTATCTAATCATATTTAATTTGTCGTTAATCTTTTATGAAATGATGTGAAGATAAATGAAATCTGAAAATATTTTCCATCTATGATTACGATCTTTCCTTTTTGAAATTCAAGAATTGGGAATAGTCTTAAGAACTATAGAATGACTTATGCTCGTCAATATGAAAGATGGGCAAAAGTCTTCAAAATCATGTAATTTCTTGTTTTTGAGAGAAGAATATTTTCCCAATTCAGAGTTTCTCCCATTCCTTTTTAGAAATAATACAGATTTTTTTATCCATCGTTGTTAGAGTCGAAGTAGCCATCTCGGATTCTCAACTAGTGGAAGACTTAGTAGACTAATGGGAGACTTGGAAGACTTCTTTTCGGCCGGAAAGACTTTATTATTCACATTTCGAGGTTGGAAAGCCAAACTTGTACTCTTTTCACTTTATGTCCGTCCAAACGAAGAATCTCAATCCTCCTTAGTAGGAAAAGCTCGAAAGAGGAGTCATTACCCGTTTGAACCAAAAGCATGACTATGTCAATTACGTAGTGGAAGTGGCCATCTAAGAAATGACTTTTTTTTTTTTTTTTTGCTTTTGTGATTTGAGGATTAGGGATATTTTTAGAAATTTTAGAATGAGTCCGGTTGGTCAATTTGAAAATATAGGCAAATAGTCTTTTTACAAGTCTTTCAATTTTGGTCTTTTCATAAAAAAAAAAAAAAACATATTGCATTATAAACTCAAATGCCTTCAACATAAATATTTTGTATTCTTTTTCTGTTTGATTAGGAGGATTATTATGTTACATTTGAAGGTTGGAAAAGCCAAATTTGTGCTCCTTTCACTTTATCTCCATCCAAACAAAGCATCTCAATCCTCCTAAGTAGGAAAAGCTCGAAAGAGGAGTCATTGCCAATTTGAACTGAAAGCACGACAATGTCAAGTACGTAGTTGAAATAGCCATCTCAAAGTTTTTCTTTGATGGTTTGAGGATTATGAATACTTTTAGAAATTGTAAAATAACTTTGATTTGTCAATTTGAAAAGATGGGTAAAAAGTCTTTTAACGGGTCTTTCAATTTTGGTCTTTCCTTTAAAAAACATGAGAGATTCCATTATAAACTCACATGCCTTGAACATTAGGAATATTTTTTGAAATTGTAATTTTTTTCCTTGTGATTCAAGGATTAGGAATATTTTTAGAAATTGTGGAATGATTCCTATTGACCGCCCGTGATTGCAAGAACAATAGACACAGATAATGTGCAAATGGATAACATTATGGGCTAATTCTAACTTATGGCCGTGTCCAATAGCCATATTTCTGCCCTTGATGCATTTGCCATCCCTTGGAACTTCAATAGTTCCTGCGAATCTTGTTCGTAATTTATCTAATCATATTTAATTTGTCGTTAATCTTTTATGAAATGATGTGAAGATAAATGAAATCTGAAAATATTTTCCATCTATGATTATGATCTTTTGTTTTTGAAATTCGAGAATTGGGAATAGTCTTAAGAACTATAGAATGACTTATGCTCGTCAATATGAAAGATGGGCAAAAGTCTTCAAAATCATGTAATTTCCAGTTTTTGAGAAAAGAATATTTTCCCAACTTCAGAGTTTGTCCCATTCCTTTTTAGAAATAATACATATTTTTTATCCATCCTTGTCGAGTCGAAGTAGCCATCTCAGATTCCCAACTAGCGGATGACTTAGAAGACTCATGGGAGACTTGGAAGACTTCTTTTCGGCCGGAAAGACTTTATTATTCACATTTGGAGGTTGGAAAGCCAAACTTGTGGTCTTTTCACTTTATGTCCGTCCAAACGAAGAATCCCAATCCTCCTTAGTAGGAAAAGCTGGAAAGAGGAGTCATTATCCGTTTGAACCAACAGCATGACCATGTCAATTACGTAGTGGAAGTGGCCATCTAAGAAATGACTTTTTATATTTTATTTTATTTTTTTGCTTTTGTGAATTGAGGATTTGGGATATTTTTAGAAATTTTAGAATGAGTCCGGTTGGTCAATTTGACAATATGGGCAAAGAGTCTTTTTACAGTCTTTCAATTTTGGTCTTTTCGTAAAAAAAAAACATATTCCATTTGAAGGTTGGAAAAGCCAAATTTGTGCTCCTTTCACTTTATCTCCATCCAAACAAAGCATCTCAATCCTCCTAAGTAGGAAAAGCTCGAAAGAGGAGTCATTGCCCATTTGAACTGAAAGCACGACTATGTCAAGTACGTAGTTGAAATAGCCATCTCAAAGTTTTTCTTTGATGGTTTGAGGATTATGAATACTTTTAGAAATTGTAAAATAACTTTGATTTGTCAATTTGAAAAGATGGGTAAAAAGTCTTTTAACGGGTCTTTCAATTTTGGTCTTTCCTTTTAAAAAAACATGAGAGATTCCATTATAAACTCACATGCCTTGAACATTAGCAATATTTTTTGAAATTGTAATTTTTTTTCCCTTGTGATTCAAGGATTAGGAATATTTTTAGAAATTGTGGAATGATTCCTATTGACTGCCTGTGATTGCAAGAACAATAGACACAGATAATGTGCAAATGGATAACATTATGGGCTAATTCTAACTTATGGCCGTGTCCAATAGCCATATTTCTGCCCTTGATGCATTTGCCATCCCTTGGAACTTCAATAGTTCCTGCGAATCTTGTTCGTAATTTATCTAATCATATTTAATTTGTCGTTAATCTTTATGAAATGATGTGAAGATAAATGAAATCTGAAAATATTTTCCATCTATGGTTATGATCTTTTGTTTTTGAAATTCGAGAATTGGGAATAGTCTTAAGAACTATAGAATGACTTATGCTCGTCAATATGAAAGATGGGCAAAAGTCTTCAAAATCATGTAATTTCCAGTTTTTGAGAAAAGAATATTTTCCCAACTTCAGAGTTTCTCCCATTCCTTTTTAGAAATAGTACATATTTTTTTATCCATCGTTGTCAGAGTCGAAGTAGCCATCTCAGATTCTCAACTAGTGGATGACTTAGAAGACTCATGGGAGACTTGGAAGACTTCTTTTCGGCCGGAAAGACTTTATTATTCACATTTGGAGGTTGGAAAGCCAAACTTGTGGTCTTTTCACTTTATGTCCGTCCAAACGAAGAATCCCAATCCTCCTTAGTAGGAAAAGCTGGAAAGAGGAGTCATTATCCGTTTGAACCAAAGCATGACCATGTCAATTACGTAGTGGAAGTGGCCATCTAAGAAATGACTTTTTTATTTTATTTTATTTTTTTGCTTTTGTGAATTGAGGATTTGGGATATTTTTAGAAATTTTAGAATGAGTCCGGTTGGTCAATTTGACAATATGGGCAAAGAGTCTTTTTTACAGGTCTTTCAATTTTGGTCTTTTCGTAAAAAAAAAACATATTCCATTTGAAGGTTGGAAAAGTTGGAAAAAGCAAATTTGTGCTCCTTTCACTTTATCTCCATCCAAACAAAGCATCTCAATCCTCCTAAGTAGGAAAAGCTCGAAAGAGGAGTCATTGCCCATTTGAACTGAAAGCACGACTATGTCAAGTACGTAGTTGAAATAGCCATCTCAAAGTTTTTCTTTGATGGTTTGAGGATTATGAATACTTTTAGAAATTGTAAAATAACTTTGATTTGTCAATTTGAAAAGATGGGTAAAAAGTCTTTTAACGGGTCTTTCAATTTTGGTCTTTCCTTTTAAAAAACATGAGAGATTCCATTATAAACTCACATGCCTTGAACATTAGGAATATTTTTGAAATTGTAATTTTTTTCCCTTGTGATTCAAGGATTAGGAATATTTTTAGAAATTGTGGAATGATTCCTATTGACTGCCTGTGATTGCAAGAACAATAGACACAGATAATGTGCAAATGGATAACATTATGGGCTAATTCTAACTTATGGCCGTGTCCAATAGCCATATTTCTGCCCTTGATGCATTTGCCATCCCTTGGAACTTCAATAGTTCCTGCGAATCTTGTTCGTAATTTATCTAATCATATTTAATTTGTCGTTAATCTTTATGAAATGATGTGAAGATAAATGAAATCTGAAAATATTTTCCATCTATGGTTATTATGATCTTTTGTTTTTGAAATTCGAGAATTGGGAATAGTCTTAAGAACTATAGAATGACTTATGCTCGTCAATATGAAAGATGGGCAAAAGTCTTCAAAATCATGTAATTTCCAGTTTTTGAGAAAAGAATATTTTCCCAACTTCAGAGTTTGTCCCATTCCTTTTTAGAAATAATACATATTTTTTTATCCATCCTTGTCAGAGTCGAAGTAGCCATCTCAGATTCCCAACTAGCGGATGACTTAGAAGACTCATGGGAGACTTGGAAGACTTCTTTTCGGCCGGAAAGACTTTATTATTCACATTTGGAGGTTGGAAAGCCAAACTTGTGGTCTTTTCACTTTATGTCCGTCCAAACGAAGAATCCCAATCCTCCTTAGTAGGAAAAGCTGGAAAGAGGAGTCATTATCCGTTTGAACCAACAGCATGACCATGTCAATTACGTAGTGGAAGTGGCCATCTAAGAAATGACTTTTTATATTTTATTTTATTTTTTTGCTTTTGTGAATTGAGGATTTGGGATATTTTTAGAAATTTTAGAATGAGTCCGGTTGGTCAATTTGACAATATGGGCAAAGAGTCTTTTTACAGGTCTTTCAATTTTGGTCTTTTCGTAAAAAAGAAAACATATTCCATTTGAAGGTTGGAAAAGCCAAATTTGTGCTCCTTTCACTTTATCTCCATCCAAACAAAGCATCTCAATCCTCCTAAGTAGGAAAAGCTCGAAAGAGGAGTCATTGCCCATTTGAACTGAAAGCACGACTATGTCAAGTACGTAGTTGAAATAGCCATCTCAAAGTTTTTCTTTGATGGTTTGAGGATTATGAATACTTTTAGAAATTGTAAAATAACTTTGATTTGTCAATTTGAAAAGATGGGTAAAAGTCTTTTAACGGGTCTTTCAATTTTGGTCTTTCCTTTAAAAAAAACATGAGAGATTCCATTATAAACTCACATGCCTTGAACATTAGGAATATTTTTTGAAATTGTAATTTTTTTCCCTTGTGATTCAAGGATTAGGAATATTTTTAGAAATTGTGGAATGATTCCTATTGACTGCTGCTTGTGATTGCAAGAACAATAGACACAGATAATGTGCAAATGGATAACATTATGGGCTAATTCTAACTTATGGCCGTGTCCAATAGCCATATTTCTGCCCTTGATGCATTTGCCATCCCTTGGAACTTCAATAGTTCCTGCGAATCTTGTTCGTAATTTATCTAATCATATTTAATTTGTCCTTAATCTTTTATGAAATGATGTGAAGATAAATGAAATCTGAAAATATTTTCCATCTATGGTTATGATCTTTTGTTTTTGAAATTCGAGAATTGGGAATAGTCTTAAGAACTATAGAATGACTTATGCTCGTCAATATGAAAGATGGGCAAAAGTCTTCAAAATCATGTAATTTCCAGTTTTTGAGAAAAGAATATTTTCCCAACTTCAGAGTTTCTCCCATTCCTTTTTAGAAATAATACATATTTTTTATCCATCGTTGTCGAGTCGAAGTAGCCATCTCAGATTCCCAACTAGCGGATGACTTAGAAGACTCATGGGAGACTTGGAAGACTTCTTTTCGGCCGGAAAGACTTTATTATTCACATTTGGAGGTTGGAAAGCCAAACTTGTGGTCTTTTCACTTTATGTCCGTCCAAACGAAGAATCCCAATCCTCCTTAGTAGGAAAAGCTGGAAAGAGGAGTCATTATCCGTTTGAACCAACAGCATGACCATGTCAATTACGTAGTGGAAGTGGCCATCTAAGAAATGACTTTTTATATTTTATTTTATTTTTTTGCTTTTTGTGAATTGAGGATTTGGGATATTTTTAGAAATTTTAGAATGAGTCCGGTTGGTCAATTTGACAATATGGGCAAAGAGTCTTTTTACAGGTCTTTCAATTTTGGTCTTTTCGTAAAAAACTCAAATGAAAAACATATTCCATTTGAAGGTTGGAAAAGCCAAATTTGTGCTCCTTTCACTTTATCTCCATCCAAACAAAGCATCTCAATCCTCCTAAGTAGGAAAAGCTCGAAAGAGGAGTCATTGCCCATTTGAACTGAAAGCACGACTATGTCAAGTACGTAGTTGAAATAGCCATCTCAAAGTTTTTCTTTGATGGTTTGAGGATTATGAATACTTTTAGAAATTGTAAAATAACTTTGATTTGTCAATTTGAAAAGATGGGTAAAAAGTCTTTTAACGGGTCTTTCAATTTTGGTCTTTCCTTTTAAAAAAAACATGAGAGATTCCATTATAAACTCACATGCCTTGAACATTAGGAATATTTTTTGAAATTGTAATTTTTTTTCCCTTGTGATTCAAGGATTAGGAATATTTTTAGAAATTGTGGAATGATTCCTATTGACTGCCTGTGATTGCAAGAACAATAGACACAGATAATGTGCAAATGGATAACATTATGGGCTAATTCTAACTTATGGCCGTGTCCAATAGCCATATTTCTGCCCTTGATGCATTTGCCATCCCTTGGAACTTCAATAGTTCCTGCGAATCTTGTTCGTAATTTATCTAATCATATTTAATTTGTCGTTAATCTTTTATGAAATGATGTGAAGATAAATGAAATCTGAAAATATTTTCCATCTATGGTTATGATCTTTTGTTTTTGAAATTCGAGAATTGGGAATAGTCTTAAGAACTATAGAATGACTTATGCTCGTCAATATGAAAGATGGGCAAAAGTCTTCAAAATCATGTAATTTCCAGTTTTTGAGAAAAGAATATTTTCCCAACTTCAGAGTTTCTCCCATTCCTTTTTAGAAATAATACATATTTTTTATCCATCGTTGTCAGAGTCGAAGTAGCCATCTCAGATTCCCAACTAGCGGATGACTTAGAAGACTCATGGGAGACTTGGAAGACTTCTTTTCGGCCGGAAAGACTTTATTATTCACATTTGGAGGTTGGAAAGCCAAACTTGTGGTCTTTTCACTTTATGTCCGTCCAAACGAAGAATCCCAATCCTCCTTAGTAGGAAAAGCTGGAAAGAGGTCATTATCCGTTTGAACCAACAGCATGACCATGTCAATTACGTAGTGGAAGTGGCCATCTAAGAAATGACTTTTTATATTTTATTTTATTTTTTTGCTTTTGTGAATTGAGGATTTGGGATATTTTTAGAAATTTTAGAATGAGTCCGGTTGGTCAATTTGACAATATGGGCAAAGAGTCTTTTTACAGGTCTTTCAATTTTGGTCTTTTTATAAAAAATGAAAAACATATTCCATTTGAAGGTTGGAAAAGCCAAATTTGTGCTCCTTTCACTTTATCTCCATCCAAACAAAGCATCTCAATCCTCCTAAGTAGGAAAAGCTCGAAAGAGGAGTCATTGCCCATTTGAACTGAAAGCACGACTATGTCAAGTACGTAGTTGAAATAGCCATCTCAAAGTTTTTCTTTGATGGTTTGAGGATTATGAATACTTTTAGAAATTGTAAAATAACTTTGATTTGTCAATTTGAAAAGATGGGTAAAAAGTCTTTTAACGGGTCTTTCAATTTTGGTCTTTCCTTTTAAAAAAACATGAGAGATTCCATTATAAACTCACATGCCTTGAACATTAGGAATATTTTTGAAATTGTAATTTTTTTTTCCCTTGTGATTCAAGGATTAGGAATATTTTTAGAAATTGTGGAATGATTCCTATTGACTGCCTGTGATTGCAAGAACAATAGACACAGATAATGTGCAAATGGATAACATTATGGGCTAATTCTAACTTATGGCCGTGTCCAATAGCCATATTTCTGCCCTTGATGCATTTGCCATCCCTTGGAACTTCAATAGTTCCTGCGAATCTTGTTCGTAATTTATCTAATCATATTTAATTTGTCGTTAATCGTTTATGAAATGATGTGAAGATAAATGAAATCTGAAAATATTTTCCATCTATGGTTATGATCTTTTGTTTTTGAAATTCGAGAATTGGGAATAGTCTTAAGAACTATAGAATGACTTATGCTCGTCAATATGAAAGATGGGCAAAAGTCTTCAAAATCATGTAATTTCCAGTTTTTGAGAAAAGAATATTTTCCCAACTTCAGAGTTTCTCCCATTCCTTTTTAGAAATAGTACATATTTTTTTATCCATCGTTGTCAGAGTCGAAGTAGCCATCTCAGATTCCCAACTAGCGGATGACTTAGAAGACTCATGGGAGACTTGGAAGACTTCTTTTCGGCCGGAAAGACTTTATTATTCACATTTGGAGGTTGGAAAGCCAAACTTGTGGTCTTTTCACTTTATGTCCGTCCAAACGAAGAATCCCAATCCTCCTTAGTAGGAAAAGCTGGAAAGAGGAGTCATTATCCGTTTGAACCAACAGCATGACCATGTCAATTACGTAGTGGAAGTGGCCATCTAAGAAATGACTTTTTATATTTTATTTTATTTTTTTGCTTTTGTGAATTGAGGATTTGGGATATTTTTAGAAATTTTAGAATGAGTCCGGTTGGTCAATTTGACAATATGGGCAAAGAGTCTTTTACAGGTCTTTCAATTTTGGTCTTTTCGTAAAAAAGAAAAACATATTCCATTTGAAGGTTGGAAAAGCCAAATTTGTGCTCCTTTCACTTTATCTCCATCCAAACAAAGCATCTCAATCCTCCTAAGTAGGAAAAGCTCGAAAGAGGAGTCATTGCCCATTTGAACTGAAAGCACGACTATGTCAAGTACGTAGTTGAAATAGCCATCTCAAAGTTTTTCTTTGATGGTTTGAGGATTATGAATACTTTTAGAAATTGTAAAATAACTTTGATTTGTCAATTTGAAAAGATGGGTAAAAAGTCTTTTAACGGGTCTTTCAATTTTGGTCTTTCCTTTTAAAAACATGAGAGATTCCATTATAAACTCACATGCCTTGAACATTAGGAATATTTTTTGAAATTGTAATTTTTTTTCCCTTGTGATTCAAGGATTAGGAATATTTTTAGAAATTGTGGAATGATTCCTATTGACTGCCTGTGATTGCAAGAACAATAGACACATATAATGTGCAAATGGATAACATTATGGGCTAATTCTAACTTATGGCCGTGTCCAATAGCCATATTTCTGCCCTTGATGCATTTGCCATCCCTTGGAACTTCAATAGTTCCTGCGAATCTTGTTCGTAATTTATCTAATCATATTTAATTTGTCGTTAATCGTTTATGAAATGATGTGAAGATAAATGAAATCTGAAAATATTTTCCATCTATGGTTATGATCTTTTGTTTTTGAAATTCGAGAATTGGGAATAGTCTTAAGAACTATAGAATGACTTATGCTCGTCAATATGAAAGATGGGCAAAAGTCTTCAAAATCATGTAATTTCCAGTTTTTGAGAAAAGAATATTTTCCCAACTTCAGAGTTTCTCCCATTCCTTTTTAGAAATAGTACATATTTTTTTTATCCATCGTTGTCAGAGTCGAAGTAGCCATCTCAGATTCCCAACTAGCGGATGACTTAGAAGACTCATGGGAGACTTGGAAGACTTCTTTTCGGCCGGAAAGACTTTATTATTCACATTTGGAGGTTGGAAAGCCAAACTTGTGGTCTTTTCACTTTATGTCCGTCAAACGAAGAATCCCAATCCTCCTTAGTAGGAAAAGCTGGAAAGAGGAGTCATTATCCGTTTGAACCAACAGCATGACCATGTCAATTACGTAGTGGAAGTGGCCATCTAAGAAATGACTTTTATATTTTATTTTATTTTTTTGCTTTTTGTGAATTGAGGATTTGGGATATTTTTAGAAATTTTAGAATGAGTCCGGTTGGTCAATTTGACAATATGGGCAAAGAGTCTTTTTACAGGTCTTTCAATTTTGGTCTTTTCGTAAAAAAGAAAAACATATTCCATTTGAAGGTTGGAAAAGCCAAATTTGTGCTCCTTTCACTTTATCTCCATCCAAACAAAGCATCTCAATCCTCCTAAGTAGGAAAAGCTCGAAAGAGGAGTCATTGCCCATTTGAACTGAAAGCACGACTATGTCAAGTACGTAGTTGAAATAGCCATCTCAAAGTTTTTCTTTGATGGTTTGAGGATTATGAATACTTTTAGAAATTGTAAAATAACTTTGATTTGTCAATTTGAAAAGATGGGTAAAAAGTCTTTTAACGGGTCTTTCAATTTTGGTCTTTCCTTTAAAAAACATGAGAGATTCCATTATAAACTCACATGCCTTGAACATTAGGAATATTTTTGAAATTGTAATTTTTTTCCCTTGTGATTCAAGGATTAGGAATATTTTTAGAAATTGTGGAATGATTCCTATTGACTGCTTGTGATTGCAAGAACAATAGACACAGATAATGTGCAAATGGATAACATTATGGGCTAATTCTAACTTATGGCCGTGTCCAATAGCCATATTTCTGCCCTTGATGCATTTGCCATCCCTTGGAACTTCAATAGTTCCTGCGAATCTTGTTCGTAATTTATCTAATCATATTTAATTTGTCGTTAATCGTTTATGAAATGATGTGAAGATAAATGAAATCTGAAAATATTTTCCATCTATGGTTATGATCTTTTGTTTTTGAAATTCGAGAATTGGGAATAGTCTTAAGAACTATAGAATGACTTATGCTCGTCAATATGAAAGTTGGGCAAAAGTCTTCAAAATCATGTAATTTCCAGTTTTTGAGAAAAGAATATTTTCCCAACTTCAGAGTTTCTCCCATTCCTTTTTAGAAATAGTACATATTTTTTTATCCATCGTTGTCGAGTCGAAGTAGCCATCTCAGATTCCCAACTAGCGGATGACTTAGAAGACTCATGGGAGACTTGGAAGACTTCTTTTCGGCCGGAAAGACTTTATTATTCACATTTGGAGGTTGGAAAGCCAAACTTGTGGTCTTTTCACTTTATGTCCGTCCAAACGAAGAATCCCAATCCTCCTTAGTAGGAAAAGCTGGAAAGAGGAGTCATTATCCGTTTGAACCAACAGCATGACCATGTCAATTACGTAGTGGAAGTGGCCATCTAAGAAATGACTTTTTATATTTTATTTTATTTTTTTGCTTTTGTGAATTGAGGATTTGGGATATTTTTAGAAATTTTAGAATGAGTCCGGTTGGTCAATTTGACAATATGGGCAAAGAGTCTTTTTACAGGTCTTTCAATTTTGGTCTTTTCGTAAAAAAGAAAAACATATTCCATTTGAAGGTTGGAAAAGCCAAATTTGTGCTCCTTTCACTTTATCTCCATCCAAACAAAGCATCTCAATCCTCCTAAGTAGGAAAAGCTCGAAAGAGGAGTCATTGCCCATTTGAACTGAAAGCACGACTATGTCAAGTACGTAGTTGAAATAGCCATCTCAAAGTTTTTCTTTGATGGTTTGAGGATTATGAATACTTTTAGAAATTGTAAAATAACTTTGATTTGTCAATTTGAAAAGATGGGTAAAAAGTCTTTTAACGGGTCTTTCAATTTTGGTCTTTCCTTTAAAAAAACATGAGAGATTCCATTATAAACTCACATGCCTTGAACATTAGGAATATTTTTTGAAATTGTAAATTTTTTTTTTCCCTTGTGATTCAAGGATTAGGAATATTTTTAGAAATTGTGGAATGATTCCTATTGACTGCCTGTGATTGCAAGAACAATAGACACAGATAATGTGCAAATGGATAACATTATGGGCTAATTCTAACTTATGGCCGTGTCCAATAGCCATATTTCTGCCCTTGATGCATTTGCCATCCCTTGGAACTTCAATAGTTCCTGCGAATCTTGTTCGTAATTTATCTAATCATATTTAATTTGTCGTTAATCGTTTATGAAATGATGTGAAGATAAATGAAATCTGAAAATATTTTCCATCTATGGTTATGATCTTTTGTTTTTGAAATTCGAGAATTGGGAATAGTCTTAAGAACTATAGAATGACTTATGCTCGTCAATATGAAAGATGGGCAAAAGTCTTCAAAATCATGTAATTTCCAGTTTTTGAGAAAAGAATATTTTCCCAACTTCAGAGTTTCTCCCATTCCTTTTTAGAAATAGTACATATTTTTTTATCCATCGTTGTCGAGTCGAAGTAGCCATCTCAGATTCCCAACTAGCGGATGACTTAGAAGACTCATGGGAGACTTGGAAGACTTCTTTTCGGCCGGAAAGACTTTATTATTCACATTTGGAGGTTGGAAAGCCAAACTTGTGGTCTTTTCACTTTATGTCCGTCAAACGAAGAATCCCAATCCTCCTTAGTAGGAAAAGCTGGAAAGAGGAGTCATTATCCGTTTGAACCAACAGCATGACCATGTCAATTACGTAGTGGAAGTGGCCATCTAAGAAATGACTTTTATATTTTATTTTATTTTTTTGCTTTTGTGAATTGAGGATTTGGGATATTTTTAGAAATTTTAGAATGAGTCCGGTTGGTCAATTTGACAATATGGGCAAAGAGTCTTTTACAGGTCTTTCAATTTTGGTCTTTTCAAAAAAGAAAAACATATTCCATTTGAAGGTTGGAAAAGCCAAATTTGTGCTCCTTTCACTTTATCTCCATCCAAACAAAGCATCTCAATCCTCCTAAGTAGGAAAAGCTCGAAAGAGGAGTCATTGCCCATTTGAACTGAAAGCACGACTATGTCAAGTACGTAGTTGAAATAGCCATCTCAAAGTTTTTCTTTGATGGTTTGAGGATTATGAATACTTTTAGAAATTGTAAAATAACTTTGATTTGTCAATTTGAAAAGATGGGTAAAAAGTCTTTTAACGGGTCTTTCAATTTTGGTCTTTCCTTTAAAAAAACATGAGAGATTCCATTATAAACTCACATGCCTTGAACATTAGGAATATTTTTTGAAATTGTAAATTTTTTTTCCCTTGTGATTCAAGGATTAGGAATATTTTTAGAAATTGTGGAATGATTCCTATTGACTGCCTGTGATTGCAAGAACAATAGACACAGATAATGTGCAAATGGATAACATTATGGGCTAATTCTAACTTATGGCCGTGTCCAATAGCCATATTTCTGCCCTTGATGCATTTGCCATCCCTTGGACCTTCAATAGTTCCTGCGAATCTTGTTCGTAATTTATCTAATCATATTTAATTTGTCGTTAATCTTTTATGAAATGATGTGAAGATAAATGAAATCTGAAAATATTTTCCATCTATGGTTATGATCTTTTGTTTTTGAAATTCGAGAATTGGGAATAGTGTTAAGAAGTATAGAATGACTTATGCTCGTCAATATGAAAGATGGGGAAAAGTCTTCAAAATCATGTAATTTCCAGTTTTTGAGAAAATAATATTTTCCCAACTTCAGAGTTTGTCCCATTCCTTTTTAGAAATAATACATATTTTTTTATCCATCGTTGTCAGAGTCGAAGTAGCCATCTCAGATTCTCAACTAGTGGAAGACTTAGAAGACTAATGGGAGACTTGGAAGACTTCTTTTCGGCCGGAAAGACTTTATTATTCACATTTGGAGGTTGGAAAGCCAAACTTTTGCTCTTTTCACTTTATGTCCGTTCAAACCAAGAATCCCAATCCTCCTTAGTAGGAAAAGCTCGAAAGAGGAGTCATTACCCGTTTGAACCAAAAGCATGACTATGTCAATTACGTAGTGGAAGGCCATCTAAGAAATGACTTTTTTTTTTCTTTTTTTTTTTTTGCTTTTGTGAATTGAGGATTAGGGATATTTTTAGAAATTTTAGAATGAGTCCGGTTGGTCAATTTGAAAATATGGGCAAAGAGTCTTTTTATAGGTCTTCCAATTTTGGTCTTTTCATAAAAAGGAAAAACATATTCCATTTGAAGGTTGGAAAAGCCAAATTTGTGCTCCTTTCACTTTATCTCCATCCAAACAAAGCATCTCAATCCTCCTAAGTAGGAAAAGCTCGAAAGAGGAGTCATTGCCCATTTGAACTGAAAGCACGACTATGTCAAGTACGTAGTTGAAATAGCCATCTCAAAGTTTTTCTTTGATGGTTTGAGGATTATGAATACTTTTAGAAATTGTAAAATAACTTTGATTTGTCAATTTGAAAAGATGGGTAAAAAGTCTTTTAACGCGTCTTTCAATTTTGGTCTTTCCTTTAAAAAAACATGAGAGATTCCATTATAAACTCACATGCCTTGAACATTAGGAATATTTTTGAAATTGTAAATTTTTTTTCCCTTGTGATTCAAGGATTAGGAATATTTTTAGAAATTGTAGAATGATTCCTATTGACTGCCTGTGATTGCAAGAAAAATAGACCTAGATAATGTGCAAATGGATAACATTATGGGCTAATTCTAACTTATGGCCGTGTCCAATAGCCATATTTCTGCCCTTGATGCATTTGCCATCCCTTGGAGCTTCAATAGTTCCTGCGAATCTTGTTTGTAATTTATCTAATCATATTTAATTTGTCATTAATCTTTTATGAAATGATGTGAAGATAAATGAAATCTGAAAATATTTTCCATCTATGATTATGATCTTTTGTTTTTGAAATTCGAGAATTGGGAATAGTCTTAAGAACTATAGAATGACTTATGCTCGTCAATATGAAAGATGGGCAAAAGTCTTCAAAATCATGTAATTTCCAGTTTTTGAGAAAATAATATTTTCCCAACTTGAGAGTTTCTCGCATTCCTTTTAGAAATAATACATATTTTTTTATCCATCGTTGTCAGAGTCGAAGTAGCCATCTCAGATTCTCAACTAGTGGAAGACTTAGAAGACTAATGGGAGACTTGGAAGACTTCATTTCGGCCGGAAAGACTTTATTATTCACATTTGGAGGTTGGAAAGCCAAACTTTTGCTGTTTTCACTTTATGTCCGTTCAAACGAAGAATCCCAATCCTCCTTAGTAGGAAAAGCTCGAAAGAGGAGACATTACCCGTTTGAACCAAAAGCATGACTATGTGAATTACGTAGTGGAAGGCCATCAAAGAAATGACTTTTTTTTTTTTGTGAATTGAGGATTAGGGATATTTTTGAAATTTTAGAATGAGTCCGGTTGGTCAATTTGAAAATATGGGCAAAGAGTCTTTTTACAGGTCTTTCAATTTTGGTATTTTCATAAAAAGAAAAACATATTCTATTTGAAGGTTGGAAAAGCCAAATTTGTGCTCCTTTCACTTTATCTCCATTCAAGAAAAAGCATCTCAATCCTCCTCAGTAGGAAATGCTCGAAAGAGGAGTCATTGCCCATTTGAACTGAAAGCACGACTATGTCAAGTACGTAGTTGAAATAGCCATCTCAAAGTTTTTCTTTAATGGTTTGAGCATTATGAATACTTTTAGAAATTGTAAAATAACTTTGATTTGTCAATTTGAAAAGATGGGTAAAAAGTCTTTTAACGGGTCTTTCAATTTTGGTCTTTCCTTTAAAAAACATGAGAGATTCCATTATAAACTCACATGCCTTGAACATTAGGAATATTTTTTGAAATTGTAATTTTCTTTTCCCTTGTGATTCAAGGATTAGGAATATTTTAGAAATTGTAGAATGATTCCTATTGATTTTGTGATTAAAAGAACAATAGACATAGATAATGTGGAAATGGATAACATTATGGGCTAATTCTAACTTATGGCCGTGTCCAATAGCCATATTTCTGCCCTTGATGCATTTGCCATCCCTTGGAACTTCAATAGCTCCTGCGAATCTTGTTCGTAATTTATCTAATCATATTTAATTTGTCGTTAATCTTTTATGAAATGATGTGAAGATAAACGAAATCTGAAAATATTTTCCATCTATGATTATGATCTTTTGTTTTTGAAATTCGAGAATTGGGAATAGTGTTAAGAAGTATAGAATGACTTATGCTCGTCAATATGAAAGATGGGAAAAGTCTTCAAAATCATGTAATTTCCAGTTTTTGAGAAAATAATATTTTCCCAACTTCAGAGTTTCTCCCATTCCTTTTTAGAAATAATACATATTTTTTTATCCATCGTTGTCGAGTCGAAGTAGCCATCTCAGATTCTCAACTAGTGGAAAACTTAGAAGACTAATGGGAGACTTGGAAGACTTCATTTCGGCCGGAAAGACTTTATTATTCACATTTGGAGGTTGGAAAGCCAAACTTTTGCTGTTTTCACTTTATGTCCGTTCAAACGAAGAATCCCAATCCTCCTTAGTAGGAAAAGCTCGAAAGAGGAGACATTACCCGTTTGAACCAAAAGCATGACTATGTGAATTACGTAGTGGAAGGCCATCAAAGAAATGACTTTTTTTTTTTTTTTTTTTTGCTTTTGTGAATTAAGGATTAGGGATATTTTTGAAATTTTAGAATGAGTCCGGTTGGTCAATTTGAAAATATGGGCAAAGAGTCTTTTTACAGATCTTTCAATTTTGGTATTTTCATAAAAAAGAAAAACATATTCTATTTGAAGGTTGGAAAAGCCAAATTTGTGCTCCTTTCACTTTATCTCCATCCAAACAAAGCATTTCAATCCTCCTAAGTAGGAAATGCTCGAAAGAGGAGTCATTGCCCATTTGAACTGAAAGCACGACTATGTCAAGTACGTAGTTGAAATAGCCATCTCAAAGTTTTTCTTTAATGGTTTGAGGATTATGAATACTTTTAGAAATTCTAAAATAACTTTGATTTGTCAATTTGAAAAGATGGGTAAAAAGTCTTTTAACGGGTCTTTCAATTTTGGTCTTTCCTTTAAAAAAACATGAGAGATTCCATTATAAACTCACATGCCTTGAACATTAGGAATATTTTTTGAAATTGTAATTTTTTTTTCCCTTGTGATTCAAGGATTAGGAATATTTTTAGAAATTTTAGAATGATTCCTATTGACTGCCTGTGATTGCAAGAACAATAGACACAGATAATGTGCAAATGGATAACATTATGGGCTAATTCTAAGTTATGGCCGTGTCCAATAGCCATATTTCTGCCCTTGATGGATTTGCCATCCCTTGGAACTTCAATAGTTCCTGCGAATCTTGTTCGTAATTTATCTAATCATATTTAATTTGTCGTTAATCTTTTATGAAATGATGTGAAGATAAATGAAATCTGAAAATATTTTCCATCTATGATTATGATCTTTTGTTTTTGAAATTCGAGAATTGGGAATAGTGTTAAGAAGTATAGAATGACTTATGCTCGTCAATATGAAAGATGGGCAAAAGTCTTCAAAATCATGTAATTTCCAGTTTTTGAGAAAAGAATATTTTCCCAACTTCAGAGTTTGTCCCATCCCTTTTTAGAAATAATACATATTTTTTTATCCATCGTTGTCTGAGTCGAAGTAGCCATCTAAGAAATGACTTTTTTTTTTCTTTTTTTTTTTTTGCTTTTGTGAATTGAGGATTAGGGATATTTTTAGAAATTTTAGAATGAGTCCGGTTGGTCAAATTGAAAATATGGGCAAAGAGTCTTTTTACAGGTCTTTCAATTTTGGTCTTTTCATAAAAAAGAAAAACATATTCCATTTGAAGGTTGGAAAAGCCAAATTTGTGCTCCTTTCACTTTATCTCCATCCAAACAAAGCATCTCAATCCTCCTAAGTGGGAAAAGCTCGAAAGAGGAGTCATTGCCCATGTGAACTAAAAGCACGACTATGTCAAGTACGTAGTTGAAATAGCCATCTCAAAGTTTTTCTTTGATGGTTTGAGGATTATGAATACTTTTAGAAATTGTAAAATAACTTTGATTTGTCAATTTGAAAAGATGGGTAAAAAGTCTTTTAACGCGTCTTTCAATTTTGGTCTTTCCTTTAAAAAACATGAGAGATTCCATTATAAACTCACATGCCTTGAACATTAGGAATATTTTTGAAATTGTAATTTTTTTTTTCCCTTGTGATTCAAGGATTAGGAATATTTTTAGAAATTGTAGAATGACTCCTATTGACTTTTGTGATTGCAAGAACAATAGACACAGATAATGTGCAAATGGATAACATTATGGGCTAATTCTAACTTATGGCCGTGTCCAATAGCCATATTTCTGCCCTTGATGCATTTGCCATCCCTTGGAACTTCAATAGTTCCTGCGAATCTTGTTCGTAATTTATCTAATCATATTTAATTTGTCGTTAATCTTTTCTGAAATGATGTGAAGATAAATGAAATCTGAAAATATTTTCCATCTATGATTATGATCTTTTGTTTTTGAAATTCGAGAATTGGGAATAGTGTTGAGAAGTATAGAATGACTTATGCTCGTCAATATGAAAGATGGGCAAAAGTCTTCAAAATCATGTAATTTCCAGTTTTTGAGAAAAGAATATTTTCCCAACTTCACAGTTTGTCCCATTCCTTTTTAGAAATAATACATATTTTTTTATCCATCGTTGTCGAGTCGAAGTAGCCATCTAAGAAATGACTTTTTTTTTTTTTTTTTTTTTTTTGTGAATTGAGGATTAGGGATATTTTTAGAAATTTTAGAATGAGTCCGGTTGGTCAATTTGAAAATATGGGCAAAGAGTCTTTTTACAGGTCTTTCAATTTTGGTCTTTTCATAAAAAGAAAAACATATTCCATTTGAAGGTTGGAAAAGCCAAATTTGTGCTCCTTTCACTTTATCTCCATCCAAACAAAGCATCTCAATCCTCCTAAGTAGGAAAAGCTCGAAAGAGGAGTCATTGCCCATGTGAACTGAAAGCACGACTATGTCAAGTACGTAGTTGAAATAGCCATCTCAAAGTTTTTCTTTGATGGTTTGAGGATTATGAATACTTTTAGAAATTGTAAAATAACTTTGATTTGTCAATTTGAAAAGATGGGTAAAAAGTCTTTTAACGGGTCTTTCAATTTTGGTCTTTCCTTTAAAAAACATGAGAGATTCCATTATAAACTCACATGCCTTGAACATTAGGAATATTTTTTGAAATTGTAATTTTTTTTTTTCCCTTGTGATTCAAGGATTAGGAATATTTTTAGAAATTGTGGAATGATTCCTATTGATTGCCTGTGATTGCAAGAAAAATAGACCTAGATAATGTGCAAATGGATAACATTATGGGCTAATTCTAACTTATGGCCGTGTCCAATAGCCATATTTCTGCCCTTGATGCATTTGCCATCCCTTGGAACTTCAATAGTTCCTGCGAATCTTGTTTGTAATTTATCTAATCATATTTAATTTGTCGTTAATCTTTTATGAAATGATGTGAAGATAAATGAAATTTGAAAATATTTTCCATCTATGATTATGATCTTTTGTTTTTGAAATTCGAGAATTGGGAATAGTCTTAAGAACTATAGAATGACTTATGCTCGTCGATATGAAAGATGGGCAAAAGTCTTCAAAATCATGTAATTTCCAGTTTTTGAGAAAATAATATTTTCCCAACTTGAGAGTTTCTCGCATTCCTTTTTAGAAATAATACATATTTTTTTATCCATCGTTGTTAGAGTCGAAGTAGCCATCTGAGATTCTCAACTAGTGGAAGACTTAGAAGACTAATGGGAGACTTGGAAGACTTCATTTCGGCCGGAAAGACTTTATTATTCACATTTGGAGGTTGGAAAGCCAAACTTTTGCTGTTTTCACTTTATGTCCGTTCAAACGAAGAATCCCAATCCTCCTTAGTAGGAAAAGCTCGAAAGAGGAGACATTACCCGTTTGAACCAAAAGCATGACTATGTGAATTACGTAGTGGAAGGCCATCAAAGAAATGACTTTTTTTTTTTTTTTTGTGAATTAAGGATTAGGGATATTTTTAGAAATTTTAGAATGAGTCCGGTTGGTCAATTTGAAAATATGGGCAAAGAGTCTTTTTACAGGTCTTTCAATTTTGGTATTTTCATAAAAAAGAAAAACATATTCTATTTGAAGGTTGGAAAAGCCAAATTTGTGCTCCTTTCACTTTATCTCCATCCAAACAAAGCATTTCAATCCTCCTAAGTAGGAAATGCTCGAAAGAGGAGTCATTGCCCATTTGAACTGAAAGCACGACTATGTCAAGTACGTAGTTGAAATAGCCATCTCAAAGTTTTTCTTTGATGGTTTGAGGATTATGAATACTTTTAGAAATTGTAAAATAACTTTGATTTGTCAATTTGAAAAGATGGGTAAAAAGTCTTTTAACGGGTCTTTCAATTTTGGTCTTTCCTTTAAAAAAACATGAGAGATTCCATTATAAACTCACATGCCTTGAACATTAGGAATACTTTTAGAAATTGTAGAATGATTCCTATTGACTGCCTGTGATTGCAAGAACAATAGACACAGATAATGTGCAAATGGATAACATTATGGGCTAATTCTAACTTATGGCCGTGTCCAATAGCCATATTTCTGCCCTTGATGCATTTGCCATCCCTTGGAACTTCAATAGTTCCTGCGAATCTTGTTTGTAATTTGTCTAATCATATTTAATTTGTCGTTAATCTTTTATGAAATGATGTGAAGATAAATGAAATCTGAAAATATTTTCCATCTATGATTAGGGGTGATCGGGTCCAGGGTGGGTAGGGTCTAGACCTGGACCCTGTACCCGACCCTGTTAAAACCGGTTCCCATTTTTTGGACCCTATATCCGACCCTGTTTGTATTGGACCCTATACCCGACCCACCCTATTTTTCCGATCCGGTTCCAGGGTCAACCCTGTTTCCATTGGAACCTGTTTTGCAATCTCTTGATATCCTATACAATTTCGAATTTTATATTAATAAGCGAGAAAATAACGTAATCTTCCTAATTTATATTGAAACATTAAACACTGATAATAAATTAATACATGAACTTTTTTACTAAACGGAAAATTAATGATCCATATGGCTAATTATAATAAATAAAATCATAAGGCAAAGAATTAGCAACAAACATGGGTCTAATATTAGTTTTATTCCCACAACTATTATATTAAGCTACTCGTTTATGCAAACATAACTCCTTATAAAAAAGAGAAATTAGGCAAACCAATCCATGTGATACACAAGAATTTGGCGGCGATGAACACCGTTCGTCCATCAAATTGTGTGAGAGGGAACCAGTGAAGAAGGGAAGCAAGTGAGGAAGAGGAATGACAAAGGAGGAGTGCCGTGCGTGTTTGAGTGAGCCAAGAGGAAAAATATCGTGTGATTGCGAGAGTAAGAATAGATATTGAGAGGAAAAAAAGTTTTGTACCTCTACTTACAAAACCGGTCCGGGAACCGGTCTCGAACCGGGTTTCGGTGGGTAATCACTTGGACCCCGTTCCCCGGACTGGTTTAAACCGGTTCCAATTTTGGGAACCTGTTCCCGAACCGGTTTCAATGGGAACCGGTTCCCGACCACATTTTCAGGTGGGCCGATCGAGGAACAGGGTATACCCGGTCCGGTTGCACACCCCTATCTATGATTACCATCTTTTGTTTTTGAAATTCGAGAATTGGGAATAGTCTTAAGAACTATAGAATGACTTATACTCGTCAATATGAAAGATGGGGAAAAGTCTTCAAAATCATGTAATTTCCTGTTGTTGAGAGAAGAATATTTTCCCAACTTCTGAGTCTCTCCCACTCCTTTTTAGAAATAATATAGATTTTTTTATCCGTCCTTGTTAGAGTCAAAGTAGCCATCTCAGATTCTCAACTAGTGGAAGACTTAGAAGACTAATGGGAGACTTGGAAGACTTCTTTTCGACCGGAAAGACTTTATTATTCACATTTGGAGGTTGGAAAGCCAAACTTGTGCTCTTTTCACTTTATGTCCGTCCAAACGAAGAATCCCAATCCTCCTTAGTAGGAAAAGCTCGAAAGAGGAGTCATTACCCGTTTGAACCAAAAGCATGACTATGTCAATTACGTAGTGGAAGTGGCCATCTAAGAAATGACTTTTTTTTTTTTTTTTTTTTTTTTTGCTTTTGTGATTTGAGGATTAGGGATATTTTTAGAAATTTTAGAATGTGTCCAGTTGGTCAATTTGAAAATATGGGAAAAGATTCTTTTTACAAGTCTTTCAATTTTGGTCCGTTCATAAAAAAAAAAAAAGAAGAAGACATATTCCATTATAAATTCACATGCCTTCAACATAAATATTTTGTGTTATGTTTCTGTTTGACTAGGAGGATTATAATGTCACATTTGAAGGTTGGAAAAGCCAAATTTGTGCTCCTTTTACTTTATCTCCATCCAAACAAAGCATCCCAATCTTCCTAAGTAGGAAAAGCTCGAAAGAAGAATCATTGCCCATTTGAACCGAAAGCATGACTATGTCAACCACATAATTGAAATAGCCTCTCAGAGTCTTTCTTTTATGATTTAATGATTATGAATACTTTTAGAGATTGTAGAATGACTTTGGTTTGTCAATTTGAAAAGATGGGTAAAATGTCTTTTCATGGGTCTTTCAATTTTGGTTTTTCCTTTAAAAATATGAGAGATTCTATTATAAACTCACATGTCTTGAACATTAGGAATATTTTTAGAAATTGTGATTTTTTTTTCTCTTGTGATTCAAGGAGTAGGAATATTTTTAGAAATTGTGGAATGATTCCGGTTCGTCAATTTGAAAAGATGGGTAAAAAGTTGTTTCACGGGTCTTTCAATTTTGGTCATTCCTTTAAAAAAATATGAGAGATTCCATTATAAACTCACATGCCTTGAACATTACTATTTTATGTTCTTTTTCTTTTCGACTTGGAGGACTATAATGTTTACAGTTGGAGGTTGGAAAGCCAAATTTGTACTCTTAACACTTTATCTCCGTCCTAACGAAGTATCCCAATCCTCCTAAGTGGGAAAAGCTCAAAAGAGGAGTCATTGCCCATTTGAACCGAAAGCACGACTATGTCAACTACGTAGTTGAAATAGCCATCTCAGAGTTTTTCTTTTATGATTTGAGGATTATGAATACTTTTAGAAATTGAAGAATGACTTTGGTTTGTCAATTTGAAAAGTGGGTAAAATGTCTTTTCATAGGTCTTTCAATTTTGGTGTTCTTTGGAAAAACATGGGAGATTCCATTATAAACTCACATGCCTTGAGCATAATTATTTTGTGTTCTTTTTCCTTTTTATTAGGAGGATTATAATCTAACAGATTCCTATCATTTTGAGCAAGCCTCCAATGCATCCGATCTAATTACTCCTATCAACCCAAAATATTTTCACTATATTTGTGAGGAGGGATTAGTAGGGAAAACAAACGGTTCAAAAAGATAATCATGTTCGGATGGATGGAAACAAACGGAGGGAAAGTGTTAAAAGAGATCATGAGAGATTAGAGGGGATTGATTTGGTTAATTCTATGTATATTTTAAATCCCTTCCAATCTTTCTAAATTTCAAAGGTTCAAGGGATTTGAAGAGATTTACGTACTAATAAATAGACTTATTCTTTTTTCTCATTGAAATCCTAATATTACATCTGTTGATGAACACATAAAAGATATTTATGTCATTGTTGAAATATTCCATATTTCTACCTATGACCTCCTTAAATTTCCATTGGATCTTCTATAGTTTCCGTGAGATTTATGCTTGTTCGTAATTAATTTAATCATATGTAATTTGTCATCAATTTTGTATAAAACGAGATGATGTGGGTATATAAAATTTAAAAATATTTTAAACCGATGATTAATCTTTTCTTTATGTGATTTGAGGACTGGGATCACTCCTAAAAACTGTAGAATGACTCCAATTAGTCAATCTAAAAGACGGACAAAAGTCATGAAAAAATATGTAATTGCCCATTGTTGGGAGAAGAACATTTTCCAAACCTCAAAATTTCTTCGACTCTCTTTATTACATTATAAAGATTTTTCATCCATAGCTCAAAGACACGGTTAAGTGTATTTACTATTAAAGGTCATGCTTCTAATTATAGTCAAATTGTTTCTTATGCATTTTCCACGTCGTCGAAGTTGAAGTGGCCATCTTTGATCGTCAACTAGTGGAAGACTTGGAAAGACTCTTTCATCCATTAGCTCAAATGAGTTCCATCAGTAAATGGGTCTATTGACTGCCTGTGATTGCATGAACAAACGACACAGATAATGTGTAAATGGGTAACATTATGGGCTAATTCTAACTTAAGGCCGTGTCCAATGGCCATATTTTTGCCCTCAATGTGTTTGCCATCCCTTGGAACGTCAATAGTTCCTGTGAATCTTGTTCATAATTTATCTAACCATATTTAATTTGTCATTAATCTTTTATGAAATGATGTGAAGATATATAAAATTTGAAAATATTTTCGATCTATGATTACGATCTTTTCTTTTTGCAATTTGAGAACTGGGAATAGTTTTAAGATCTATATAATGACTTATGCTCGTCGTATAAGATGCGCAAAAGTCTTCAAAATCATGTAATTTTCTGTTTTTGAGAAAAGAATATTTTCCCAACTTCAAAGTCTCTCCCACTCCTTTTTAGAAATAATACAGATTTTTTATCCATCGTTGTCGAGTCGAAGTAGCCATCTCAGATTCTCAACTAGTGGAAGACTTAGAAGACTAATGAGAGACTTAGAAGACTTCTTTTTGGCTGGGAAGACTTTATTATTCACATTTGGAGGTTGGAAAGCCAAACTTGTGCTATTTTCACTTTATCTTCGTCCAAACGAAGAATCTTAATCCTCCTTGGTAGGAAAAGCTAGAAGGAGGAGTGGCCAACCAAGAGACGATATTATTATTATTATTATTAGTATTATTATTATTAGTATTATTATTATTATTATTATTATTATTATTATTATTATTATTATTATTATTATTATTATTATTATTATTATTATTATTATTATTATTATTGTTATTATTATTATTATTATTATTATTATTATTATTATTACTGTTATTATTTTTGTTATTATTATTATTGTTATTATTATTATTATTATTATTATTATTGTTATTATTATTATTATTATTATTATTATTGTTATTCTTGTTATTGTTATTATTGTTATTATTATTATTATTCTTGTTATTATTCTTATTATTATTATTATTATTATTATTATTATTATTATTATTATTATTTTTATTATTGTTATTGTTATTATTATTATTATTATTGTTATTATTATTATTGTTGTTGTTATTATTGTTCTTATTGTTATTATTATTGTTGTTATTATTATTATTTTTGTTATTATTGTTATTATTGTTATTATTATTATTGTTATTATTATTCTTATTGTTGTTATTATTATTCTTATTATTCTTATTATTGTTATTATTATTGTTATTATTATTGTTATTATTATTGTTATTATTATTGTTATTATTATTCTTATTGTTATTCTTATTGTTATTGTTATTGTTATTGTTATTATTATTGTTATTATTATTGTTATTAATGATTGTTATTATTACTATTGTTATTGTTATTATTATTATTATTATTCTTATTTTTATTACTATTGTTATTGTTATTATTATTATTATTGTTATTGTTATTATTATTGTTATTATTATTTTTATTTTTATTTTTTTGCTTTTGTGATTTGAGGATTAGGGATATTTTTAGAAATTTTAGAATGAGTCCTCCGGTTGGTCAATTTGAAAATATGGGCAAAGAGTCTTTTTACAGGTCTTTCAATTTTAGTCTTTTCATAAAAAAAGAAGAAGACATATTCCATTATAAACTCAAATGTCTTCAACATAAATATTTTGTGTTCTTTTTCTATTTGACTAGAAGGATTATAAGGTTACATTTGAAGGTTGGAAAAGCCAAATTTGTGCTCCTTTCACTTTATCTCCATCCAAACAAAGCATCCCAATTCTCCTAAGTAGGAAAAGCTCGAAAGAGGAGTCATTGCCCATTTGAACCGAAAGCAAGACCACGTCAACTATGTAGTTGAAGTAGCCATCTCAAAATTGATTTTTTTTTTCTTTTGCGATTTGAAAATTAGGAATTCTTTTAGAAATTGTAGAATTACTCTGGTTCATCAATTTGAAAAGATGGGTACAAAATCTTTTCACAGATCTTTCAATTTTGGTCTTTACATAACAAAATCATGAGAGATTCCAATATAAACTCACATGCCTTCAACATAACTATTTTGTGTTCTTTTTCTTCGTGAGTAGGATGATTATAATGTTCACGTATGGAGGTTAAAAAGCAAAACTTGTGCTATTTTCACTTTATCTCCGTCCAAATAAAGCATCCCAATCCTCCTAAGTAGGAAAAGCTTGAAAGAGGAGTCATAGCCCGTTTGAATCGAAAGCACGACTATGTCAACTACATAGTTGAAGTAGCCATCTCAGAGTTGATTTTTTTTCTCTTGTGATTTAAGGATTAGGAATATTTTTAGAAATTGTAGAATGATTCCGGTTTCGTCAATTTGAAAAGATGGGTAAAATGTCTTTTCACAGGTCTTTCAATTTTGGTCTTTTATTTGAAAAACATGAGAGATTCCATTATAAACTCACATGCCTTGAACATTACTATTTTGTGTTCTTTTTCTTTTGGACTAGGAGGATTATAATGTTTACAGTTGGAGGTTGGAAAGCCAAATTTGTACTCTTTTCACTTTATCTCGGTCCTAATGAAGCATCCCAATCCTCCTAAGTAGGATGTAAATGTTGATGAACTTGGACTTGAGCTCGTTTTTAGCAATCTCTCGAGGTGGAAGTATCGCGGTTTTACTATGTGCCCACAACAAATGGGTTCAGAGTCGAGGATTAATAATTGGCCTACTCCCAATGTATCAGATTTCCGACTGGCGATCGATGAAGAAAAAAAGAGAAAAATTTAGCAAATTTTAAATATATTGCAAAAATCATTTACGTCAGTGCCAATCATGTCACGTAAAAAAACAACTGATATCGACTGGATACTCACAGAAGAATTTCCAAGTCAAAACTAGCTAGGATGATTATATTAGAAAATCTTCAAGACGTTTAGATCTAAATTAACAAAATTAAAAATTTTAATATTGAATTAGCTGCCGTACAATAGGTTTAGGACATTATGGTCAATTATTCCCACTTTTATTAATGGATTGGAAGTAAGTTGTGTTTTCGTGATAACTTAATCTTTATTTAATGAGAAATGTCATGAAAATAAAAAAGAAGATTCTTTTGTTTTCTTTGCAACATTTTAGTGTACTTTTGCTAAATATTTTTTTTTCTCTCATTGCTCTCCTTAATACTCGCAAGTACATCATCTTCAAAGTTGGTTTGCTCTCCATGCACTTTTGCTGGATCTATTTGCTCTTCATATTATTTTATTTTTGCAGCTTTTCGTGAAAAATATTTCGAAACAGTCAAACGTGTTCTTAATCTAATAGAATCCTATCATTTCGAGCAAGCCTCCAATGCATCCGATCTAATTACTCCTATCAACCCAAAATATTACTATATTTGTGAGGAGGGATTAGCAGGGAAAACAAACGGTTCAAAAAGATAATCATGTTCGGATGGATGGAAACAGACGGAGGGAAAGTGTTAAAAGAGATCATGAGAGATTAGAAGGGATTGATTTGGTTAATTCTATGTATATTTTAAATCCCTTCCAATCTTTCTAAATATCAAAGGCTCAGAGGGATTTGAAGAGATTTATGTACTAATAAATAGACTTATTCTTCTTTCTCATCGAAATCCTAATATTACATTTGTTGATGAACACATAAAGATATTTATGTCATTGTTGAAATATTCCATATTTCTACCTATGACCTCCTTAAATTTCCATTGGAGCTTCTATAGTTTCCGTGAGATTTATGCTCGTTCGTAATTAATTTAATCATATATAATTTGTCATCAATTTTGTATAAAACGAGATGATGATGATGATATATAAAATCTAAAAATATTTTAAACCGATGATTAATCTTTTCTTTATGTGATTTGAGGATTGGGATCACTCCTAGAAATTGTAGAATGACTCCAATTAGTCAATCTAAAAGACGGACAAAAGTAATGAAAAATTAGGTAATTGTCCATTGTTGGGAGAAGAACATTTTCCAAACCTCAAAATTTCTCCAACTCTCTTTATTACATTATAAAGATTTGTCATCCATAGCTCAAAGACACGGTTAAGTGCATTTACTATTAAAGGTCATGCTTCTAATTGTAGTCAAATTGTAGAATGACTTTGGTTTGTCAATTTGAAAAGATGGGTGAAAAGTCTTTTCACGGGTCCTTCAATTTTGGCCTTTCCTTTAAAAAACATGAGAGATTCCATTATAAACTCACATGCCTTGAACATTAGGAATATTTTTTGAAATTGTAATTTTTTTTTCTCTTGTGATTCAAAGATTAGGAATATTTTTAGAAATTGTAGAATGATTCCTATTGACTGCCTGTGATTACATGAACAACATACACGGATAATGTGCAAATGGATAACATTATGGGCTAATTCTAACTTAAGGCCATGTCCAATAGCCATATTTCTGCCCTTGATGCGTTTGCCGTCCCTTGGAACTTCAATAGTTCCTGCGAATCTTGTTCATAATTTATCTAACCATATTTAATTTGTCGTTAATCTTTTATGAATTGATGTGAAGATATATGAAGTCTGAAAATATTTTCCATCTATGATTACGATATTTTCTTTTTGCAATTCGAGAACTGGGAATAGTCTTAAGAACTATAAAATGACTTATGCTTGTCAATATGAAAGATGGGCAAAAGTCTTCAAAATAATGTAATTTCCTGTTTTTGAGAGAAGAATATTTTCCCAACTTCAGAGTCTCTCCCACTCCTTTTTAGAAATAATACAGATTTTTTTTTATCCATCGTTGTTAGAGTCGAAGTAGCCATCTCAAATTCTCAACTAGTGGAAAACTTAGAAGACTAATGGGAGACTTGGAAGATTTTTTTTCGGCCGGAAAGACTTTATTATTCACATTTGGAGGTTGGAAAGCCAAACTTGTGCTCTTTTCACTTTATCTCCGTCCAAACGAAGAATCCCAATCCTCCTTAGTAGGAAAAGCTTGAAAGAGGAGTCATTATCCGTTTGAACCAAAAGCATGACTATGTCAATTACGTAGTTGAAGTGGCCATCTAAGAAATGACTTTTTTTTTTTTTTTTTTTGCTTTTGTGATTTGAGGATTAGGGATATTTTTAGAAATTTTAGAATGAGTCCGGTTGGTCAATTTGAAAATATGGGCAAAGAGTCTTTTTACAGGTCTTTCATTTTTGGTCTTTTCATAAATAAGAAAAAATGACATATTCCATTATAAACTCACATGCCTTCAACATAAATATTTTGTGTTCTTTTTCTATTTGACTAGGAGGATTATAATGTTACATTTGAAGTTGGAAAAAGCCAAATTTGTGCTCCTTTCACTTTATCTCCATCCAAACAAAGCATCCCAATCCTCCTAAGTGGGAAAAGCTCGAAGGAGGAGTCACTGTCCATTTGAACTGAAAGCACGACTACGTCAACTATGTAGTTGAAGTTGCCATCTCAGAATTGATTTTTTTTCTTTTGCGATTTGAAAATTAGGAATACTTTTAGAAATTGTAGAATTACTTTGGTTCATCAATTTGAAAAGATGGGTACAAAATCTTTTCACAGGTCTTTCAATTTTGGTCTTTACATAAAAAAATCACGAGAGATTCCATTATAAACTCACATGCCTTCAACATAACTATTTTGTGCTCTTTTTTTTTGTGAGTAGGATGATTATAATGTTTAGGTATGGAGGTTAAAAAGCAAAACTTGTGCTATTTTCACTTTATCTCTATCCAAATAAAGCATCCCAATCCTCCTAAGTAGGGAAAGCTCGAAAGAGGAGTCACAGCCCGTTTGAATCGAAAGCACGACTATGTCAACTACATAGGTGAGGTAGCCATCTCAGAGTTGATTTTTTTTCTCTTGTAATTCAAGGATTAGGAATATTTTTAGAAATTGTAAAATGATTCCGGTTTGTTAATTTGAAAAGATGGGTAAAAAGTCTTTTCACAGGTCTTTCAATTTTGGTCTTTCCTTTAAAAAAACATGAGAGATTCCATTATAAACTCACATGCCTTGAATAGTACTATTTTGTGTTCTTTTTCTTTTCGACTAGGAGGATTATAATGTTTACAATTGGAGGTTGGAAAGCCAAATTTGTACTCTTTTCACTTTATCTCGGTCCTAATGAAGCATCCCATTCCTCCTAAGTAAGAAAAGCTCAAAAGAGGAGTTGTTGCCCATTTGAACTGAAAGCACAACTATGTCAACTACGTAGTTGAAATAGCCATCTCAGAGTTTTTCTTTTATGATTTGAGGATTATGAATACTTTTAGAAATTGTAGAATGACTTTGGTTTATCAATTTGAAAAGATGGGTAAAATGTCTTTTCATAGGTCTTTCACTTTTGGTCTTTTTGGGAAAAACATGGGCGATTCCATTATAAACTCACATGCCTTGAGCATAACTATTTTGTGTTCTTTTTCTTTTTGATTAGGAGGATTATAATGTTTGTATTTGGAGGTTGGAAAGCCAAACTTGTGATATTTTCACTTTATATCTGTCCAAACGAAGCATCCCAATCCTCCTAAGTAGGAAAAGCTTGAAAGAGGAGTCTTTGCCCGTTTGAACCGAAAGCTTGACTACATTGACTACATAGTTGAAGTAGCCATCTTAGGGCTGATTTTTTTTTTTTTTTCTCTTTTGTGATTTGAGGATTAGAGATACTTCTAGAAATTGTAAAATGACTCCAGTTCGTTAACATGAAAAGATAGGTAAAAGTCTTTTCAAGGTCTCTCAATTTTTGTTTTTTCATGGAAAAAATGGGAAATTCCAAATTAAACTCACAAGCCTTCAACATAATTATTTTGTGTTCTTTTTATTTTTGACTAGGGGGACTATAATGTCTACATTTGGAGGTTGGAAAGCCAAACTTGTGCTCTTTCCACTTTTATCCCTGTCCAAATGAAACATCCCAATCCTCCTAAGTAGGAAAAGCTCAAAAGAGGGGTCTTTGCCCATTTGAACCGTAAGCATGACTACATCGACTACTTGATTTGCAGGACCCTCTTTGGCCAAACCATTCAACACGAGTCCAACTCTAGACGAAATTCTACACAACATCAATGAAAACTTATTCATGATTTTTGGGCATGCATATGAGATCCAATTAATTGTAAATCTAAAATATATTAGATTGTAATTATTAATTTTTTGTAACATACGACATTGACTCCTTATTAAAGAGGCCAATTAATTATAAATTCTGAAATATTTTAGATATTATTTATATGCTGCAAATATAAATGATTTATTCACCGATAATTTGACACGCAAGTATATCAACCAAACGGTTTCTCCGGGAAAGCTGAAGTTTGACATTCTCAAATAAATGAATCCCGCCAGCATCACATATCAACACGTACATGTCATTGTTGTTTCACATCGGACCAGATTAAAAGAACCTGTAGAAGTTATGCAACTGTGGTCGAGGCCGACAACGTGACTGTTAAATTCGACACACTCCGCACCCTCCCATGAGAAGCAATCTTCAATTCCACCTAGTGACGATCATGATTCTAGCTTAGGATAAATTCAACGAGAATCGACTCAACTTATTTTGAGACTCCGTATAAACATGCCCATATGTGACATTGATTAGTTATGTAATGCTGTGTATCTAGTTTGAACTGAAAATGGGTATAAATGAATTAAGATTCTTATCATTCTTTACTTCATGTCAACTCATGTTTCCATTGGCTATTGAGTAGATGCTATTTTCTTGTTCGATATTCTCTCTTTCTAACTGTTTTTTTCTCCCCTAGAAAATCATGTCATATCATCGTGTAACAGAACATTTATATCAGCAATGTATACGTATTAATGCTTGTTGTGATCAGGTGCCGAGGGGGAATCATTTGGACATCTTGGCTATTATAGAGATTCTAATTTTGGAGATGTACTAGTTCCAAAATCTTATTTCCAGAAACTAGTAGACGGAGAAGATAAATACAAAAGTCATTTAGAATGGCAATAACAAGGGGATAGCTTGTTATCCTTAATCATCAATTTATTTCATGAAGAGGTTTCTAATATGGATTTGGAAGAACGAAATGGTGCGTTTGGTGGCACCGTGGCCACAAAAATTTTAAAAAAAAAAAAATTACCAAAGTTTTCTCATTGGGCAAGTAAAAGTTGCAAAAGTTGGAGTGAAAAACTTCACTCTTCGAATACTAATAAGGAATACTTGGAAATATGATTGAGAATGTGTTAATTAACATACTATCAAGAAGGTACAACCGTTTGACCTCTTCAAAAAGCATACAAGCGATGGAAATTTCACCTCTGTTGTATAATTCTGAATAGATCATTTGCACTCATCATGATCAACGGATCAAATATGCTTCTAGAATGATTATTTCCTTTTAATCCACATCCTAAGACTTTGGCCGTGAATAGCACGGGCCTATAGGCTTTTTCCATTTCTTGGACCGCTTCTTTTTCCTCAATCAAACCCAAGTGTCTTTTCAGATTTGTATAGTGCGTGAATAGTCGAAGCAGCATGAAATTTCAACCATCAAATTGCTTATCGCTCCCTATAAAAGCTTCTTCAATGAAAATTAACTCCACCAAAAAGAAGAAAAACAACACAAAAATATGGCACCCTCTTTATTCTACATGTTTTGTACTTTGATTTTCTTCCTCGCTATGTTTCCTACTTCATTTGCTAATGCCTTATGTCATGCAGATGAGAACTCTGCCTTGATGGAATTCAAGAGAAGTTTTCGAAACAGCAAAGCAGGTTCATCTTCAACACAGCTTGGGCTTTATTCTGGTTGTGTTTATCCGAAGATTGAATCATGGTTAGAAGATGGACATGGAGATTGTTGCTTATGGGATGGCGTTGAGTGCGACGAGGCCAATGGTCATGTGACAAGCCTTGACCTTAGTAATAGTTGTCTCTTTGGTACCATAACTTCCAACACTAGCCTCTTTCGCCTCCGCCACTTGGAATCGCTCAATCTTGCTTGGAATGACTTCAACTCTACCTTAATCCCACATGGCATTGGCAATCTTTCTAGGTTACACTACCTTAATCTCTCTGGTTCATACTTTTCGGGGAAAATTCCATCAGATATCTCACAGCTCTCGAGATTAATTTCCCTTGATTTGTCTTTTGCGTGGGTGTCTCTACCCAACCTAAACAACTTTATTCAGAACTTTACTATGCTTAGAGAACTTGATCTCTCTTATACAAACATAACATCACCGTTCCCAAAAGTAGTTGCAAACTTCTCCTCTTTGAAGTTGCTTAAACTTATATCTTGTCAATTGCATGGAGAGTTTCCAGTAAGCATCTTTCATTTACCAAATCTAGAATTCCTCGACATTGGTGACAATGCAAACCTTTCTGGTTTTATACCAGAACAACATTGGGGTAGTCGCCTGAAATCTTTGTCTCTTCATGGCACAAATTTTTCAGGTGAAATACCCATTTCGATTGGAAACCTCATTTTCTTGAATGAATTATCAATTTGTGATTGTCATTTCTCAGGTTCACTTCCCACTTCACTGAGTAATCTTTCTCAGCTTACTTTTATGGATATATCGGTTAATAAATTCCAAGGTCATATCCCGGCTTCGTTCGCTAACCTTACCCAGCTGTCAACTCTATCTCTCCGTTCCAATAATTTCAGCAGTGGTATTTGGCATTGGCTCATCAGCTTGGCAAAACTCACCTATTTGGAACTTTCAGGTATTATTCCATCCAATAGCAAGGTTCCTCAAATAAAAAAAAAATGTTGATATTCAATCGGTAGCCAAGCTAATCGTCCATGTTTTTTTACATTTGGCAGATGTTCAGTTAAGTGGTCCAGTTCCATCTTTATTTGAGAACTTGACGCGGTTGGTTAAGCTCGACCTTTCATCCAACCATTTGCAAGGTGAAATTCCAAACTCATTATGGGAACTCGAGAATCTTGAATATTTGGATCTTAGTGGGAATGATTTGAGTGGCACTATGGATTTACACAAACTTAAGAGCTTGAGAATGTTGAATTTGAACACCAACAACATATCTTTTGTCAGCAAGACTGAGATGAATGTCACTCTTCCAAAACTTTCCACTTTAATTTTACATTCATGCAACTTGCATAAGTTCCCAAAGTTTTTAGGCTACCTAAGTGGATTAGAGTGGGTAGATCTTTCACACAACAAAATTGGAGGGAGTACTCCTACATGGATGGGGAATGGTAGCAAAGAATCCTTATGGTATATGGATCTTTCTCACAATTTTCTAAGTGGCTTTGAGAACAACCAAATCAATCTTTCACAACCCAAATTGACCTATCTTGACATTAGTTCTAACCTGCTCACAACAGAACTCCCTACTCCACCTCCATCAGTGACCTATTTTAACATCTCCAATAACATCCTCTTTGGAGAAATTCAATCTATTTGTGGAGCAAGATCCCTCTTTATTCTTGATTTGTTCAACAATAATTTGAATGGCACAATTCCTTCTTGTTTGGGAAATATTGATTCTTTATCAATTTTGAATCTTGGGAAAAATAAACTTGAAGGCACGATTCCCGAAGCTTACCCAAAAGGTTGTGCATTGAAGTTGATTGTTCTCACAGAGAATCGATTGCAAGGGCCTATTCCAAGGTCATTGGTAAATTGTACAATGCTAGAGTATTTAAACCTTGGTGATAATCAAATTCTTGATGGGTTCCCTTCATGGCTATCTGAATTGACCAAGCTAAAAGCTGTTATCTTGAAATCCAATAAGTTCCATGGTCCAATAGAAACATATCAAAGCCAATTTAATTTCAGCAATTTACATATCATGGACCTTTCCAATAATAGTTTCAATGGTGAATTTCCTTGCAAGTTGTTGAAGAGTTTCCATGCCATGGAAGTGGTTGTTAGTCAAGATCAATTGGAATATATGAATACTTTCGAGGTGATCCCTTCATCCTTATCTACAGTTGCTAGATTTTTATACTATGCGATGAAATTGACTAGTAAGGGCACAGAAAGGGAGTACTCAAAGGTTCCATTTGCACTTATGCAAATTGACCTCTCTAATAACAAATTTGAAGGACACATACCTAGTCTCATTGGAGATTTGAAGTCACTTATTTTGCTTAACCTTTCAAATAATATTCTCACCGGTTCCATCCCACCTTCCCTAGCAAATTTGACAAAGCTTGAATCTCTAGATCTTTCTCAAAACAAGCTCTCAGGAGAGATCCCTCAACAGCTAGCCCAACTTACATTTCTTTCATTTTTCAATGTTTCTCATAATCAACTGTCGGGACCATTACCACGAGGGAGTCAATTTAACACATTTGTGGAAGATTCATTTTCTATGAATGAGGGGTTATGTGGAAGTCCTTTGCCAAAAAAATGCACAATGGCTAAGGATAACTTACCATTACCACCATCTTTTGAGGAAGAAATTGGCGAAGAGTCATGGTTCAACTTGGATTGGACATTTGTGCTAATTGGTGTTGGAGTCGGGTTTTTGATCGGCGTTGTGTTAGGGAACTTGATCATTGATGAGAAGAATAGGTGGTTCTTACACTTCTCCAAGAGAATGGCAAAAAGATGGAACAAATCGAGAGGGCAATGAACAATAAGGAGTTGTACATGCAATTAGATACTCTTGTGATACTGATCAATAATGTAATCTTTTCTGTATTTAGTTTCTACTAGAAATAAAAAAGATAGAGCATACAATATTCCTCTTATTATAGTATCCTTCGTTCGAATATAATTGGAAGAACAAGAGCGAGTTGTGCATCCACTCCGTGAAGACACAGGATCAAGGCCAAACAATCCTCATTCAAAGCAGAACTGATTCTGACCTTCATGTTAACGTGATAAGCCGCGAACACCTCAAACCTCATATTCAATTTACCTGCGATATCACATGCTTAATGGCCTCCTAAAATTGTCACGCATCTATGCAATCAGTATGAGCAAATAGTGTATAAGATGAATAACTCGAGACCAAACTCAAATTTAGCAATGAAGTCAATAGTTGAAGTGTACACCAGCAACCGGTTTTCACTCTAGTGGAGGCGAAAGGTCTCGGTCTTTGGCTCACGAAAACAGAGTGTGAGAGTTTACATTGAGTAAGGCCGTGACTGGATGTGATTGGCGAGTGGATCGGAAGGGGGAGGCCTCCGAAGCAAAGACGCCGAGAATTGAAACTAGTGAAGAGAGAGGGAACAAGAATCAAAGGCAGTGACAGTAGTGACAGAGAACAGAGATGAACGGAGTATGAATATGGAGACCTCTGAAGTGGCGACGCCGAGACTTGAAACCAGTGAAGAGAGAGTGAATGAGAATGTAAGGTAGTGACAGTAATGACCGAGAACAGAGATGGGGTATGATTGTTGATGTACCGTGACTGGTTACAAGTTATGACAACAATTGGCAAAGACAATGGAGGAGGGAAAGATGAAGATGGAAACCAGCGAGCCAGAGAGTGGAGGTAGGTTGGACGGTGATGTAATGGCTGGAGGTTGAAGGTGAGGGCTGTGGTGGCTGGCAAGGGGAGGAGCCGGAGATGAGAGAGAAGAGAGAGAAATTCCAAGGCGAGGTGTCCAAGTGAGATGAGGAGGGTGTTGACTTCGTGGGCCGGGCCGAACCGGGCCTCCGGGCCTGAACTCGACTGAACAGTTCCTGCGTGTTGTGAAATTGTATTACTGGGCTCGGTTCTCGCCAAAAATTCAATTGGGCCTTACCGCGAAAGTCAAACTGGACTGCTAAAGTTGACCCGCTCTCGATCCTCCGTTTTTCAAAATTTTAATTGTTGGGCCCGATATATCGATATTATAACGTCTCTGATGTGTATTAATCTTCTTCAAAAAATGTAATTTGAAATCATTGGCGAAATTTGGGTGCCAGTCAATTTGTTGTTGATTCAATTATTTGAACTCATTTACACTTGCTGGAAGATACGGTATCGATTTTCATGTCAATTTATCACCAAATAATCACCAATTTTGGTCTTGAATGCCCCTGAATCAATTATGAATGTTGCTGGATATTATTAATCAGGCGTGAATTGGAATGGTTTCGGCTTAGTTTGGTGGTTCTATCGATTGTCCATAACGTAGTGCCAATGTGAGATGGATTATCTATCAAGTTACCACATGTTCACACTTCTACTTTCTTTCTTTCTTTCTTTCTTTCTTTTTGGGTCGAAACACGTTCATAGTTCATTGGCTGGATGTTGCTGGAGGCTACAATTTGAGTGTGGCCTCGCAGCATTTGGCTTGGTTTGTTTTATCTTTCATTTACCTGTGATCAGTACTTAACATATTATTAGTTTCATAGCCTTTCGAACGCGTTTAAAGGTCATTTGTCTTGACAATTGCAAGCAATAAATGCTGGAAATTATTGAGAGTCTCAGTTTAGGCATGAAACTGAAGGGCATTGATGGAGATAATTCGAGGTTGAATCTCATGATTCATACCAATGCATTGGTATGCGATTCATTTCTAAGGCTTTTGGTTGGATTGAATTTCATTTGAATGGGTGAATTGGGGTTTACATGTGTTGAACGTTGCTGGTGGTTTCGGTTTAGGCTTTGATCTTGGAAGAGGTTGTGGTCATATAGGTGTTAAGGTGCTAGTTCATGTAGGTGCATAGGCAAAGGATCCATTTTATATCATTTTAATATCATTTAGTGTAATTTCCTTTGCATGAATAATTAGGTCTGCATATGATGGCGGGCGTCTGTAGTTTACTGAGTTTTAGGATGGTAATAAAACAAAAATCCTTTTAGTAAATAGGTCTCTTTTATGTCTCATTACGATTGTGGCGTCTTTAGCTTACAATGGCTCATGTTCCGGGGCTTACTAACAATGCCATGTATATTTTTTACCCGACATCTTATAGGGTTTATTTTCAAGTACTTTACTTTAGTACTGTTTTGCTTTCAAGTGTTGAATTCACTATCTTAATTTGGTGCATTAGAAATCATATAGTAATTCAGATTTGATCATAATCATAGACAATGATATCTTGATCTGAAAGCTTATTTCAATCTAAACAATTGACTGCGTCCAATTAGTTGTGTTTTCTACAAAAAGAATCCCATGAATGGTGACAATAAAGAGAATTCTAAGTCACAATTAGTACAAGCTTGGAAGAGTCCATGCTAAGCTATGCACCATCCTTTTCAATAGTAATTGTTTGTGCTTACTTAATACTTCATTAGCTTTTCTTGAGGAAGGTCGCGGCATGAGCTATTCCAAGTAACTTGCCATCGTGTGCTAAAATGCTAGTGTCATTATTATACAATGAGAGTGAAGAATGGGAATGGAATTTTCTCACATTGATAATAATTTTTTATGTGATAATGGACAACGAATGTTTAGAAAGGAATAAAAGAATAGTGAATACCTACTTACTGAAGATAAAAGAATTTTCTCCCCCTTTTTTTGGGTAAATTTCATAACTACATTAAACAAAATAAGTCAAGTCTCATCGTGTGAAGTATATGTACTCCCAGCGGAGTCTAATACAAAGGTCTCTAATAACATCTGGAACAGAAAAATAAATGACAAACCGCAGATGTTGTTCCTTTGCAAGTAGGGCAAAAAAATCTGCGTAAATGGGTAACGTTATTGACTAATTCTAATCTAAGGCCATCTCTCAGCGCCATGTATTTACCACGATGCGTTCACCGTTTGTCAAAGCTTTTATAGTTCCCGAGAGATTTTTGTTCGCACGTAATATGTCATAAGCACGGATATTTTGTCATTATAAATTCAGCAATGATATATAAATTTTAAAAATACTTTCAATTGATAATTACGACATATACTACTAGAAAACTTCTTAGTCGTCAATTTACAAGATGGGCAAAGTCTTCTCGTGGGTCTCTCAATTTTGGTTCCTATATGGAAAAAAAGTATGAGATGTTATTTATGAGGACTAACTATGAAATTATGACCACACATGAACAATCAATCACCGCATGCATGAGATTGCGACCAAATTTGTACCTTGTCAATATATGACTATTTTTTCCCTTTTAAAAAGAAAATGCCTATTTCCTTGTAACTCTTAACAGTACGTAAATAAATAAATAAAAGCATGGAGGCTTAAGCAATATCTTGAAATTGCGCAAGATCTACGGTAAAACATGCATACATAATATGTTCCGTTTTTAATTATCACTTTGTCAGTACCCCAAATTTTCATGTTCATTGTATATTTAGCTATAAAAACCCATGGAAACAGTGATCCACTAGGAAGTCAAGCGGCTATACCAATAGAATATGCCTGTTATTTACCCCGAAAATATTTGAATTTTTTTTGCTTGTTTGTATCAAATGATATCTCGAGTTAGATTTTGCATCAAAATTGAATTTTTCCCTTATTAGGATACACACGTAAGTGAGTTGTGTTGGAGAAACCCATATCAGAAAATTGATGTGGCGTAGAGTGATTCATATATCATAGTTGTCCCATAACTTATTGGCTTAAGCTTTTGAGTGAATGTGAATCCAAACATATTAACAGGCTTAAACTTGGACTCTCTCTTGGCAATCTCCTCATGTGAAGGTTTCAAACTTTTGTTGCACGCTCCCAACAAATGGTATTAGAGCTAGGTTGTGATTTCCAAGCAGGTGGGTATTGTGGTGTAACAACACGGCCCGAAATTGATGCAAAAGGATGCTTGAATTAAGGGAGAGTAGAACTAATATTGAGTTTACATGTGAGGGGGAGATTGTTCAGATGCATGTGTGAGTAAGTTGTGTTAGAGAAATTTTACATCGGAAAATTGATGTGATGTAGAGTAATTAATATATCATAGTTGACCCATAACTCATTAATTTAAGTTTTTTAGTGAATGTGAGTTTAACTGGATATATTAAGGAGTTCAGACTTGGGCTCTCTCTTGGCAATCTTTCTAGACGAAGGTATCATACTTTTGTTGCACACTTCCAACACCCCTTTGATCTTATTGGAAGTAGCTTTTGGAAGTAGGTGATTAAAACTGAAATTGAAGAGTTCATAAACAAATACTTTCTTACATTAGGCCATGAATGACGATGGACCTAATTAGGTAAAGATGAGCTCAAAAAATAGTCTTCTTGCCTTTAGTCACCCCCAATGTATCCTTTCACATAAAATTATGGGATAAGTGCATCAAAAGGCTTAGAACTTGTCATAATAGTGTAAATGAGTTCTAAAATTTAAAAAAAAAAAATGCAATAAAGTCCTAAAATTTGCCACCGAAGTGTAATTGAGTTTTAAAATTTTCAAAAAGTAAAATGAAGTTCTAAAACTTATCAAATTAGTCTAATCAATTCCTTCTATTGGTTACATTTTTGGAAAGTTTTAGGATTTTATTTTTATGACAAGATTTAGGACTGGATTGTATTTTTTTAAAGTTTTAAGACTCAATTATACTTTCTTCGTAAGTTTTAGGACTTTTTGTGCATTTATCCATAAAATGGATAAGTGCATCAGAAGTCTTAAAATATCTCACAAAAGTGCAATTGCCTCTTATCATTTATGTAATTAGGAAAAAAAAAAACTTGTAAAAGCTATGGCACACGTGCTTTCCTATACACAAAAATTGCGATCCATGAAAGCCATGGCAATACAAGCTCCTCTGACTCTGCTATTGCATACGTGCTCTAAAAACAAACACAAGAATTTTATTTAGGAAAAAAAAAAAAGACAATATCATGTCACCATCCTTAGTGTACATGCTTTATACTCGGATCTTTTTTCTTTTTTAAATCTTGGCGATTCATACATGCTTCGCTAATCCACGCGCTGATGAGAGCTCCACCTTGAAATGATTTTAAGTGGAGTCTCTCGGAATCAACTGAGCATATTCTCCTTGCGTTTATCCTAAACTCATATCATGCTCGTCGCTGGGTGGAAATGGAGATTAGTGCTCATGGGAAGGTATGGAGTGTAACGAATTCAGCAGTTGCATCGTTGGCCTAGACCTCAGTAGTGGTTATCTCTCTAGCACCACTAGTCTTTTTAATCTACTTTGTCGTGCTCACCCTTTGTCGGAACTTCATGCGATGGGATTTATGCTTATACGTAATTTATCGTAATCACATATGTTGTATCATTATTTTCATATAAAGTGAGGTAATGATATATAAAATCTGAAAATGTTTTCAGTGGAGGATTACCATCTTTTGTTTTTGTGATTCAAGGGCTAGGAATACTCCTAGGAATGGAGAATGACTTCCGTTCATCCACATGAAAGACGGGCAAAAGACTTTTTTTGGTGGCCTCTCAAATTTGGACTTTTTATTGAAAAAATATGAGATGCCATTTAAGAGGGCCAACTATGCAATTATGATTGTACATGAACCACTAGTCACCGCATGCATGAGAATGTGACCTAGTTTGTCCCTTGATGCATGACCATTTTTTTCCCTTTTGACATTACTTTAGGTAAAAAAAAAAAAAAAAAAAAAAAAAAAAAAGCCGGGAGACTTAAGCAATATGTTGAAATTGTAAAACATCCGCGGCAAGACATGCACAAATAGCGTGATTGATCTTAATCATCCTTTTTTAGTAAGGTTTCCCATGTTGATTGTTGATTCTATATATATGTGTGTGTTTTGGTCAGAATGGAAACATTTCATTAAGTAAGCAAAGATGAGAGGCCCGGTAAATGGGCATCATTACATAAGAGGTCCAACAAAGTTTGAGGAGGGGACAAGACCCAATTCAGAGGTAAGTAATTTTTCTTGTGGGCTTTGGCAACCCAATCTACAACAATATTGGCCTCTCTAGAGCAATGGACTATCTGGACATTTGGGAAAGCCCGCAGTTTTTCTTTGCACTTACTGACAATAGGTTGAATTTCCCAACTAAACTGATCTAAACTGTGCATGGCTTGGACTAATTGCGAACTATTTGACTCAAAGATAAGTACTTCGTGTCTTTTGGGGAAGAAAAAGTTAATGGCTTCCCATAAAGCTAGGGTTTCAACCATCAAAGGAGAAGAGGCTCTAATCACTTCAGCCACACCCGAGTCACGACAAACGCAAGCTATGGAGTTCCCCAACGAACCAGGTTCGTACGCCCCATCTATGTTAATCTTCAAAGCTCCTTCCTATGGTGGAATCCATGTCTGAGATGGTTCAGCTTCGTGGGTTCCAGATCTGCCGTTTTCGTGGGTCCTCTAGCTGGCTCCGCTTCGGTGGTTCTCTTCTCTAGGCCAAGATCGTAGCTCCCCTCTTCCTGCTCTGCTCCCTGAACTAGCGTAGCCTTCTGCTTCTAGCGCACTATACCCCTGTCTCAGCTTACCGCTTGGTCAAAGGCACATCTCTCCATTCGAATCACCCGGTCTCCTTCCCGATCTATCATCCACGTTGTCTCCCTCCACTCGGGTAAGAGATCGTGGCCTCCTGGTTCCAGATCCGCCTGCTCTGCACTCATCTCCCCCCGTATTTCGTTTATTCGAGGTTCTAATCCGAGATAGCTCTTCACCAGTTCCTGCTCTGCTGCAAGATCCGGAGTCCTCCTCTGCTCCAAGCGTTTTGTTACCCAGGCTCCATTCACCGCTCAGCTCTTGTCGCGAGGTTTATGCTTGACTCATCTGCTCTAGTTCCCGGTCTATCATCTGTTCTGACTCCTAGCATTCTGTTAGCAGGTCGCGGCTCCCCACCCGGCTCTCTGTTCCCCTGTCGCAGCTCTCTAATTTGCTCGCTACTCCCTATTTGGGTTGCTCTGTTCTTAGATCCGGCACTTGATCTATCTCTTGATCCACCCATCCTTAGATTCCATCTTTGATAGCTTTTCAATGCTACTTGTGCTGAATCTATGATGGCCGACGCCTCTGGTTCTCTAACCCGAAAGATGGCCTGATTTCGGGCCTTCCAAATAGACCATAACGTTACAGCTACCAAATTCAAGTTCGGAGGGTTAGTTGCCTTCTCTTTGAGTTTGCAGAACCATTCTTCTATCCTTGTCAAGCCCTGACTTGAAATCTTAATGTTCATCACAGGATTGACCCATATTTGTCTTGTCCACGAACACAACAAGAAGAGATGTTCCACCGTTTCCCTTTCATGATTGCATAATGGACAGATGGGATCAGGTAATATTTTCCTTCGAAATAGGTTATCCTTCATTGGTAGAGCGTTTTGACATAAGTTCCACATAAATTTTTTTACCTTGGGTGGGGTGTGCAATTTCCAAATGTCTTTCCAGAGTGAGGGGGGAGGCTGATGTGGACATCGAGCCATATCGAGGAGGAGGTGCTAAGGACCCATTGTCTATTCCTCTTGGTTCGATCACTCGAGCGCGGGCCAAGCAATTTAGGCAAGCTGTTGGTGTCATGGTTCGTGATCTTCGGCGTGGAGATGACCTTGGATCAAATCTTGAAGAATCTTGGAAATCTTGGCGCAATTTGATTATATGGACACCAAATATTTGACCAAGTCAAATATATATAGATATATATATTTATAGAGATATATATATATATTTATAGAGATATATATATATATATATATATATATATCTCTTCTTGTTTAGGAATATTCTAGAATATGACGTATTATATTTCTAGGGTTGGTTTTAGGGTTTGTGTGGCGGCTAGAAGGCCTATATATAGGACTGACTGAATTTCTTTAGGGACATATATATTTTACTTTGAGAAATAATTGAGAGATTCTCTTTTATTATTCTTTTGAGGACTTGACCTAATCAAGATTCCCTTGTGACGGTCGATTTGACTTATCGAGCGAGATAGCGAATTCTTTCGCTCGTGGCGTCTATAACGTTGGTTGGTTGACACGTGTTCGTCAACGGGTCACGTTCATACCGAGGTTGCCAATTACGGGTTTGATTGGAGGTCGAGGTTTGCAATTTGCACCATCTAGGCCTTCGTAGAACGATCCTTCCGCAGCGATTCACATCAGTTTGGTATCAGAGCTTGCTTCTACAAGGTCTATTTATCTTTAATTTTCTGTTTATATTCAGCAATTTGAGATTTATTGAGCTAGGGTTTCGGTTCTAGCCAATTTAGGGATCTGATTGGTTTTGTGCTTCCATACGTAGTTGTTTGCTGTTAGTTTTAATTTTTTTTTCCTAGCATCTTAAATTGTATCTGAGTTCGTCAAAAAAAAAAAGAAAGTTCTTCAAAAAAAAAAAAAAGAAAAAAACGCACAAAAAAAAAAAAGTGCGCAAGAGAAAAAAAAGATTCGGAAAAAAAAATATAGCCGAACAAAAAAAAAAAATCAAGAAGGCGACTCGTTTGTTAGTGGACCGAATTGAAACAAAATTAGTAGTGATTTGCATTTCAATTGGAATTTTGAAAGTTGTACTTGTTGGTTTGAAATTGTTACTTGCTGAAACAAAGTCAGCAGTAATCTAATATTGTTTGATTAGTTTGATTGATTGTCGTGAGGGGGTTGAAAGATAGGTTTTGAGTCCAATAAAGAGCTTGTGAAAAGAGAATACGAGAGGAAAAAGGCAAGAGTGTGTGAGCTTAATTGAGGGTAAAAAAAACAAAAAGCCTAGACTTGAGTTAAACATGAGGGGAGTGACAAACACCTTGAGAGAAACACGTGAGGGAGCGATTGGTGAGGATTTTTTTTAGACTAACGTTTACTTGCAAGTCTAAAATATGTCACGTGAAGAAAGCGTGAATCAACGGGAGGTTGACTCCATACGAAGGGATGAAGCGCTCGTGGAAAGCATCCAGCAATTGAGGACCGTAGTGGAGGAGCTTAGTGGCCGAATGATGGGGAATGACATGAGGGTTGATGGTGACCGAGAGATACCCCGAGGAAGGCCTCAATATTAGCGAGACGCCTCTAGAACACAACATAGAAGGCAGCGGCAATATGATGATGATGAGGCAGACATGGAGATGCTCGATTTGAAAGGTGGAATGGAGGCCGAAGGTTTAGACACCGAGGAGATGATGAACTTGGCAACATCAAGATGAAGATTCCTTCCTTCCAAGGGAAGAATGATCCCGATGCGTATCTAGAGTGGGAGAAACACATGGAGATGGTATTTGATTGCCAACGATACTCGAGCTCAAAAAAGGTAAAAATTGCAGCTGTTGAATTTACTGATTATGCTATAATTTGGTGGGATCAACTTGTGACTAGTAGGAGGCACAATGGTGAAAGACCGATAGAGACGTGGGATGAGATGAAAGCGGTGATGAGGAGGCGTTTTGTGCCAAGTCATTACCATCGAGATTTGTTTCAAAAGTTACAAAATCTCACACAAGGCAATAAGAGCGTGGAAGAGTATCACAAGGAGATGGAGATTGCCATGATTCGTGCTAATGTGGTGGAGGATCGTGAGGCCACAATGTCAAGATTTTGAGTGGTTTGAGCCGAGACATAGCAAGGGTGGTGGAGCTGCAACACTATGTTGAATTGGAGGAATTGGTGGACAAAGCCATCAAAGTTGAGCGGCAATTGAAGTTGGATCAAAATCACAAGAGTGGAGGAGGTTCAAATCAGAATTGGAGATCCAATTGGAAGAGAGATGAGAAGCCGAATTGGAGAGGAAACAACACCAAAACCGAAACCTCAAAGGAGAAGGAGAGGGATGGTAAAGTTGGAACGAATCCGACTTCAGGTAAAACCGAAAACCCTAACACTAGAACTTGTGAGATTAAATGTTTTAAGTGTTTGGGCAGGGGTCATATGGCGAATCAATGCCCTAATAGGAGGGTGATGATCATGACTGGACATGGTGATGTTGAGTCCGAAAGTGAGAGGGAAAAAGAGGATGATGAGATGCCACCGTTGGAGGATTGTAGTGATGGAGAAGTGGCTATAAAATGAGACTTATTGGTGGTTAGGCATTCTTTGAGTGTGCAAGTAAAAGAGGGAGGAGCATCATCAACAAAGAGATAACTTGTTTCATACAAGATGTGTGGTGAATGGTAAGATGCGTAGTATGATAATTGATGGAGGTAGTTGTGCGAATGTGGCAAGTTGTACTATGGTGGATAAGTTGGGTTTGAAAACGACAAAGCACCCTAGGCCTTATAGACTTCAATGGTTAAATGATAGTGGTGAGGTGAAGGTGTCGAAACAAGTTCGAATTCCATTTGAGATAGGGAAATACAAGGATGAGGTAGAGTGTGATGTTGTACCTATGCAAGCTGGCAATATGATCGAAAGGTACATCGTGATGGATATACTAATCGTTATTCATTGGTGATGAATCAAAAGACTTATACTTTGGTACCAATGACACCTAGTGAGGTGTATCAAGATCAGTTAAAGTTACAACGAGAAGCCGAGAGAGAGAGAAAATATGAGAAATCCGAGGGCTTGCGTGGTGTGTCTGAGACGCAAGGAAAAGGAGAGGCTGAGAGAAAGATTGTGGTAAAAACCGAGGGAAAAGAAGAGAGGAAAGAAAAGAGGCAAAATAATTTTTATGCAAAATCAAGTGAAGTGAGGAGAGCCTTAGTTCTAGATCGACCAATGCTTGTACTTGTGTACAAGGAGGTTTTGTTTTCTACTAACAATCTTGACCCAAGTTTGCCTAGTCCTATTGTGTCTTTATTGCAGGAATTTGAAGACGTCTTTCCGATGAACTTCACGGAGGGATACCACCGATTCGAGGCATAGAACATCAAATTGACTTGATTCCTGGTGTGCCATTACCTAACCGACCCGCATATCGAAGCAATCCTGAAGAGACAAAGGAACTTCAATGGCAAGTTAGTGAACTATTGGAGCAAGGGCATGTGAGAGAGAGTCTTAGCCCGTGCGCCGTCCCTGTTTTATTGGTGCCAAAGAAGGATGGAACTTGGCGAATGTGTGTCGATTGCCGAGCAATCAATAATATTACGGTAAAGTATCGACATCCTATTCCTAGGTTAGATGACATGTTGGATGAGTTGCATGGTTCTTGCATTTTCACTAAGATCGATTTGAAAAGTGGCTATCATCAAATTAGGATGAAAGAAGGTGATGAATGGAAAACTGCATTTAAGACCAAGTATGGGTTATATGAGTGGTTAGTCATGCCATTTGGATTAACTAATGCACCGAGCACGTTTATGCGACTTATGAATCATGTTTTGCGTACTTTTATTGGTCGATTTGTGGTTGTCTATTTTGATGATATCTTGATATATAGTCAAAGCCCTGATGATATTGAGCATGTGCGAGCTGTCTTGCAGGTTTTTAGGGCCGAACAATTATACGCTAATCTAAAGAAGTGCTCTTTTCTTACCAACAAATTAGTATTTCTAGGATTTGTTGTTAGTGCTGATGGTATACAGGTTGATGAAGAAAAGGTTAAAGCAATTCGTGAATGGCCAACGCCTAAGACCGTAGGAGAGGTGCGTAGCTTTCATGGATTGGCGAGTTTTTATCGGCGATTTGTGAGAAATTTTAGCACCATTGCCGCACCTTTAACTGAGGTTATCAAGAAGCACGTGGGTTTCACGTGGGGAGAAGAGCAAGATAAAGCATTTAATTTGCTAAAAGATAAGTTAACTAATGCTCCTTTGTTATCTTTGCCGAATTTCAGTGCTACTTTTGAGATAGAGTGCGATGCTTCGTACGGGAATTGGAGCCGTGTTGATGCAAGGAGGGCGTCCCATAGCTTATTTCAGCGAAAAAATTGAGTGGAGCAACATTGAATTATCCTACCTATGATAAGGAGATGTATGCTTTAGTGCGAGCTTTGGAGACTTGGCAACATTATTTATGGCCAAAGGAGTTTGTGATCCACACCGACCACGAGACCTTGAAGTACTTGAAAGGGCAGCAAAAGTTGAATAAAAGACATGCCAAATGGATGGAGTTCGTTGAGACTTTTCCATATGTGATCAAGTACAAGAAAGGTAAGGAGAATGTGGTAGCCGATGCACTTTCTCGAAGGTACGCGATTCTAACTATTTTAGAAGCAAAGTATCTAGGTTTTGAGTATATCAATGGCTTATATACTGATGATGATGACTTTGGGAGAGTGTATGAAGCATGTGAACACGCTGCATTTGATAAATTCTATAGGCGTGAAGGTTATCTTTTCCGTGAAAACAAGTTATGTTTGCCTAGGTGTTCTTTGTGTGAATTGTTGGTGCGAGAAGCGCATAGTGGTGGTTTAATGGGGCATTTTGGCATTAATAAGACTTATGAAGTACTACATGAACATTTTTATTGGCCACATATGAAGAGAGATGTTACACGTGTCTGTGAGAAATGCATTGCTTGTAAGCAATCAAAGTCTACAACTAAACCGCATGGCTTGTATAAACCATTACCTATTCCAACGCATCCTTGGACTGATATTTCTATGGATTTTGTGTTAGGATTGCCTAGGTCTAAGTATGGTAGAGATTCTATTTATGTGGTTGTTGATCGATTTTCAAAGATGGCTCATTTTATACCTTGTCATAAAACCGATGATGCATCTCATGTTGCTGATTTGTTCTTTAGGGAGGTTGTACGTTTGCACGGCATGCCTAGATCGATTGTTTCAGATCGAGATTCTAAATTTCTTAGCTAGGAACAAACCGAGGTAGTTAATAGAACTTTAGGGGTATTGTTGCGTGCTATTATTCAAAAGAACATAAAATCTTGGGAAGATTGTCTGCCACATGTTGAATTTGCATATAATAGGAGCATGCATTCTGCTACTAAATTTACACCATTTGAGGTTGTCTATGGTTTTAATCCATTAACTCCGTTAGATTTAACCCCTTTACCTATTGATGAGCGTGTGGATTTAGATGGAGCAAAGAAAGCTGAATTTGTCAAGGCGTTGCATGAGAAGATGCGCGCAAATATTGAGCGCAAGACTGAGCAATATGCAAGGCAAGCCAACAAAGGGCGCAAGGAAGTGGTGTTTGAACCCGGCGATTGGGTTTGGGTTCATATGCGCAAAGAGAGATTTCCTGAGTAGCGACATTCTAAGTTATTACCGCGAGGATGGACCATTCATGGTTTTGGAAAGAGTTAACAATAATGTCTACGAGCTTGATCTTCCGGGTAAGTATGATGTTAGTGCCACATTTAATGTTTCTGACTTGACTCTTTTCGATGCCAGTGATGATTTGAGGGCAAATCCATTGCACGAGGGAGGGAATGATGTGGACATCGAGCCATATCGAGGAGGAGGTGCTAAGGACCCATTGTCTATTCCCTTGGTTCGATCACTCGAGCGCGGGCCAAGCAATTTAGGCAAGCTGTTGGTGTCATGGTTCGTGATCTTCAGCGTGGAGATGACCTTGGATCAAATCTTGAAGAATCTTGGAAATCTTGGCGCAATTTGATTATATGGACACCAAATATTTGACCAAGTCAAATATATATAGATATATATATATATATATATATATATATTTATAGAGATCTGATCATCCCACATAAGGGCCAATCCTCCCGCCATACCCACTGGATCAACTACTAAACAACTCTGAAATTGGAGTCTTCTCTTTACTCTTTGCACAAAGTCAGCCTTATTTTTTGTTTCCATTAGAAAAACCAAAGAGGGCCCGAATTGAGCCATCAAGGCTCTCGGTTCTCAAACCGTCAAGGGTGTGCCCAACCCTTGACAGTTCCAACTTAACATATTCATGGTTCATTTGGTGGCTTGTTAGGGCTAGCCACCACAGCCCATGCCACAACTTCTTCAGTCATCTGAATGGGAGTTTCAAGGAGCTGAGTCTCATCCAACCAGCCTTGTGCTGGAGTTGTTGGTGCTTGAATGTTGACTCTTCTTTGTTTCTTGGAAGAAGGAGTTTTTGGTTGTGAAAAAAGTTTTCTTTCTAATGTTGTCTGAGGTAGTTGTTGTCTGGAAATTAGGATTGCTGAAGTACTCCAGACCAGTAAGCAAAAGTGCTCTTTTCCCTGAGTTATACATCGCTATCTTGTTTGTAATGTTAGAGTAAGGATCCATCAGCATCTGTTCTAGACCTCCCTGCTGAATATTCTGATTATTAATGAGGGGGATAGGCTGATGATCTTCCATGACTTCAGTTTGTCGTGGCTGCTTAGGGGTTTCAGGAACAACCTCTTCTACAGTTGGTGTTGATGATACTTCATGATAAAACACTTTCCAGAATGGACTATGATAAGAAGTTTATGCTTTTAGCCAGCTTCCAAAGCACACTCCCAGCTCAATTGTGAATTTTTCCTCATCATAAGGTATGTCTTTACAATAATTAGCATAATGGCCAATTTTGCCACAAGAGTAACAGAAAAAGGGCAATCGCTCATATTTAAAGTCCAGCCACACTTTTTTATTCCCATGGCACATCAATTGTCCTACTCGCAATTCAGCCTCCACATCTAACTCCACTCTTGCTTTCCCAATTTTTTGAAAAGCAAGGCCCCTATCATCTGTTTTTACATCCAGAACTTTCCCCATTGAACTTGCTATCTTCTTTATCATACTTTCAGAATTCCATTCCGGAGGAAGGTTGAAGATTCTAACCCAAAAGGCACATGTCTTAAATTCATAACAATGTGGAGGGGTATTCGGCTCCCAAGCTTTTAACAACAGTAAATGATTAGAGAATGACCAAGGACCTCCCTCTAGGACTCGGTTTTTGTCCCCTTCATTATGAAAAACAAAGTTGATTTTCTATTTTCTAAGGGTTTCACCTCTACATTCTCATTTTTCCACGCCTTTTTCATGGTTGTTATAAGAGCTTGAAAATTAATATTAGGGTTCTTGTAGAGTTGCCCAACAAGGGAAAAGCGACACTCTTGAATTTTTTCTTTCGATATATCCTCATCAAGAATATGCATATCGTTCTCATACATCATCTTACCCCATTTATTGCAGAGATGGGCGAGACGACCCACAGCTTCTTCTTCCCCCGCCATGCTGCTAGGGTTTGCTAGTTGAAGGATCTGAACCTTTTCCCTAATCTGGAAGAATAAGAGGAATAGCTCGCTTCGAAGAACCTTCGTAGAATAATCCCTGCCATTGGTGATCGAAGGTATTTCTCCTGGGTTGGTGGAAATGGATGAAACGGTGAAGAGCCTCCGCTGGTGATCGAGGGAAACTCTCCTGGGTTGGTGGAAATGGATAAAAACAGTGAAGAAAAGGCTAGATTATGGTGGGGGATTAGGGTTTGAAAAGGTGAGGGTAGGGGCTGCCATAGCTACACCATCGGTAGAGGGGAGAGCTCCGAATGTGGAGAGGTTTGTTAGGGAAATTTGTTCCTTAAGAGGCTCTTCTTGACTAGAGAGATCGATTGTTGATTCTTCATTCTATATGAAGCTATGGGAACGTTGATCTATTTAAGAGTCAAGTGGCTAGATCAATAGAAGGTGCCTGTTATATTAACCCAAGATATTTAGATTTTTCGGTTGTTTGCATTAGGTGATATCTCAAGTCATTTACATAATAAATTTGCCTTTTTGATCTAATTGGATTTAGGTCATTGACACTAAAACTGAAGAATTCATAAGTACTTTCTTAGGCAGTAGAACTCGCAATTACTAAAAAAAAAAACTAGATTTTGGAATTTTATCCTCACATTTCTTGTCTTCCCCACCTTAATTGATTTCTCTTCACACCAGATTAGATTAAAAACCCGAAGAAGTTATGCTACTAAGGTTGAGGCCAACAATGTGTATTAAAAACCGAGATCAAAACGACCGAAGTATAGAGCATATACACTAATGACAATGGCGTAATATTGTCCTTTATTTGTTTTTCTATTTTTATTTTCGTGTTCCTTATTAGAGCACGTAGGTCATAGCATAACCAAAGGAGATAGAGATGTAGTAGTGCTATGTTTTTGCAGTGATGTGTTCACCATTTGTTGGAACTTCTATAGTTCTTGAGAGATTTATGCTCACTCATAATTTGTCATAATCACGTATATTTGGCATTATAAATTTGGAGATGATATATAAATCTAAGGGAAAAGACCACAAAAAATCTCAAAATTTGCCCAAAGTGACAAATTTACCCTAAGCTTTTTTTTTGTGACATGAAAAACTCCAAACTTTGCCAACCGTGACACATTTACCCCAAACTTTTTTCGTGACACAAAAAACCCTGAACTTCTATCCGTGTGACACATTTACCCTAAACTATAGGGCATTTTGATCTTTTTACTTTTTAAAATTTTTTTCTTTTATTTTTTATTTTTTTCTTCTTCTTCTCTCTTCCCTCCGCCGGCCATGGCGGAAGGAAGCCGGCGTTGGGCGGCCCTCAACTAGGTCGGGCAAGGGCCTCCCTGGGCACCCCTTCCCAACGCCGGCGAGGGCACCTGGCGAGGGAGGCCCTCGCCCGACGCCGACGAGGGCCACCCTCGTCGGACTTGGGCAAGGGCGGTTGGTGAGGGCCGTCGTCGCCCGGCACGGGTGAGGGTGGCCCTCGTCGGTGTCGGGCGAGGGCTTGGCGAGGGTGCCCTCGCCAGCGTTGGGGGAGGGAGAGGCCCTCGCTAGATTTGGAGAGGGAGGCCCTCACTCAACCCAGCGAGGACCACCCTCGCTTGACGCCGGCAGCCCCCTCGCGACACCGGCTTCCCTCTGCCAACTCTGCCATGGTCGGCGGAGGGAAGAGAGAAGAAGAAGAAAAAAAAAAAAAGAAAAAGAAAAAATTAAGACGAAAATACCATTGATGGAGTAAATGTGTCACAGTTTGCAAAATTTAGGGTTTTTCATGTCACAAAAAAAAAGTTTAGGGTAAATTTGTCACTTTGGGCAAAATTTGGGGTTTTTGGTGGTCTTTTCCCTAAATCTAAAAATATTTTCAATCGATAGTTACCATCTTTTAATTTTGTGATTCTAGGACTATCTACACTGCCAGGAACTTCTTATTCGTCAATCTAAATGATAGGGAAAAGTCTTCTCCCATGTCTCAAGTTTGGTCCTTATGTGAAAATATATATATACACACACACGAGATGTCATCTACGAGGATTGATTGGCAATTATGGCTGCACATGAACCATCAATCACAAAATATTGTTAATGCAACCTAATTTGTTTATTGTTTTTGCGACCTAATTAGTAACTTTTTTATGTGTGCGAATATTTTTCCCTTTTGGAAAAAAAATGACTATTCCCTTATAATTCCTAACATTAATTAAAAAATGCAGTGGGGACTTACGCATACTGAAATTGCACAACATCTATGGCAAGACATATATAAATATATAGAATGTTTCATCTTAATTGTGACTTTGTTAATATATTTCATGTTAATTGTAAATTCACTTATAAGAAACCATCAGGAAGTCTAGTGGCTGGACCAGTAGAATGCGCCTATTATTTATGTTCAAAATGTCTAGAATTTTCACTGGTTTGTATTAGTTGATGTCTCGAGTCAAATTACAAATAAATTAATTTTTTCCCTTTGATCTCATTGACGGTAGGTCATTAATATGAAACTGACGAGTTCCCAGAGAACTGCTTTCTTAGACGAGGTAATAGAAGTTAATGAAAGAAAAAACACCTAAATTTTTGGCAGAATGACGATGGCCCTCTACTAATGCGAAAATGATAGGTCATCCAATGAAAAGTAGTGAGCCCAAAGGACTTCGACATTTTACCTTTGGTCAACCCCACGTATCCTTTCACATAAAATTATGGAGTGGCCAATAAGAAGCCCCAGAATTCCTATCCACAAAATTTGCTAGCCATAAAAACTATGGCATTACATCCTCCTCTGGCTTTTCTAGACATTCTACTAACACCCAAAAAAAAAAAAAAAAAAAAAAAAAAAAGAGGAAGAAGAAGAAGACAATATCATGTTAGTCATTAGTGTACATGCTTCATAGTTGGATCATCTTTTATCTCGGTGTTCTATACATGCTTTGCTAATTAGGAAATAAATGACTTCAAGTTCCAAGTTGTAGTGACTACTTGTATTGTTACTAAAAGAACATATCAAAGTCAAAATAGAATTTTGCCTCTCTAGATAGTATAAGATTATCTTGCGTCCATGATCGAAAGCTTGAGATTTGTTTTGTTCGTCGTTGTCTCATATTCAAGGAGATATATGAAGGACGCTGGGGAAGCTAAGTTGAAGTGACTTGTGAATGTATCTTCGATGATGGAATATATATATATATATATATACAGTTGCTATATAGTGCTTGAGTTGAATTATATATGGTATGCTCTTTTTCTGGTTCCAGCCGAATCATTAACGGGCAACTAGATCTTTTTGTTGGGTTCTTCAAATATATACGGTATTCTTGATAAACACAGAAAAATTTATGTGGTAACAGCTACCCTGGCAATTGAGTAAATATTAGGTATGAGAACTAAAGTTGTCTCTTGGGGGAGAAGATTCTCTTAGGAGCAAAGGGAAAAAAGGGAAAAAAGGGAAAAAAAGAAAAAAGAACTCCTCAAATCTGATTAACTTCGAGTATGATTTTTCGAATCTCTCTTCTTTTTCTTTACGGACCCACGCGAATCAATTCGAATTGACAAGTAAGCATGAAAGTTGAGTCAAAGAATGATGGTAAAGACACAATTGGATTCACTTTCACTATATGCTTTGTCCTCGTATTAATCGCTTACCAATCAATTTCAATCGACAAGTAAGCATGAAAGTTAAGTCAAAGAATATGCTTCGTCCTCGTATCAATCACTTACTATAGCATTATAGAAGTTGAACCACTATCAATTGTTCTAACAGTTTAAACTCCTAAATGAAGGCATGGTTTGATATTTAAATATTCACTCATTCTCCCTCACACTTAGTTTGACAATTTTTTGTCTTAGTACTAAGCGGAGGACATATTTAATTGAGAAAGCAAATGAGGCTTGAAAAAATTAAAGTCAAGAGTTCCAGCTTTGATACGATGTGAGATTTAGTGGAATCACTGTCAACTATTTTAAAAATTTAAGCTCTTAGATGAAAACGTGATTTAATATTTAAATATTCTATCAAATACATCACTTATTTTGTATAATGCATTATTCTCTCGGCAGATTACATTTAATTTTCCTAGTGGAAAATGAAACTACTTGCATGATCACTCAATCCAGGGACGAGGGTATAAATAGCTTCAGGCCAACCGAGACACCCCATGGACCTCATATTTTTCACCTCGGAGGAAAATGGTCCATTCAAGTTCGGAAGAGGAGAGAATATGTCACGGACAGAATGTGATGAGGTAACTAGCCCCACCCGCGCAACTAAAAGTGCTACTCTTGTCGTCGTAAGTGTAGCTGTAAGCTTGAGGGCACTGGTCCTTGAAAATCTTCGAGTAGTTCGTCGGCGGGCACGTCTTTGGCGTCTGGTACGCCTCGGCGCAGCAGTACTGCGGCTGGTTGAATGCCACGCCTGCGCTCTTGCACGCCACGACGCTCCCATCCGACCCCTTCATTGCCCGCTTTGACGGGCACACGGAGTTGATGTTGCCTGCGCAGCTGGTCGTGCTGCACCCACTGCTGCTGCCCTGCGGGGTTGCAGAGAGGGGTAGGTTGAAGCTGTCCACGAGGCTGATGTTGTAGATGTCGTTCTGGCCAGAGCCTGGTGCTGTGAGAGTGAACTGCGGCAAGGAGGCCGGCGGGATCGCCCCTGCACAGTTGTAGCTCACCTGGCCAGACCCGCAGTCGTGGTGGCGCAGACGAATTTGCCAAAAGCATCATTGGCGCAGCCCGTTCAGCCCCAACCCGGCTGCTGGACCACGTGTCTGGGATGTCATTGATCAAGAAGGATGCGCCCGTGGCAAGCTCGAACCCAGTTGAGGATAGCTGCTTGCCACCCCCACCGGTCAGTGTCCCGGGCCAGACTGTGTAGGGGCAGTTGTTGGTAAAGGTGAGTGGGGCTGCGCCGGCTCCTCCTGCAAGCATGTGTCACGGGCCGATCGATTGGGATCGTGACCGCGTGGCGACTCGGGCAACTTCGGATCACCCAAGCCAAGCCTTACTCGATCGAACGCTCACTCGCTCGTATACCCGGATCATAGAGAGAGAAAGTTTAGAGAGAGAAGTTCTGGAAAGATAGGAGCTTTGATATTGCTGAAAGGATTGGATGATTACAAATGAGAGAGGGCGCCCATTCTTATACTTGAGGGCCTCGGCTTAATCTAGAATTTAACCGGCGGACGAGATTGCACCGCCTCAACTACCGACATAAATACCAGCTACTAGCTACTGACATAACTAGCGGAAGAGACTTCTAGAATACGACTCAATGACGGTTTCGCCCGCCCTTGGAAACTTCGGGGAGAAGACTTGATGGGAACTCGAGTGACAGCAGGAGGTCCTCCACGGATGAGTCGCGGCCGTCCTTCAGGAACCTCTTGGGTTGGCCTTCTTTCGGGCTGTGACACATGCATGCAAGCCATAAAATTGATGTACGCGGATTAATTATTTTGCCTCCTGGGGTTTATCAGCGGTGGAATCTCCACAACAAAGATGAAAATTTGAACACGGGACTTTAACTTCCGAATCCCCAAAACACAAAAAATTATAACTTAGGATCTTATTCTCTAGTATCGGAAGAAGGTAATGTCAATGTAGAAATTTGTAATAGTTGAAAATGGAGAGATTACGATGATAATGTGCTTACTTGCAAGGAGGACTAGGAAAGGTAGGAGGAGGTCAAAAGATGCTCTTGATTCCATGATCGAGAGCTTCAGATTTTTTTTTCCGTTGATTGTTTCTCTAGTATAGGAGGTATATATAGAATGCCGGGGAAGCTAAGTTTGAAATGACTTTGGAAAATTATTTTAGACCGTGGAATAAATATATGGGAAATGAGAAGCTAATTTATCATATTTTTATATAAAATTTGAAAATATTTTTAATTGATGATTATGAACTTATTTTTTCCCGTGATTCCAGGGCTAGGAATGGAGAATGACTCTTGCACGCCAATGTGAAAGAGGGGGCAAAGGACCGTTGGCTGGCCTCTCAAGTTTGGTCTTTTCTTAGAAAAAACATGAGAAGCTATTGAAGAGTATCAACTACACAATTTTGACGGAACATGAATGATTATTCACGACATGCATAAAAACGTGACCTCATTTGTCCCTTGTGGATGTGTGACCATTTTTTTCTCTTTTGAAAAATTTATGCCTATTTGCTTAAAATTTTAACATTACTTAAGGAAAAAAAATGCGGACTTAGGGAATGTATTGAAATTGCAATATATCTATGGCAAGACAAACACAGATAATATGATCGATCTTAATCATCACTTTAGCAGTATGGTTTCTCATGTTGATTGCTGATTCATTTACAAGAAGCTATGGGAATATAGAGCCGTTAGGGAGTCAAGTGGCTAGACCAATTGAAGGTGCCTTTATTTATGCCCAAATATCTGGATTTTTCAGTTGTTGGTGGATAGGAATTTTTGCGCTACTCCAAGAGAAAAGCAACAGCATGGAAAAGATCAAGAAGCCACTGATTGATCAAGAATTGTGCTTGTAGTCTTATATTTATGTGACACCGATCAGTCATGTAATGCTGTATGTCTAGTTTGAATTGAAAGAGGATACATGTCACACCCCGATTCACAAGAAAAAGGGGCATGACACGGCCGTCCTTTTACCAAAGGACGCAGCCTCAACATAACCAAAATTCAACCCAAAAACAATATATATACATCCATATATATATATATATATATATATATATATATATATATATGACAAAAAGGGTATTTGGTTACAATATAAGAGTATATCTATAATCCACAAAAAAAAAAAAAAAAAATCAAAACATAAACCTTTTAACTATGCACAAGTCATACCCAAAAATTTCCACCACAAAAGTCCTCCCCGAACGAACGCTCACGCCTACTCGCGACTCGCTGAAGAACCTGAAAAGCAAGTAGATGAGAGGAGTGAGCTACCACGGCCTAGTGAGTAAAACATTTCTTCTAAGCGGATCGAGAAATCACTATGCACATTTTAAAACACAAACATAACTCAAATACCGAAAGTACCAATGGTCGAGTCCATTAGTCAATCTCGTAAAACATGTATCAATGGTCTATTCCATTGATTAATCTCATCAAATCACATCGATGGTCCATTCCATCGACTAAACTCAAATCACACGTCAATGGTCCACTCCATTGACCAATCCATGCTCAAATGTCTAACCATGGTCACGTGTAACGCCCGTGACAAAACGACCAAGATTCCCCCCTTGGCAAGGTCTCCACCTATTATTAGCCGGTGGCTCGGCCCACAAGGATATCCTATATTAAGTATGCACATACCCACACCCCTTAGGGTCCACAGAGACATTGAGCACCAACCACCAATCACAATATCCAATAATCCAACATCAGAAAGGAAATCACGTCACAACTCAAAATTTGATAAATAAATATCAAAGCATTCTTCGATTCTTTCATAAAGAATTTCACAAACTATTTTCAAACAACCATTCCAATCGAAATCGAAATATAACTCCTTTCAAACAACAAAGATGGCAGTAATAGCTCGATCCTGTTTTATGCAACAAGATATGCTTTTTATCAACTCACGGATTATATAATCCACCACGTTTCTCAAAATATGAATTTAAAATACAAAGAAGAAATAGTGTCACTCACCAGGGAAAAGCCAAAAATCAAATACGACGCTCACTCAAACCACGCACTCGGATCCCTAACAATTAACGGAAAAACAATATCAAAAGGCCGAGTAAAAGGAATATTCTTACAACGACTCGCCTAAACTAGGCCTATTAGTCAATAAAACGACACCTACGCGCCACAAAAGCACACAATTTAGCAGAAACCCAACATTTTCAGCTAGGCGCGGTCCATGCACCAACTTCGTCACGCCATAACTCCCTCCACAAATTTCCGTTTCAAGCCATCTTATAGTCTTTAGAAAGCTCTTTTAACGTACAGCAACAATCCCAACTCAGCTGCCCCAAAACAGAACCGAAAACGACAAAAAAAGAGGCTCGAAGCTACTGTCGCTACAGTACCAGATTGCGTCCCCAACTTCAAAATTCCGTTCCGAAAAAACCACAAGCTCAAATCACGATCCGTAAGATGCTATAGCTTCACAACATCCCAAAGTACCATTTCTATAAAAATATACAGCTCAACGACTCAATAATCGGGCTTCGCCACACAAATATCCAAGAAATCCGAATTTCGAGCCCTAATTGTGGCGATTGCTTGAAGTAGGTGATTAAAAGCTTCGATTCCTTACCCGCGTTGCAAAACACACTTGAGTCGGCTTGATGAGGCGTTTGGATCACGAGCGCGCAAAATTTTTCCCCTTTTTTCCTTTTTTTTCTTTTTCTTTTTCTCCCCTGTTTCTTTGTTCCCCCGTTTTCTTTTCGTTTCTACTGAAGGCCTCTTTCTCTCTCTCTCTCTTTTTATAACCCAGCCGAAGGTTCCACACTTCTCCCTCAGCTTCCTTTTTTGACTTTTCAACCCTTTCTTTTCCTTTTATTTTCTTTTCTTGTTTTAAAGCCCATATATTACAATACAAAGGAATTAAGATTCTTATATTTGTTTACTTCAAGTCAATTCATGTTTCCATGGGCTATTGAGGAGACGCTATCTTCTCGTTCGATATTCTATCTTTCTAATTTATTTTTATCATGTTGTATAGTCGTACAAGGCAACAGATATAAGGGCAAGATGCTGAGTAATCTTGGCTGTCCTAAATAATCTAATTTAGGAAATATATGCTCGTTCCAAAATCTAGTTTGGGGAAGCTAGTAAAGACTGCGAAGATAAATATGAAAGTCAATAAGTAATTTAATGATCGAACAAGACAATACCAAGGGGATAGCTTGTTATCCTTAATCATCAATTTATTTCATGAAGAAGTTTCTTATTTACATTTTGGAGAACGAAATGTTACGTTTTGGTGGTACCATAGCCACTGAAAAAAAATACAAAAGATCAAGTCGGAATTTGGATCGAAAATGTGTTAATTAATACACTATCAAGAAGGTACATCTGGTCGACATCTTCAAACCATACAAGGAATGAAAAATCCACCTTTATATTTAACTTATGCTCTGGATAAGTCATTTGCGCCAAAAAAAAAAAAAAAAATTCTAAACCTAATGGTGAACATACTTGTAGAATGATTATTTCCAACAATCCACATCATAAGACTTTGGCCATGTATAGCACGGGTCTATAGGTTTTTTTTCCATTTCTTAGATCGACTATTTCTTCAATCGAACCCAAGTGTCTTTTCGGATGTGTATAGTGCATGAATGGCCAAAGCAGAATGAAAGTACAATGATCGAATTGCTTGCCTATAAAAGCTTTTCCACTAAAACAAACTCTACCAAAAAGCAGAAAAACAAAAGAGAAAATATGGCACCTTCGTTATTCTACATGTGTTGTATATGGATTGTTCTTCTCATGTTGATTCATACTTCGCTTGCTAAGCCATTATGCTATTGGCATCAGAACTCAACCTTAATGGAATTTAAGCAAAGTTTGAGAATCAACAGAGCAATTTATAATTGTTTTTATCTGAAGGTTGAATCATGGTCACTAGATGGACATGGAGATTGTTGCTCATGGAATGGTGTCGAGTGTGACGAGGCCACTGATCATGTGACAGAACTCGACCTTAGCCACAGTTGTTTCATTGGTACTTTATCTTCTAACACCAGCCTCTTTTGCCTGCTCCACATTGAAATCACTCAATCTTGCTTTCAATGACTTCGACTTTTCCTCAATCCCACACAGCTTTGGCAATCTTTTCAAATGACACTACCTTAATCTCTCCGGCTCATACTTTTCAGGGAAAGTCCCATAAAATATCTCACATGCTTGCAAACTTTTCCTCTTCTTTAAAGTCGTTTAAACTTGCATATTCTCTTTTGCATGGAGAATTTCCAATAAGGTTTTTTCAATTACCAAACCTAGAAGTCCGCTACATCAGTGGAAATAATACCTTCTTGGTTTTATTCCAGAACAACATTGAGGTAACGTTTAAGACCTTGAACCTTGGGGGAAAGGTGCAAGGGTCAAAACCCAGTGGAAGCATCGGCGTCTTAAGCGTGATGTCGGGGTGGTGGGTCCTCCGCTAGCATCACTCCAGGGTTTACCTGGCGGCTATGTACCGCCGTAAGGTGACGAACGGCTGACGGGGTTCCCTGGATCATCAAAAAAAAAAAAAAAAAAAAAAAAACATTGAGGTAACGCTTGAAATCACTGTTTCTTCACGGCGCAAATTTTTTAGGAGAAATACCTGTTTTGATTAGAAACCTCATCTTGTTGAATGAATTATCAATTTAGGATTGTTATTTTTGGGGTTCATTCCCACTTCACTGAGTAATATTTCTCAGCTCGCTTATCTAAATATATCATTTAATAAATTTCATGGTCAAATCCCCACTTCCTTCGCTAATCTCACCCAACTATCATATCTAGATCTCTCTTTCAATAATTTCATAGGAGATATTTGGCATAGGCTTGTCAACTTGTCAAAACTCACCAATTTGTACCTTTTAGGTAATAGTTCCACTATGCAAGGTTCTTTAACAAGAAAAAATGTTTAGATTAAATCGATAGCCGAACTAACCACCCTTGTTTCTTTACATTTGGCAGCTGTTTGGCTAAGTGGTCCGATTCCATCTTCAATTGAGAAACTAATGCGGTTGGTTGAGCCCAACCTTTATTTCAACAATTTGCAAGGTAAAATCCTAAAGTCATTATGGGACTCAAGAATCTCAAACGTCTGGATCTTAGTGAGAATAATTTGAGTGGCACTGTGGATTTACACAACCTCGAGAACTTGCGGACATTATTTTTAGATTCCAATAACATATTTTTCGTCAGCAAGACCAAGACGAATGCCTCTTCCCAAACCTTTTTGGTTAACTTTACAATCATGCAATTTACATGAGTTCCCCAAGCTTTTAGGCCACCTACATGGATGAAAATAGGTAGATCTGTCCAACAATAAAATCAAAGGGAGCATTTCTACCTGGATGGACAATGGTAGCAAAGAATCCTTGTGGCATGGCGATCTTTCTCACAATTTTCTAACTACCTTTGGGAACAATCGGATCAATCTGCCACTATCCAAGTTGACCTATCTTGACATTAGTTCTAATCGGCAAACTCCTTAATCCCCCTCCATCATCAACTTAATACAATATCTCCAACAACATCCTCTTCGGAGAAATTCATTCTATTTGTAGACTAAGATCTCTTGTCGTTCTTGATTTGGCCAACAATAGTCTAAATGGCACAATTCCTTCATGTCTTGGAAATATTGATTCTTTGATAATTTTGAATCTTCGGAAAAATAAACTTGAGGGCATGAGTCCTCATGCTTACCGAAAAGGTTGTCAATTGAAGATGATTGACCTCATAGAGAATCCATTGAAAGGGCCTATCCTAAGACCTTTGGCAAATTGTAGAATGCTAGAGTATTTGAACCTTAGATACAATCAAATTCTCAATGGGTTCCCTTTTATGGCTATCCGAATTGACCAAGCTATAAGCTATTATAGTGAAATCTAACAAGTTCCATGGTCTAATTGAAAAGCGTCAAAGCTAGTTTAACTTCAGCAATTTGCATATCATAGACCTTTCCAGCAATAGTTTCAATAGTGAACTTCCTTCTAAGTTGTTGAAAAGTTTCCATGCCATGGAAGTGATTGTTCGTCAAGATCAGTTGGAATATATGAATACTTATGAAGAGATCCCTACTCCTTTGTCTAGATTTGCTGAATATTTCTATTATGGGATGAAATTGATGAATAAAGGCGCATATGGGGAATACTCGAAGTTTCCATATGTACTTATGCAAATTGACCTCTCTAATAACAAAGTCGAAGGACACATACCCAATCTCGTTGGAGATTTGAAGCAACTTGTTTTGCTTAACCTTTCAAGCAACATTCTCACTGATTCCATCCTGCCATCTTTTGCAAATCTGATAATGCTAGAATCTTTGGATCTTTCTCGAAACAATCTCTCAGGATAGATCCCTCAACAGCTAGCCCAACTTAGATTTCTTTCATCAATGTCAATGAACCATTGGGACCAATACCACGAGGGAATCAATGTAACACATTTGCAATCAATTCATTTGCTATGAATGAGGGTTATGCCAAAGTTCTTTACCAAAAAATTGCACAACGTTTGGGGATAACTTACCATTACCATCATCTCCCAAGGAAAAAATTTGGCGTAGAGTCTCCATTCAACTTGGATTAGAAAGTTGTGCTAATTGGCGCTAGAGTCGGGTTTTTGATTGGCATTGTGCCAGGGAACTTGAGTAGGTGGTTCTTACACTACTCCAATAGAATGGCAAAAAGAAGGTGTCATGACCTCCCCGAAATGGGTGGAATTATCGAGGGGTTGGCTAATGGATTATTAAGTTTAAGCTTAACTCAGACTCTCTCAAGCCCATACCAATTCATGACTTATGATTCAAGTTCTTAATATGCAAATAATTTTTATTTAAGAGTCACCACTAATCAGTTTTTAGTGAGTCGATTAGAAACCAAAGTAAAGTATTGAGTATTATACTACTCCTACGAACCAGAAATTTTTATTCAAGTTCTTACACTACTCCTACGAACAAGAAATTATGAGTTTGGGGACTCGATTACGCTAGATTACTTGAATGCCCTTTTGGTACTTTTTCTCTTCAAAAATATTTTGTAAATGGCTTGAATTGATTTTAACCCTATCTTCTAACATACAAGGTGATCATACGAACGCTACCATTATTGAACATTCAATAATCAAAGCAATATATAAAATGCAAGAAGATGGGGGAAATACTTACCTTTGAACAACGAAAGCATCCGCATTGTTAGCTAGAAAATTACATCAATAACCTAAATATGATTTCTATTAACACGCAATTTCAGTCAAATAGGTTTTCTCTTGTTCAATGAAAATCATGCTTTATGCAATTCATGCTACCAATCTAACATGACACACAATTTCTTGAGTATATGAACCTAAACATTCAATTTCTAATATGACATGGAATCTAATTAAATGGCCTAAACATATAGATCACTACATGACATGCAAGCAATGACGAGGCATAAATGATGGCATGAAAGATGACGTAAAACATGGCAGACAACATGGCACAATGACATGTCATGCGATGAATGATGTGGTGGGATGACACACCACATGACGCACATGACATGTAGTAATGACATAGCAATGATGATGCAAGCATGATGTAAGTAATCTATATGAAATGCATATGTTTTTTTTTTTTTATTTAAATTCATAATTAGAAAGTAACCAAAATAAACGTGCAATCTATCCTAAAAATAATCTACTTTAATTGCATCTAATCTTTTTTTCTTCTTTTTTTTAGAATGTGGGTCAATGCAAATCAAACGAAGATAGAAAGAAATCAAATCCACATCAAACACTACATTGAATCACACTAGACATTATCCATATCTATCTAAATTTGGAAGTGAATTGACAAATTGTATCTCGGGCATAAGATCGGATTGATGATTTTTTGCACAATCACGAATCATATCTCGGGCGAGAGATTGGATTGACGATTATAGCACATTTTAAAATTAGGGAATAATCCCTAATTTGAAAGGCTAGTCGGGAAATTTTGGATAAGATAACATCGTTTGGAAATTCAATCAAGAATGCAATAATTCAAACAAGGCAATAAAATATATGGATCTTGATTAAGATAAGATTATTACCTTATTCAAATGCTTGCTTCCCAAAATTGGACAGACTCGACAAGACCAAGAGCGGGACCGGCGATACTCTTAGTGGCTGGCTCACTGTGATGGCTCGTTTTGCAGTAGTTCTCAGTCGAGGGAGGAAAGCCGCGGTGTCTTTCGACAATGGCTCGCGACGCTCGACGATGGTAACTCGGCAAGGATTGCCGACACAACTCGATGGCGTCCACAATTAGTGCCGTTGCTTCGTTGAGCCTAAAATCTATTTGAGTTACTCAGTAGAAACCCCACGAACTCCAAGAGTGTTGGACGAGATGAGTGCAGCAACGAAGGACCGAGTGACGTGTCCCAAAACCAGCAGGAGTAGCCACCTGGAATCACTAAAAAGACAAAGAATTCTCGAACTAAGAAGAGGCACGGCAAGTGAGATGCAAAACCAACGATGGCCAGAACAGCAACTCTGGAATCTCGGGTGGCCGTCGTCCGTAAAGATCGGTCAGCAATAGAGCGGCAACGGACTGGTCAAGGCAGCACCTTCGTCGTCCGGTAACTCACAGTATGACGACGCAACAAAAAGGCAGTTTGCAGAGCTTGGTGAAGCAACTAATTGCCGTCAGGCGTCGGACACGGCAGCAGTAATGACGCCGTCTCAATCAAGTGGCGCAGCAGTGAGCTAAGGAACGGCCACGAAGCACCACAGCAGTAAACGTCGCGGTTCAGCACGGGGAAACTGAGGAAGCAGCGACGGGCAGCATTTGCCGGTGCATGATCGGCGGCAGTGGTTCCGAAGCAATGGCGTTGTGGTGCGGCACCAGAGCTTCGCAGCAGGGAAAAGCAGCGTCGGGTCGTCGTCGAGGGTTGAGGAGCTCGGTCGTGGTCGTGGAGACACGGCCAAATGTATGTTGTCAGACCAAAAGAGAGCCTCTCCCCATTATAGTCCAGTAGTGATTTGCATTTTATTGTCCAGCTTCCCTTTCCTTTAGATGAATATATTTTATTCCTTTCCTCCTTCCTCTCTGTATGCATATTGCCCCTTTGCATGAAAAGATTTCTTTCTTTATGCTAGGGTGCCGCTTCTTTCAAAATATATATTGCCCAAAGAATAACACCAAATATATGCCCCTACGTCTGCAACGTTACCTCTTATTTTCCAAATCTTTTCTTGCCCTCTTTAATTTCCTTTGTGCGCACGCTTGTATCTTGTACCTTTCTTTCTTTATTTTATTTCCTTCTTGCTTCATTTGTCTGATCATGTCGTGGAGAAGAAATCTCCGCGTCTATGCTATTTGATCAAATGGGCTTTTGGCCAATTTTTAGCCCCCGAGGGTTCAGTTCAAATAAATTGATTAGGCTCAAAACTATTCACTCAGGCCCATTCATCGCCGGTCCAATTAATACAATAAATGGGCTAAGCTATTATGATATATGCTCCCAAAAACTATACACAATTTAACTAATATTTTTGCTAGGGGTCAAAGTTGATCCATAATTTTTATATGTAATAAATAACTAATTGAGTTATCAAAATTTAGGTGTTAACAAATTAAACAGATCGAGAAAGCTTTAAACAATAAGGAGTTGCACATGCTATCAGATATTTATATAACACTGATCAGTAATGCAATATTTTTTGTGTTTGGTTTGTGAGATAAATAAGAAAAGATAGAGCATACAATATTCCTCTTTTATGATGTCGTTCATTTGAATTTAACTGGAGGAACGATCCCACGAGGTAAGTTATCAGACGTTCAAAGCAGAACAGGTTCTGACCTTCTTGTTAACGCGATACTAAACGAACACCCCAAAATACTGATTGAATTTACCAGCGAAATCACACGCTTAATGGCCTTCCTAAATCGACACGAATGTATGCAACCGGTACGAGCAAGTGTGATTAACATTAACCCCTCAAGTCCGAACTCAAGTTTCGCAATGAAGCCAACAGTCAAAAGTATACACCAGCAATAAGATGGACCCGTGTTGACGAGGGTAATCAAACGAACACTCGTGAAGTGAAGGCCCTCGGTTCCAACATGGAGGGGAGCACTCTAGATGCAAAAGTGATTCGGAAGGAGTAATGGCCAGATCAAAATAGGCAACACATCACCCTAAAAGGTCATCGAGAGATACGAGACGAACGCAACCGGTTTTCACTCTGGCAAAGGCAAAGGCTCTCGATTCTCACAAAACAGAGTACTAGAGTTTACCTTGAGTGAGAGTAGTGACTGGACGTGATTGACGAGTGGATCAGAAGGAGGAGGCCCCTGTAGCGGTGACACGGAGTATTGGAACCAGTGAAGAGAGAGTGAACGAGAATTGAAGGCGGTGACAGTAGCAACCGAGAATAGAGACGAGCGAAGTATGATCGTGGAGGTGAGGCTTGATGTACTGTGACTGGTTAGGCAAACAACTGGGGAAGAGAATGGAGGAGGCAAAGATGAAGATGGAAACCAAAAATGGTGGAGGTTAGGTTCGCCGGAGAGTGGAGGGAGGTTGGACGGTGGCACAGTGGCCGGATTTTGAAGGTGAGGGAAGTGGTGGCTGGCGAGGGGGAGTTGGCGTGTCGTGAAATTATGTTTATCGGGCCAAAAAATTCAATTGGGCCTTACTGCAAACGTCAGATTGGACTGCTAATGTTGGGCCCGAGGTATCAACATCATAATGTTCCCAATTTGTGTATTAATCGTCTTCCAAAAATGTATTTTCAAATCATTGGCGAAATTCAGGCGTCGTTCAATTAGTTGTTGATTTGATCATGTGAACTCACATACAATTGCAGGAAGATATGGCATCAATTTCATGTCAATTTATCACCAAATAATCACGAATTTCAGTCGTGAATGCCCCTGAATCAATTCTGAATATTGCTTGGTGTTAGTACTCAATTCTGAATGTTGCTTGGTGTTAGTATTCGGGCATGAATTAGAATGGTTTCGGTTTAGTCTGATTGTTCTATCGATTGTCCATAACGTAGTGCCAATGCACGATTGATTATCTATCTAGTTACCACACGTTCACAGTTCATTGGCATGGGCAATTTGCCAATTTTGAATGTTGGACATTGCTGGAAAATGCTATTTGACTGTTACTTTGAGTGTGTTTGGCTTGGTTTGTTCATACTTTCATTTATTTGTGATCGGGGATTAACGTATTATTCATCTTATTGCCTTCTGAGCGTGTTTACGGGTCGCTTGTCCTGTTAATTGCCAGCAATGCATGCTAAAATTCATTGAGGGTCTCGGTTTAGGCATAAAATTCAAGGAAATTGATGGAGATAATTTGAGGTTGAATTTCATGATTCATGCAAATACATTGGTATGTGATTAATTTCTGAGGCTTTTGGTTGGATTGAATTTCAATTGAATATGTGAATTGTGGTTACATACATTGAACGTAACCAGCCAACACAACAAACGTATGTAACTATTTGTGCTTGCTTCATAATCCATTAGTTCTCTTTGACAAACGTTGCGACAAATGCTATTTCAAGTAACCTGCCATCATGCATACTAAAATGCTAGTGTCATTATACAATGGGAGTGAAGAATGGGAATGTAATTTTCCTACATTAAAATTAACTTTTGGTGTGATAGTGGACGATGAATATTTAGAAAGGAGTAAAGAATAATGAATACCTATTTACTGAAAAAAAAAAACAAAAAACTTCTCTCCCTTTTTTTGGGTAAATAACATAACTACATTAAACAAAACGAGTGAAGTTTCATAGTGTTAAGTATATGTACTCCCAGCAGAGTCTACATATAAAAAAAGGTCTTTATTAACATCTGGAACAGAAAAATAAGTGACAAACTGCAGATGTTGTTCCTCTGCAAGTAGAGCCAAAAAATCCCTGTAAATAGATAACATTATTGGCTACTTTTAATCTAAGACCATCTCTTAGAGCCATGTTTATGCCACGATGCGTTCCTCATTTGTTGGAGTTTCTATAATTCTTGAGAGATTTATGCTCGCTCCTAATTTATCATAAGCCCTGATATTATATACTTAGGGATGATATATAATATCTAAAACAACTTTTAATCAATAATTATGACGTATATCGTTGGAAACTTCTTAATCATCCATATAAAAGATGGGAAAAAGTCTTCTCCGAGGTCTTTCAAGTTTGTTTCTTATGTGGAAGAAAATATGAGATGTCATTTAAGAGGACCACTATACAATTATGACTACACATGAGGCGGTCAATCACAGCATGCATGCGAATAAGACTTAATTTGTACCTTTTTCATTATATGACTATTTTTTTTCCCTTTTGAAAAAAAAAATGCCAATTACCTTAACATTACTAATATAAATGAAAAGAAGAAGAAGAAGCATGGAGTCTTAAGATATTTGTTAAAATTGCACAACATCTACAGTAAAACATACATACCTACTGTGTTCCATATTTAATTATCACTTTGTCAGTACTTCAATTTTTCATGTTCATCATATATTTAGTTATAAGAACCTATGGAAACAGTGACCCATTACAGAGTCAAGTGGCTAGACCAATAGAATATGCCTGTCATATATACCCAAAATATTTAAATATTTTTTCTTGTTTGTATCAGGCGATATCGTAACCCCCAATATTATATGCTTAGGGATGATATATAATATCTAAAACTACTTTTAATCAATAATTACCACGTACATCGTTGGAAACTTCTTAGTCATCCATATAAAAGATGGGCAAAAGTCTTCTCGCGGGTCTTTCAAGTTTGTTTCTTATGTGGAAGAAAATATGAGATGTCATTTACGAGGACCACTATACAATTATGACTACACATGAGCGGTCAATCACGGCATGCATGAGAATGCAACCTAATTTGTACCTTGTCATTATATGACTATTTTTTCCTTTTGAAAAAAAATGCCTATTTCCTTAACATTACTATTATAAATGAAAAAAAAAAATCATGGAGTCTTAAGATATTTGTTAAAATTGCACCACATCTACAGTAAAACATACATACCTATTGTGTTCCATATTTAATTATCACTTTGTCAGTACCTCAATTTTTTATCTTCATCATATATTTAGTTATAAGAACCTATGGAAACAGTGACTCATTACAGAGTCAAGTGGCTGACCAATAGAATATGCCTGTCATTTATACCCAAAATATTTAAATATTTTTTCTTGTTTGTATCAGGCGATATCGTAACCCCCGATATTATATACTTAGGGATGATATATAATATCTAAAACTACTTTTAATCAATAATTACGACGTATATCGTTGGAAACTTAGTCATCCATATAAAAGATGGGAAAAAGTCTTCTCGCAGATCTTTCAAGTTTGTTTCTTACGTGGAAGAAAATATGAGATGTCATTTACGATGACCACTATACAATTATGACTACACATGAGCAGTCAATCACGGCATGCATGAGAATGCAACCTAATTTGTACCTTGTCATTATATGACTATTTTTTTTCCCTTTTGAAAAAAAAATGCCTATTTCCTTAACATTACTAATATAAATGAAAAAAAAAAAGCATGGAGTCTTAAGATATTTGTTAAAATTGCACAACATCTACAGTAAGACATACATACCTATTGTGTTCCATATTTAATTATCACTTTGTCAGTACCTCAATTTTTCATCTTCATCATATATTTAGTTATAAGAACCTATGGAAACAGTGATTCATTACAGAGTCAAGTGGCTAGACCAATAGAATATGCCTGTCATTTATACCCAAAGAATTTAAATATTTTTCTTATTTGTATTAGGCGATATCGTAACCCCGATATTATATACTTAGGGATGATATATAATATCTAAAACTACTTTTAATCAATAATTACCACGTACATCGTTGGAAACTTCTTAGTCATCCATATAAAAGATGGGCAAAAGTCTTCTCACAAGTCTTTCAAGTTTGTTTCTTATGTGGAAGAAAATATGAGATGTCATTTAGGACGACCACCATACAATTATGACTAAACATGAGCAGTCAATCACGGCATGCATGAGAATGTGACCTAATTTGGACATTGTCGTTATATGACTATTTTTTTCCCTTTTGAAAAAAAATGCCTATTTCCTTAACATTACTATTATAAATGAAAAAAAAAAAAAAATCATGGAGTCTTAAGATATTTGTTAAAATTGCACCACATCTACAGTAAAACATACATACCTATTGTGTTCCATATTTAATTATCACTTTGTCAGTACCTCAATTTTTTATCTTCATCATATATTTAGTTATAAGAACCTATGGAAACAGTGACTCATTACAGAGTCAAGTGGCTAGACCAATAGAATATGCCTGTCATTTATACCCAAAATATTTAAATATTTTTTCTTGTTTGTATCAGGCGATATCGTAACCCCCGATATTATATACTTAGGGATGATATATAATATCTAAAACTACTTTTAATCAATAATTACGACATATATCGTTGGAAACTTCTTAGTCATCCATATAAAAGATGGGAAAAAGTCTTCTCGCAGATCTTTCAAGTTTGTTTCTTACGTGGAAGAAAATATGAGATGTCATTTACGATGACCACTATACAATTATGACTACACATGAGCAGTCAATCACGGCATGCATGAGAATGCAACCTAATTTGTACCTTGTCATTATATGACTATTTTTTTCCCTTTGAAAAAAAATGCCTATTTCCTTAACATTACTAATATAAATGAAAAAAAGAAGCATGGAGTCTTAAGATATTTGTTAAAATTGCACAACATCTACAGTAAGACATACATACCTATTGTGTTCCATATTTAATTATCACTTTGTCAGTACCTCAATTTTTCATCTTCATCATATATTTAGTTATAAGAACCTATGGAAACAGTGATTCATTACAGAGTCAAGTGGCTAGACCAATAGAATATGCCTGTCATTTATACCCAAAGAATTTAAATATTTTTTCTTATTTGTATTAGGCGATATCGTAACCCCCGATATTATATACTTAGGGATGATATATAATATCTAAAACTACTTTTAATCAATAATTACCACGTACATCGTTGGAAACTTCTTAGTCATCCATATAAAAGATGGGCAAAAGTCTTCTCACAAGTCTTTCAAGTTTGTTTCTTATGTGGAAGAAAATATGAGATGTCATTTACGAGGACCACTACAATTATGACTACACATGAGCGGTCAATCACGGCATGCATGAGAATGCAACCTAATTTGTACCTTGTCATTATATGACTATTTTTTCCCTTTTGAAAAAGAAATGCCTATTTCCTTAACATTACTTAAATAAATGAAAAAGGAAAAAAAAGAAGAAAAATGCATGGAGTCTTAAGCAATTTGTTGAAATTGCACAACATCTACAGTAAAACATAAATACCTATTATGTTCCATAATTAATTATCACTTTGTCCGTACCTCAATTTTCATGTTCATTGTATATTTAATTATAAGAACCTATGGAAACAGTGACCCATTACAAAGTCAAGTGGCTAGACCAATAGAATATGCCTGTCATTTATACCCAAAAAATTTAAATATTTTTTCTTATTTGTATTAGGCGATATCGTAACCCCCGATATTATATACTTAGGGATGATATATAATATCTAAAACTACTTTTAATCAATAATTACGACGTATATCGTTGGAAACTTCTTAGTCATCCATATAAAAGATGGGAAAAAGTCTTCTCGCAGATCTTTCAAGTTTGTTTCTTACGTGGAAGAAAATATGAGATGTCATTTACGATGACCACTATACAATTATGACTACACATGAGCAGTCAATCACGGCATGCATGAGAATGCAACCTAATTTGTACCTTGTCATTATATGACTATTTTTTTCCCTTTGAAAAAAAAATGCCTATTTCCTTAACATTACTAATATAAATGAAAAAAAAAAAAAAAGCATGGAGTCTTAAGATATTTGTTAAAATTGCACAACATCTACAGTAAGACATACATACCTATTGTGTTCCATATTTAATTATCACTTTGTCAGTACCTCAATTTTTCATCTTCATCATATATTTAGTTATAAGAACCTATGGAAACAGTGATTCATTACAGAGTCAAGTGGCTAGACCAATAGAATATGCCTGTCATTTATACCCAAAGAATTTAAATATTTTTTCTTATTTGTATTAGGCGATATCGTAACCCCCGATATTATATACTTAGGGATGATATATAATATCTAAAACTACTTTTAATCAATAATTACCACGTACATCGTTGGAAACTTCTTAGTCATCCATATAAAAGATGGGCAAAAGTCTTCTCACAAGTCTTTCAAGTTTGTTTCTTATGTGGAAGAAAATATGAGATGTCATTTAGGACGACCACCATACAATTATGACTAAACATGAGCAGTCAATCACGGCATGCATGAGAATGTGACCTAATTTGGACATTGTCGTTATATGACTATTTTTTTCCCTTTTGAAAAAAAAAATGCCTATTTCCTTAACATTACTATTATAAATGAAAAAAAAAAAATCATGGAGTCTTAAGATATTTGTTAAAATTGCACCACATCTACAGTAAAACATACATACCTATTGTGTTCCATATTTAATTATCACTTTGTCAGTACCTCAATTTTTTATCTTCATCATATATTTAGTTATAAGAACCTATGGAAACAGTGACTCATTACAGAGTCAAGTGGCTAGACCAATAGAATATGCCTGTCATTTATACCCAAAATATTTAAATATTTTTTCTTGTTTGTATCAGGCGATATCGTAACCCCCGATATTATATACTTAGGGATGATATATAATATCTAAAACTACTTTTAATCAATAATTACGACATATATCGTTGGAAACTTCTTAGTCATCCATATAAAAGATGGGAAAAAGTCTTCTCGCAGATCTTTCAAGTTTGTTTCTTACGTGGAAGAAAATATGAGATGTCATTTACGATGACCACTATACAATTATGACTACACATGAGCAGTCAATCACGGCATGCATGAGAATGCAACCTAATTTGTACCTTGTCATTATATGACTATTTTTTTCCCTTTGAAAAAAAAATGCCTATTTCCCTTAACATTACTAATATAAATGAAAAAAAGAAGCATGGAGTCTTAAGATATTTGTTAAAATTGCACAACATCTACAGTAAGACATACATACCTATTGTGTTCCATAGTTAATTATCACTTTGTCAGTACCTCAATTTTTCATCTTCATCATATATTTAGTTATAAGAACCTATGGAAACAGTGATTCATTACGAGTCAAGTGGCTAGACCAATAGAATATGCCTGTCATTTATACCCAAAGAATTTAAATATTTTTCTTATTTGTATTAGGCGATATCGTAACCCCGATATTATATACTTAGGGATGATATATAATATCTAAAACTACTTTTAATCAATAATTACCACGTACATCGTTGGAAACTTCTTAGTCATCCATATAAAAGATGGGCAAAAGTCTTCTCACAAGTCTTTCAAGTTTGTTTCTTATGTGGAAGAAAATATGAGATGTCATTTACGAGGACCACTACAATTATGACTACACATGAGCGGTCAATCACGGCATGCATGAGAATGCAACCTAATTTGTACCTTGTCATTATATGACTATTTTTTTCCCTTTTGAAAAAGAAAATGCCTATTTCCTTAACATTAGTTAAATAAATGAAAAAGGAAAAAAAAAAAAAAAGCATGGAGTCTTAAGCAATTTGTTGAAATTGCACAACATCTACAGTAAAACATAAATACCTATTACGTTCCATAATTAATTATCACTTTGTCCGTACCTCAATTTTCATGTTCATTGTATATTTAATTATAAGAACCTATGGAAACAGTGACCCATTACAAAGTCAAGTGGCTAGACCAATAGAATATGCCTGTCATTTATACCCAAAAAATTTAAATATTTTTTTCTTATTTGTATTAGGCGATATCGTAACCCCGATATTATATACTTAGGGATGATATATAATATCTAAAACTACTTTTAATTTATAATTACCACGTACATCGTTGGAAACTTCTTAGTCATCCATATAAAAGATGGGCAAAAGTCTTCTCACGGGTCTTTCAAGTTTGTTTCTTATGTGGAAGAAAATATGAGATGTCATTTAGGACGACCACCATACAATTATGACTAAACATGAGCGGTCAATCACGGCATGCATGAGAATGTGACCTAATTTGGACATTGTCATTATATAACTATTTTTTTCCCTTTTGAAAAAATAATGCCTATTTCCTTAACATTACTTAAATAGATGAAAAAAAGAAGAAGCATGGAGTCTTAAGCAATTTGTTAAAATTGCACAACATCTACAATAAAACATACATACCTATTATGTTCCATATTTAATTATCACTTTGTCAGTACCTCAATCTTTCGTGTTCATTGTATATTTAGTTATAAGAACCAATGGAAACAGTGACCCTTTACAAAGTCAAGTGGCTAGACCAATAGAATATGCCTATCATTTATACCCTAAGGGTCCGTTTATTTCGTGGAAAATGGGCCATTTCCGGAAAATATTTTCCCAGAAGTCATTTTCTAGGAAAATGACATTATTTTCTGGTGTTCGGCCAAAACTTGAAAATGTTTTATAAAATATTTTTCGGTGTTCGTTAAGGAAAGTATTTTCTAAGACTTCACCACTTAGGCATGCATCACTTATCGACCTATAAATCCATCAAATATGAACTTGCCTTTAAATCCGAACAAACTTGCTTCATATCTTTGTTTCCTCATTGTCGCCAAACGCTCATCTACTCTAAAAAATGTTCATATGGATTTTAAAAGGAAGTAAAAGAGAAAAGAAGCAAAGCATGTATAGCCCTAATGAGAATCTTTCAGTTGAGTGGCATGTTCTCTTCCTGTGTCTTTTGTGTTATAATAAACAAAAGAAAAAAGAAGCAAAGCATGTAGAGCTCTTTGCTTGATCAATGTACAACCGCAGGATAGAATATATAAAGAAAATGATAAGCAAGAGTGCAGAGCGTGAGCTTGAGATCGACGAGCTCGAGATTCGCCTAGCAACGGCCGACTACTAGCCAAGAAAGAAGAAGATGGGAAACAAAGAAAGAAAAAAAAAAAAAAAAAGAAAAGTAAAAGGAAATTAAAAATAATTTGAATTAAAAAGAAAAAGAAAATTAAAAAATAATTCGAATAAAAAAGAAAAGAAGAAGAAAAAAAGGGGAGGACGAAAGTGAAGATTTGTAGAGTGTGAGATAAGAGAGATCGGGTGAGGAAAATGTTTTCCACTTTTGGAAAATGTTTTCTACTTTTCAAAAGTGGAAAACATTTTCCTTAATTTAGAAGACTTTTTTTTCCTTTCATGGAAAACATTTTCCCCAAAGAATTCATTTTCCGTGAAACAAACGCCGGAAAATCCGAAAAACGTTTTCCTGGAAATTATTTTCCATGAAATGAACGGAGAGCAAATATTTAAATATTTGTTCTTGTTTGTATCAGGCAATATATGGGTTAGATTTCACATCAAAATCGAATTTTCCCCTTTGATCTAATTGGAAGTAGTTTTTGTTTTGTTTTTTTTTTTTTTTTTTTGTCGAATTGAAAGTAGGTGATTAAAACTGAAATTGAAGAGTTCATTAAGGATTACTTTCTTACACTAGGCCATAAATGACGATGAACCTAATTATGTGAAGATGATAAGTCATTCAAAGAAGAGTCCCGAGCTTAAAAACAGTCATGTTGCCTTTAGTCACTCCCGCGTATTCACATAATATTATAGAGTGGCTAAGAAGAAACCCCAGTATTCCTATCCACAAAATTGCTACACATAAAACAAACACAAAAATATTATTTAGAAAACAAACACACACAAAAATTATTTAAAAAAAAAGACAATATCATGCAAACCGTTCTTAGTGTGCATGCTATATGCTTGGATCATTTTTTATCTCGGTGTTTCATGGATGCTTTGCCTTTAAATGATTTAAGAGGAATCTCTCGGAATCAACCGAGCATATTCTCCTTGCGTTTATCCTAAATTAAGCAGTCGCGTTGTTGGCCTAGACTTCAGTTGCAATTGTCTATCTAGTACCAGTAGTCTTTTTAATCCACTTCGTCGTGTTCGCCTTCTATTGGAACTTCTAGAGTTCCCATGGGATATATGCTTGTTTATAATTTACCGTAATCACATATATTACATCATTATTTTTTTATAAAATGAGATAATAATATATCAAATTTGACAAAATTTTCAATGGATGATTATGATCTTGTTTTCTTCATGATTCGATGACTACAACTAGGAATGGAGAATGACTCCTCTTCGTCGGCGTGAAAGTGGGGCAAAAGACTTTTTGCTAGCCTCTCAAAGTTTTGGTCTTTTTATGGAAAAAAAATGAGATGCCATTTAAGAGGACCAACTATGCAATTATGACTGCACATGAACGATTAATCACAGCATGCCTGAGAATGTGACCCAATTTGTCCTGTGCGAAAATATGTTGAAATTGCAAAACATCTATGGCAAGACATACACAAATAGACGGTCAATCTTAATCATCACTTTACTAGAAAGGTTTCTCAAGTTGATTGTTGATCCAGTTAAAAGAAGTTATGGAAATATTAACCCATTAGATAGTCAAATGGCTACATCAATTGAAGGTGCATGTTATTTATACCCAAATTATTTGGATTTTTTTATAATTTGTATTAGGTAATATCTTGAGTTTGATTTCACATACATAATGAATTTGCTTGTTTGATCTGATTGGAGATAGGTCACTGACATTGAAACTGAAGAATTCATATATAAGTACTTTCTCAGGGCTCAAAAGTTATGACAAAAAGAAGAAGAAAAACACCTAGATTTTGGAATTTTATCTTGACATGTCTCGTCTTCCCCTCAATTATTCCCATCGGCATCGCACATTGAATTAGCAGAGCATGTATCAAACAGCAAGATAAAAAAAAAAAAAAAATGATCCAAAAATATAAAAGCACGTAGACTAATGACAGTGACCTGACATTGTCCTTCATTTGTTTTCTTTTCAAAAAAAATTATGTTTGTTATTAGAGCACCGATGTCATAGAAGAGCAGACAGCAATGCCAAAGCTTTCGTGGTCAACAGTTTTTGTGAGTTGGAATCCTTGCGCTCCTCCAATAGAGTAGCAAAAGCATGGAAAAGATCAGGAAGCCACTGATTGGTCAGGAATTGCGCATGTAATAGTTCCTGAGAGATCCATGCTCATTAGGAGTCTGTCATGATTGCGTGTATATATATAATGAGCTGATCTAGAAGATGGGCGAAAGTCTTGGCGGGCCTCTCAATTTTGGTAATTTTTGTGAATAAAATTATGAGAATCCATTTTTGTTGACCTACTAAGCAATTATGATTGCATAGGACGGTCAATCCTGGCATGCACGAGAATTTGACCTAGTTTATACCTTGTGCATGTGTGACCATTTTTTTCCCTTTAGAAATAAAAGAAAATTTCCTACTTGCACTTACCTCTTAACATTATTAAAGTAAAAAAGAAAAAAGAGCCAGGGGTGCTGGTACAAACCCTGAGCAGTTGACTCTTGTTCAAATTGAATGCTGGTACAAACCTGCTTGTTTAATATCTTGGTTAAGATCCCATAGGTAACATCGCATAAAGTAGGTAAGAGGCAAGACACTTCGCTTATCCTTCCAGAACCAAAGACAAATACACACAAGATACAAAAAGGTTGAAAAAATTACCAAAAAAGTTATAAATCTATTACAATTGCGTCAAATCAATTATAAACATTTTTTGTTTTTGTTAGTTGAATCCCAAACCTCATGCATTTATGTCAATTCAGTCTATCCAATCAATTTTGATTGGCCGGAGCTAACATAAACATTGGTCATCCTAATCAGCGAGGGCGAGCCTCCTCAGCCTAGTAGGTGGCTTGACAAGGCCTGAGGTTAGCGAGGCTCGACCTCACAACCAACAAGGGACCTTGCTAGCCTCGGGAAACATGGCCATGGCTAGGTGAGGCTCGCCAGCCATGGCCTCGCTTCCCGAGGTTGGTGAGGTCCCTGTCAGCCCCGCTAAGGCTAATTGTGAGTTGACGAATGGCTAGATGAAGAATGAAGTGAAAACAAAATAAAAATAAAAATTTTGAAAAAAATATTAAAATATTATTAAAAATTGTTCATGTTCATGCTGGTGATGTCACGTAGAACCCATTGTGTCCATATTAGTGCTGATTGGTTAATCGACCGGCCAAAATTGGCCAAATGAATTGAATTGGCACAAATGCAAAATGTTTAAGACTCAATTTGCCAAAAAAAAATGTATAGAACTGAATCGATGCAATTATAATAAGTTTATGACTTTTTGTAATTTTCCCCAACAAACTTAGAAACCTATAGCTAATTGAGGTTTACCATAACCCCTTAGTCAACTCAATTTCGGTTAAAATGTAGATGAATTTTTTATGCCGTAATTAGGTTGAGTGGGACAGTGGAAACATTAAAAGATTTAAATTAATTAGGATTTCGATCAATAAATCCAGTCTTTCACTAATTTTTACGTTGTAGGTTTATGAGAAATGTCTTTGGCGGGTCTTCGATTCCTTTGTTTCGTCCCTTTCGTGTTTGAAGCCAAATGGTGTTATGGAACTAATTATGATGGAACACCACGGGCTCAAATGCTACTCACTAGAGTGAGGAATGGAAATGGAATGTTGTCACACAAAAATTACCATGTGGCGTGACACTGGCCAACAAATGTTTAAAAGGGAAAAAAAAAAAAAACTGACGAGCATTTATAACAGGAGATAAAGCTCTCTCTCTCTCTCTCTCTCTCTCTCTCTCTCTTCTCTCTCTTGTTTTTGCGAATAACATAATTACATTAAACGGAACAAGTCAAGTTACATTGTCTGAAATGTATGTGCTCCCAACAGTCATTATGCATCAGGTCTTTCATAACACCTGGAAGAGAGTATCAAATAACAAACTGAAGATGTTGTTCCTTTGCAAGCAGGGGCCACAGCATCCGTGCAACAATCTGCTTCTCTGAATATGTGCTCAGTTTTGTATTTCTGCGACTCTGCAAGCACTTTCTAGTTTCTTGCATTCAGTCAAAAGAGATTCCATCGGTAAATGTGCCTGTGAGTGTTTGTAAGTGCTTGAATAACAGACATAACATTCATTTCAATGTGCGAATGGGTAACCTTATTGGCTACTTCTAGTCTAAGGACATCACATGGCGCCACAATTCTGCCGCAATTCGTTCATCGTTTAGTGGAACTTCTATAATCTCCGAGAAATTTATGCACATTCGTAATTCATTGTAATGAGGCATATCTTATGATTATTTATACATAAAATGAGGTGACGATATATACAATTTGAAAATATTTTAAATCGGTGATTAATTTTTTTTTTCTCTTTGTGATTCGAGGATTAGGAATACTCTTAGAAATTGTAGAATATGGGCAAAAGTATTTTCACGCACCTCTAATTTTGGTCCTTGCGTGGAAAACATGAGAGATTCCATTATAAACTCAGATGCCTCCGACATAACTATTTCGTGTTCTCTCTTTTTTGACCGGGAGGACTAAAATGTTCACATTTGGAGGTTGGAAAAGGGAAACGTGGTGCCCTTTTCACTTATCCCTATCCAAACGAAGCATCCAAATCCTACTTGCACTAGATAGGAAAAAGCTCGAAAGAGGAGTCTTTGCCCTGTCTAAACCCAAGCACGAGACGTCAAAGGCCGATGCCCGGGAAGCGCATTTAGTCCCACCTTCGGAAGCAGGCGCCAGGCTACGTGATCTGCATGACCCTCTGCCCATTCGTGCGCACGCATCACGTGTTCTCGCCGGTCTCTTCTTTTTGAACCATCGCGAGTTGCTAAGTTAGAATGCGGGTGCAAAACCACAAGCAATTCAATTCCTACAGGTAACATTGCATGAAGTTATATAATTTACGCTTACAATTTCACGGTACAATATAAGCTTCCATGGCGGCATAAATAAATATTAATGATTTTCAAAGATGTTATTTCAGCAAACCGGCATCGCGTGGAACGCAATGCTAGTATTGTTACACAGTAAGAGTGAAGAATGGAAATCGAATATTCTCACATCAAAAATTATCTTTTCACTTTAAAAATTTTATTTTCGCGTGACAATGGCCAAATAGATGTTCAAAAAGAACAAAAAAGAATGACGAATACCTATATATAGTGGAGATAAAGTTTTTTCTTCTCTTTCTTTTCGACGAATGTCATAATTACATTGACAAAACAAGTCTGGTTACATTGTCTAAAATGTATGTGCTCCCAGCGGAGTCATTATATGAAAAGTCTTTAATAACATCTGGAACAGAGGAATAAATAACAAATTCCAGATGTTGTTCCTTTCCTAGCGGCTAAAGCACCGTGCAACCACATGCTTTTCTAAATATGTGCTCAATTTTGTATCTCCGTAACTCTGCAAGCAATTTCTTGCATTCAGCCAAAAGGGGTTCCGCTAGTAAATTATGCCTATGAGTGCCTGTAATTGCTTGAATAACAAACATGACATCCATTTCAATGTATAAATGGGTTACATTATAGGCTAATTCTGCCTTCGATGTGTTTACTATCCATTGAAGTTTTCATAGTTCCTACGAGATTTATACTTGTTCATTATTCATCTAATCATGTATAACTTGTCATTAATTTTATATAAAACGAGGTGGTGATATATGAAATCTGAAATTATTTTCAATCAATGATTACGATCTTTTCTTTTTGTGATTCGGGGACTAGAGATCCAATCCTTGGAATTAGGATTGAAAATGTGTTAATTAACACACTATCCAGAAGGTACAAATTGTCAACATCTTTGAAAGCATACAAGCGATGAAATGATTATTTCCACCAATCCACATCCTAAGACTTTGGCCGTGTAAACACAGGTCTAATGGGTATTTAATTTCTTTAGTGATTCTTTCTTCAATCAAACCCTATTGTCTTTTCGGATGGGTATGGTGCTTGAATGACCAATGAAATTTCCATGATCAAATTGCTTGTCGTTGCCTATAAAAAGCTTCTCTATTGAAAACCAACCAACTCCACCAAAAAGCACAATAACAAAACAAAAATATGGCACCCTCACTATTCTTCGTGTTTCGTACATGGATTGTCCTTCTTGTGATGATTCATACTTCACTTGCTAAGCCACTATGCCATCTGGATGAGAGCTCAGCCTTGATGGAATTCAAGCAAAGTTTCAAAACCAACAGAACGGCTTTTGGGTGTGTTTATCCGAAGGTTGAATCATGGTCACTAGATGGACGTGAAGATTGCTGCTCATGGGATGGCGTCAAGTGCAATGAGGCCACCGGTCATGTGACAGCCTTGACCTTAGCAACAGTTGTCTCTTTGGTACTTTATCTTCTAACACTAGCCTCTTTCGCCTACTCCACTTGGAATCACTTAATCTTGCTTACAATGACTTCAACTCTTCCTCCATCCCATACGGCTTCGGCAATCTTTCCAGGCTACAATATCTTAATCTCTCCTATTTAGAATTTTCGGGAAAAGTCCCATCGGATATCTCACGGCTCTCCAAATTAGTTTCTCTTGATTTGGATTATATGTGGATGTTGAGATGCCCAACATAGACAATTTTGTTCAAAACTTAACTATGCTTAGAGAATTTCATCTCTCTTGGATAAACATTTCATCACCATTCCCTCATGTACGCACAAACTTCTCATCTTTGAAGTCACTTAAACTTAGATATTGCCAATTGCAAGGAGAATTTCCAGTAAGCATCTTTCAGCTACCAAACTTGGAAGTCCTCGACATTAGCGAAAATTATGACCTTCTGGTTTTATTCCCGACTTACATTGGGGTAATCCCCTCAAATCATTGTCTCTTTGGGGAGTGAATTTTTCAGGGAAATACCTATTTCGATTGGAAACCTTGTTTTCTTGAATAAATTATCAATTGGATCTTGTAATTTCTCAGTGTTCACTTCCCACTTCAATGGGTAATCTTTCTAGGCTTGCTTACCTGATTTATCATCTAATAAATTTCATGGTCAAATCCCCACTTTCTTTGCCAATCTTACCCAGCTATCATCTCTAGATCTCTATTCCAATAATTTTAGCAAAGTGGTATTGGGCATTGGTTTGTCAACTTGGTGAAACTCACTAATTTAAACCTTGGAGGTAATAATTCATCTAATAGCAATGTTCTTTAATGAAAGAAAATATGAAATGTCAATTTTCAATTTATAGCCAAACTCACCGTCCTTGTTTCTTTACATTTGACCATTGTCAGCCTAAGTGGTCCTATTACCTCTTCATTTGAGAACTTGACGCGGTTGGTTTCGCTTGAACTTTATAACAACAATTTGCAAGGTGAAATTTCAAACTCATTATGGGAACTCAAGGATCTTGAAATTCTTGATCTTTATGGGAATAATTTGAGTGGCACCGTGGATTTACACAAACTCAAGAAATTGCAAATGTTATATATGTCCTTCAACAACATATCTTTTGTCAGCAAGGCCGAGATCAATGCTACTCTTCCAAAACTTTCCACTTTATATTTAGACTCATGCAACTTACATGAGTTCCCCAAGTTTTTAGGCTACCAAAGCAAATTAAAGTGGATAAACCTTTCATACAATAAAAATCGGAGGGAGTATTCCAATGTGGATGTTGAATGGTAGTAGAGAATCATTGTCCTATGTGGATCTCTCCCACAATTTTTTGACTGGCTTGGAAAATAATCGATTGATCTCGTCACTACCCAACTTGGCCTATCTTGACATTAGTTCTAATCGGCTAAAAGCAAAACTCCCTAGTCCACCTCGATCAACAGCTCACTACAATTCTCCAACAACTTCCTCTTCGGAAAATCCATTCTATTTGTAGTTGGAGATCCCTCGTCATTCTGGGATTTGTCCAATAATAATTTAAATGGCACAATTCCTTCATGTGTGGGAAATTTCGATTCTTTGTCAGTTTTGAATCTTGGGAAACATCAACTTGAGGGCATAATTCCCCGTGCATACCCAAAAGGTTGTGTGTTGAAGATGATAGACCTCACAGAGAATAGATTGCAAGGGTCTGTCCCAAGATCCTTGGCAAATTGTACAATGTTAGAGTATTTGAACCTTGCTCACAATCAAATTCTTGATGGTTTCCCTTCATGGCTATCAAAGTTGACCAAGCTGAAATCTGTTATCTTGAAATCCAATAAGTTCCATGGTCCAATAGAAGCATATCATAGCCAATTTAACTTCAGCAATATGCATATCATGGACCTTTCATATAATAGTTTCAGTGGTAAACTTCCTTCCAAGTTGTTGCAGAGTTTCCATGCCATGAAAGAGATTGTTAGTCAAGATTGGTTGGAATATATTAATATAGAGGAAGATCTTAGTTCAACCTCGATTAGATTTCAAACAATGGTCGAGTATGCAATGGCATTGATGAACAAAGGCATAGAAAGGGAATACTTGAAGGTTCCGTTTGCACTCATGCAAATTGACTTCTCCAATAACAAATTCGAGGGACACATACCTGATCTCATCGGAGATTTGAAGTCACTTATTTTGCTTAACCTTTCAAACAACGTTTTGACCGGTTCCATCCCACCATCCTTAGCAAATCTGACATTGTTGGAATCCCTAGATCTTTCTCGAAATAAGCTCTCAGAGAGATCCCTCAAAAGCTGGCCCAACTTACATTTCTTTCATCATTCAATGTCTCGGATAATCAATTGTTGGGACCAATACCACGAGGGAATCAGTTCAACACATTCGAGATTGATTCATTTGCCATGAATGAGGGGTTATGTGGAAGTCCTTTGCCAAGAAAATGCACAACATTTGGGGATAACTTACCATTACCACCATCTCCCCAGGAAGAACTTCGCGAAGGGTTTCTGCTCAACTTGGATTGGAAATTTGTGTTAATTGGTGTTGGAGTCGGGTTTTGATCGGTGTTGTGTGGGGAAACTTGATCATTGACGAGAAGAGTAAGTGGTTCTTACATTGCTCCAAGAAATTGGCAAAAAGATAGAAAAGATCGGGAAGACACTGAACAATAAAAGAGTACATGTAATCAAATTCTTATTAGACACTATCAATAATGTAACCCTTTTGTGTGTTTAGTTTGTATTGTAAATAAGGAAATATAGAGCATACAATATTCCTCTTATCGTACTATCGTTCATTTGAATTTAAAAATTATCTTCATGGAGTGAATTGAAGTCCATATGACTTCATGGAGAGCCCAGCAGAGGAGCCCATGGATATATACAAGCTCGACCTCTTCCTTCTTCTTCGCTTCTTCTTCTTCTTCTTCTTCTTCTTCTTCTTCTCTCTTTCATCTCTAAAACTGAGACTCACGCGTCATGGAGGAGGGGAGCGAAGCAGTTGAGCAAAGAAAGGAGCACACGCGCGAAGCAATCCAACGTTTTTCCTCTGGATTTCCTCTCGATTCCTCTCGATCACCCCCAATCCATTGTCCACCACCTCCAACCACCGTCGGCCATCCCAGCCGCTTGAGCTCACTCGCACCAGAAATAGAGCACACACCAGAGAACAGAGATGGCCAAAAGCCACCGAGACTGAATTGATACGAACTCCTCTCATCGAATTATCTCTCTTATAGGTTTCCTTCATTGATTTTAGGCCGCCGGTCGATGCCATTTGCCATTCCCGAATTGTCTGGCTCTGTTCTAGTCCGTTTTGAGGCCGAGAAATCCGGAGAGTTCGAGTCTTCCTTCGAAGCTTTGCTGGTGCCGACCATCCGAGTCGACACCTCTAAGAGCTCTGTTATTTGTCCGATCTTCATTTGCCTCCCGCTCGACAATGCCTCTACTTCCCCAATGCATAACGACCGCTTCTGGAGGATCGCGACACTGAAAGAGTTGATTTGTGCCAGCGTGTATCAACTACCCATAAATTTCAATATTAAATATCCCAAATTTTTTCTTATTTATTTTTACCATCTATACAGATATCGTATTGGGAGGCACAACATGTCAACATAATTTTCGCTCAATGCGTTTTTACATTATTTATTATCACAAACTATTGTGTTTTAAAATTACTTATAAGAGTGGCGTCTTTGGTCAACGGTCGCATCTATTACTAAACTAGTATGTCCACTCTGATAAGAGTTTTCATAATATATGACCATTCATGCAAATATTGTCTTTCAATCTACTTTGAACACGTAACTACGCGAAAATCTATCGTTTCAGTGAAATATAATCTATGGTTAGTAAAAGAAAATGCTCGATTTTTGTTATTACTAACTCCTTTGCAGCGAGTGTTTCTCATCTCACGTATTTTTCCTCTTCCTAATCATTCTATCTAAATTAAGGGTTCGTCTCCTCGGTTATGAGTGAGTTTTAGGGTTCGCAAAAGCATGTGGTGCTTCCAAACTGAAGCTACGGACAAGTTGGGAGAAATATATGGAGTTATATATCGCTCCAGGTTAAATTTGTCTTCTTCCGATTGTGAAGGCTCTCGGCAGGGGAGCCTGTCGGCCACCTCCACCTCTGCCTCGGGGATGGCGTTGAAGAGAAGAGGTGGAGACACGCTCAGGAAGAGGCTGCTGAGCCTGGTATACGTGAAGCGCAGTGCGGTGGTACAGCGGTGCGCAACTACGAGCTCAACCGTATCGTTGGAGAGTTTCGCAAGCTCAAGCGCCACAAGCACGCCCTCGAGGTTCTCCTCTCTCCGTATTGAAGTTATTTACATACGAGCACTTCTTGTACTTTTGCGTGGTTAGCCGTATAGAAGTTCAAATGCTTTTATATAAATGAAGAGTCGATTCTTCGGAGAAATGGACACCATTGAAAAGGCTAAGCTCTGAAAGGAGAGCTCTATAGTTCGGAATTATAGGTAGATCGGAGTTAAGCAAGTGACTGATACTGAGTACATTTCTCAACGTGGTGGTTAAATTGATCTAGCGAATCCCGCATTCAAATCTCTGGTTTGCAAGAGTAAGATGGACTCCCATCTTATTCGGATTTCTAACGGGCGTATAATATGGATTTCTAACCGCCTATAATACGTTAGCAACAACTTCTAATTAAATCTTAAATGCCATAATAGATTGAGAAGACCAAACAAGGTAATTGCAAAATCAGAATGTTGCACGACCTACCGAAAAATATGTATTCCTTGTCAGGTTTTACTAATGATGTAAACAACAGTATACAATAGCCGGCGCAATCGAACAAAAGAAAACTAATAGCATGGACACGGACAAAGAAGACGACCAATGGATTTGAGAATGGAAAAGACAACGATTGTCATTTAGGCTCTATTTGATAATGTTTCTATTTCTTCCAATTTATATTCCTTTTGCTCCCCAGAACAAAAACAAAAATAAAAAAAAAAAAAATCCGTTTGATAACGTCAACTAATTTTTTTATTCCCTTAAATAGAAAAGTAGCCGGGCGATTAGATTTGGAACATAAATAAGGAGTAGAAAAAAATTAGTTTCTTGTTCCCAAGAACAATTTCTAAAAATAAGTCATTTTCTTTCTTTTCTTTTTTTCTTTCTTCTTCTTCCTCGTCGCCCGATGTCTACCGCCGCCGGTTGCCGCCAAGCTTCCTAGCCACCGCAGGTCACCACCGGTCGTCGGCCATCGCCACCGTCGGCTAGAGGAGGAGCAAGAAGAAGAAGAGAGGGAAAAAAAGAAAAATATTAAAAATATTAAAAAATTAATAGAAATTATACGTTACAAAAAAAAAAAATGTGGCCGTATCAAATGCATTCCTATTCTTTTTCTATTCGAGAATAGAAATTTGGTGTAATTACCAAACGTGTTCTTTATTCATAATAGAAATGTTCCTAACAGATATGTTATCAAACAAGTCTTTATTCTAAAAATTAAACTACCCTATTGTCTTCTTCTTTTTTTTCCACTTTTAGTGGCACTAACAGAGTAAAATAATATGATAACTAATATAAAAGAAGATATTGCAGTTGAACTTACCTTAAGCAAATTTTTAATATTAAATTAATTGGTTAACTTTGTTTTTTTTCTTTTCTTTTTTTCACTTAACAGAGATGGACATTAGCCATCTTGATCAAAGGAAAAGATATATAGTCATTGAAGTGGACTTGATTCTAGTTGTGGCGATGAACCATTCCTAAATATTTCCTCAGTCAAGAAAGACCTTCAAATAAACAATGAACGCATATACATCTCTTTGACAATCAACAAAGACTCGAGGAAGCAATCCTCAATGCACATATACCCCAAAACACCTACTTCAAACAGACTATTTTACTTTACAACCGCAGATAAGTTCATTGCCAGGAGTTGATCAAGTTCTTACACAAAATTATAGTTTCACGAAACGCCTAGTAGATTAGCCATCAATCCGTGAGGTTTGGAGCTGTAACATTCATGGTGACTTAATCAGTACCTTTGATAGCACACAAATCAACCAATGATATGCCCACCCAGGGGGTCGACACAAATCTATGAGTTCAATAATAAGATCTGGCAACGAGTGGAACTTGTCAACGAAATGGAGATGTAAACTTGAGTAGATTGATTAGAGGCAACGGTGTTTTAGATTCATGAGATATATCTGTGAATATTTCCTGATAGAGAAACTCACTGGACAATAATAAGCGAGTCGCGAGAACTATCACATATGAGTCCAATATATCTGCATTAATGTGTGTATGATATGTGCTCACACAGATAACATGTGCATCCTGTTCATAATGAAGATGAGAATTGCGCATTTTATTATTGAATTATTTGCTTTGGCACCAAAAACATTTGCGACAAATTTCCAATATCAAACAGCCATTGACGAATTGACATTCTATTGTAGCTTGAATAGGCAATCACCTTTACAAGGATGCTTTCCTGAATGCCTGAACACCGACGGTGATTGAGAGAAAGCCAACAAAGCTCCTTGTCTAGGGTGTGCAAATTCTGTCCATGTCAAGGGCCTCGTGACTTGGAACAGTGCCTTCTGGAACCGCTCATTTAAGTCTTGTAATGATCCAGTGTTGTCGATTACTCTGTCTGCCTTAGACCTTTTCAGATCCAACGGCATCTGAGCATTCATCCTGTTCCTAGCATCTTTCTTGTTTGTTCTGTCTCTTGCCATAAGCCGTCGAAGCTGAGTTTCTGGATCAACTCAGACGGCAACGATGGGCCTTGTCCACTTGCCCATCTTTGCCTCAAACAACAATGGGATGTCAAGAGCAATAACCTTATGTCCTCTCAACCGAAGGTTCAAAATTTCTTGAAGATGCCAGATGATATGTAAGGAGCGAGCAGCCTAAACATAAGTAAGAACACAAAGCTTCAGGAAGTTAGAAGATTAGAAGGTTTCTTCTTGAAGTCCAATGCAAGTGTTAACGCATCATTCAAACGAACATGAAAAAAATCCAAGGGGCGTCATTGGCTTTAGAATGAATAACTCAGCTAAGACCAAGGCAATGAAGGTGCAAAATTTCGAACTGATATCACAAATTACAGACAGCAACTACATCCATGATGGGTTAAAAGAACTCAAAAATTAGAATTGATCCCCTGTTTCATCAGAGCAAGAAATTTCTCTAGTCGAGCAGAATCATACGCATCTGTACTTATGCATGGTAAATTTGCCGTTGTGTCCAGCATGCTTCGATCCCCATTTTGAAGCTAGAACTAGTACATCAAGTTTAGTTCAGATTTATCATTACCTATTCAAAACCTGACGCATTGCAGGATCAGAAAAGACAATTTGGCCCAACTTTGGCCTATCAACTTCTCCATCAGCTTGTAGAATCTCCTCCCTAAACGCAGCAACGACTTTTTTGATATTTCCATCCACCAGTCCTTTCTTTAATGCATCTTGTAGCACAACAAGGAATTCAAGAATTCCAAGGAGGAAAATACAGTCTTCAAGTCCTGTCAAGTGGCAAGATGCCATCTCACTACATCGATCAACCCAATTGTTGAAACTTGCTAGAACAAGAATAACTCCCTGCGGTATTTTTACCTGTACTCTCAACCGAAACTATCTGCCCATTGTTACATGACATGGTTTAAGGTTGCCCATAGGCTCATCATCTCATGAAGGAAAATCATGAGTATATAGATATTCACGGAAGCTTAAAGTAGGAGGGACACTGAAAACAAAATGCAAAGCTCCTTAACATGGAAACTATTTAGCCAATAACAAAGGCATCATTTACCCAAAGAACAGCCTCCCTCAAGTTTGCACAATGTTTCTCCTTGTTGAGATTCCACTTCTAGAACATTCCTTGTTTTTCATATTTCTCTTAAAGAAGGAAAGAAATCAATAGTAAACATACTGACGAATGTAAAAATAAACCATCTACCATCCCCTTGCTGTCATATTTCTAGACAGAATTTGATGTACATATCATGATTGATTACAGTCATCTACTTCATGAAAACTCTAAAAAACTTCTTTTCAAAGATCACTTTAACATACGACCAAAAAAAAAAAAATCAAAAAAATCTTTAACACACTAGAATAGGGAACATTCTTGAGGAATACAAAGTGAATCATAACTAGGCAAAGAAATCAATAGACCAATAATCATGTCATGGTCAAGATACATATCCAAAGTGGAAAATAAGAATCTAGGGCAGAGAATGAAGATTTTCAGACCAAAATTGAAGGGAGGATGATTTCAGGATGGAAGCAAGAATCAAGGGAAGCTTAAAATGGAAAAGAATTATTAGCTAAATCAATTAGCATTATAGCTGGGTCAATTTGCATTATTAGTTTTTCCATTTCCTGTTATAATAAAATTCCTTGGATGTATGAAAACTATAAATTGTACCTCCTATGAGGAATTATGCATTGAAGAAATGAAAACAAAATCAAAGCCTTTGAGATTTCTTTGTGGAAACATCCCATAGACGTTTCAAAAACGCGTCCACGAAGGCGAAGAAACCACGTTAGGAATTCGTTCCTAACAACTTGGTATCAGAGCCGGAATCAATGGCGTAAGAGACCAACCCCAAGACTTACAGGCTACAAGCGTTGGCAGCCTGCAGGACATTCAGCAGTGTTCCCCACAACGGTAGAAGGGAACCAGGGGCACGGAGGCCGGAGCTGGGGCTCGATGCAGGGGTCTTCTGTAAACCAGAACCTGCAGGGACCAAAGAGGAACTTCAGGAAGGTTTAGCGAGCGGCCCATCCTCACTGATGGTATCATCCTGATATTCCTCGATTCAACTGAACCACCAATGCAACAACCTGGATAGGGAGAGTAGAACAAATATTTCAATGTAATCAAACTCCCTGAAGACGAGAAGGAGAAAGTTCATTCTGCATCCATACATCTTGAAGGGGAAGCCCAATTATGGTTCGGCCCCCATCGACACGATTTCTTTGAGAGTTGACAAAGTTAACACAAACCGGAACTCAAGGATTACCAAATCCAGTTCTAACGGCTGCTTGTGCGATGCGGTATGCGACTCTTCCAGCGAAGTAGTAAGTTGTTTTGTTAGTGGCCTTAAAGAACTTTAAAATCTGATGTGTGTGCTGTAGGCCCAAGAACACTTTCGAACGCAATTAGCTTGGCTCGAATTTTCGACGAAAGGAGCAATTCTTTACGAAGGGCCACAATCCAGTCCAATTCCGCTACGACCCCAACACGGGACCACCTTAGGCCCCACGAGATAACCGAGCAATGAATAATACTGGAAAACCTAGTCCTACCATATCCCAAGCACAAGAGATCAAAAGACAAGTTGAGGGAATGCTAAGAAGCGGGAATAATTCAACCAACAGTCCGTATTCTTCATGATTCTTGTCAAAAAAAAAGGATGGGACGTGGCGATTTTGGTGTTGACTACCGCACCTGAACAAAGTCACGGTAAAAGATAAGTTCCTGACACCCTTTAATTGATGAATAAGTTCCCTGATACCACCGATCGCCATCGGCCATGCCAGCCACTCGAGCTTATTCGCGGCAAAAACAGTGCACACGCACCAGGGAACAGAGATCGCCAAAAACCACTGAGACTGAATTGATACGAACTCCTCTCATCGATTTTCTCTCACTTATAGGTTTCATTCGTTGATTTCAGGCCGCCGTCGACGCTGTGTTCGCCATGCCCGAATCGTCTGGCTCTGTTCTAGTCCGTTTTAAGGCCGAGAAACGCCAAGAGTTCGAGTACCCTACGAAGCTTCTTCGCTGGTGCCAACCATCTGAGTCGACGCCTCTAAGGGCTCGGTTATCTGTTCGATCACCACTCGTGGCCAGAGGCTGCATCTCCAAGGTATGTACATCATTGCTCTATTTTTTAGTAAGCTAAGTCCGAACGTTGTAATTTAAGTCTTGAGTGAAAATCGAGTAGAGATTGGAATAAAATAGTAGTCTGAGCACACTTTAATGTCACCGAAATCGTCTGATCGGGAATTAGTACTTCGATGATGCTTCATACACTGTGTTTGAAGCGATCACCAAGTGTTCGTGAAAATGCTTGATAGAGATCACATATTTATTTCGAGAGGCTTCTTTTAGAAATTGAATGCATACACGTTTATCTCATACTTAGATCGTGATACCTGCATATGTTTCGCCAGTCTTGCTTCTGGTTCCTTTTTATTTTAAGTCATGGCCAAGCCTTCGAAGTGACTATTGCTTCGTTTTCTGTTTCTGTGTCTGTCTCCCCCCGGGAGCATTATGGTTGGGTGCATGTGGCGGCGGGCGGATGTTTGTGTGGATTGACGTGGTGACTGAGTTGATCATTGGTGGAGCAAGACATGTTTAGTGTAATATATGGGCTTTCAAAACAAGAAAAGAAAAAGAAAGAGTTTGAAAAGTCAAAAAGGGAGGCTGAAGAAATGTGGAACCTTCGGTGGTTTTAAAAAGAGAGAAAGAGGGAGAGAGAGAAGAGCACAGCAGAAACGAAGAGCAGGGGGAAAACGCAAACAGGGGGAGAAGAGAGAAAGAAAAAGAAAAAGGAAAAAAGGAAAATTTTGCGCGCTCGTGATCCGAACGCCCTCATCAAGCCGACTCAAGTGTGTTTTGCAACGCCTGTGGAATCGAAGCTTAATCACCTACAAGTAACACACACTAGGGCTCAAAATTGGATTTCTTGAGATTTGTGTGGCGAAGCCCGATTTTGAGTCGTAAGCTGCATATTTTTATAGAAATGGTACCTTGGGAAGCCATAAGTTTCATAAAGATCTTACTGACGTTACTCTACTGCTGTCATTCGAATGGAATTTTCAAGTCGTAGACTTTAACGACATCAGCAGCGGCAGCTTCGAGCCTCTTTTTGTCATTTTCGGTTCTGTTTTGGAGCAGTTGAGTTAGTTGTTGCTGTAATGCTAAAAAGAGCTTTCAAAGACTGTATTTGGCAAAACGGAAATTTGCAGGGGAGTTATGGCGTTGACGATCGTTGTCAGCACGGACCGCGCCAAATGAAATTGTTGGGTTTCTGTGCGCAAGGGCGGTAGCTGCTGCTTATCGACTAATGCAGCCTAGCTTAGGCGAGTCAGGCAAAGAATATTCCTTTACTCGGCTTTTTGATATTGTTTTTCCGTTAATTGTTGTGGATCCGAGTGCGTGGTTCGAGTGCCGTATTTGATTTTTGGCTTTTCCCCGTGAACATTACCTATTTCTTCGTATTTTTAAAACTCATGTTTTGAGAAACATGGTGAATTATATACTTTATGAGTTGATAAAATGCATCTTTTGTTGCATAAAACATGATCGAGCTATTACGCCATATTTGTTGTTTGAAATGAGTTATATTTACTTCTATCAATTTTGCTTGAAAATAGTTTGTGAAATTCTTATGAAAGAATCGAAGAATGCTTTGATATTTATTTATCAAATTTTGAGTTGTGACATGACTTCCTTATGATGTTGGATTGCTGGATATCACATGATTGCATAGCTTCAATGCCTCAC
>CM024589.1:13665007-13756740 GCA_014182565.1 Eucalyptus marginata | reverse complement strand
ACTACCAAACCGGAGTTGCAAAGAGAACTACGACATTCCGGATCCTTGCACCAGATCAGAGTGAGATTTACACGGCCGATCCAAGGAATGTCGAGCACATATTGAAGACCAACTTCGAGAAGTACATGAAGGGAGAGTATAACAAAGATATAGTTAAGGATTTGTTTGGGGAGGGTATTTTCGCAGTGGATGGAGAGAAGTGGAAGAAGCAGAGGAAGGTTGCGAGCTTTTGAGTTTGCAACAAGGGTGCTCAGAGATTTTAGCTGTTGTGTGTTCAGACAGAATTCTGCGAAGCTGGTCAAGGTTGTGGAGAGTTATCGGCTGCTTCTGAGGGATTTGATATGCAAGTAAGTAGCTTCAATGTTAGAAGGAAAACTTCACAAGGATCAAAACCACTCTGAAAAAAAGATAAATTGCATTGAATTGAACATAGAGACTGCATATTTACAATAGAATATCGAAATATACCAAAGTTGATCTTCCGGATTTGATAGATAGTGTAACTTTGAAAAATGATTGAATATGTATGCAATCTAAAAGAGTACTAGAAATAGCTAGTCTTGAAAAGCAACCTAGGAGAGACAAAAACCGCTGTGATCACTCAAAGAGAGTAGCGACCATCTTGTGGTAGTTATCAGTCAGTCTCCACCCAAACAATTTGAGAGAGAGAGAGAGAGAGAGAGAGAGAGAGAGCAACGTAAGAGTAAAAGAAAAGAACATTTCCTGATAATGGACTTTTTTAAAAGAGAAGGCGACAGAAAATTGAACATTATTTTGTTCATCATCTTGTCTTACATCATGTCTGTAGGATATATTGATGAGATGCACCTTGGATTCCATCTTTAAAGTTGGATTTGGTGTGGAACTGAATTGCTTGGAAGGATCAAGCAAAGAGGGAGAGCCTTCATGAAAGCTTTTGATGAGGCAAGTGCACTAATCTACTGGCGATATGCTGATCCCTCTTGGAAGCTCAAAAGACTTCTCAAAATTGGATCAAGCTCGTCTTAGAAAACACATTAAACTCATCGACAATTTTGTGCATCAACTTATCAGAACCAAGAGGAATCAACTCCCAGCGCAGCGAGAATGCGTGAGTATATTCTTTTCTTTTTCCTTTAGAGAGAACTTAGTGTACGTATAGCCATCTGAAGTTTACGCTCTTCCTTTGTCAATCCACAACTCAAATTTTGAAGAGGCAGTATGGCATGTGATGTTGGGGAAGATTTTAGTAACAAGAACTTTGGAAGAATTCTGCAGAAGCATAAGTACAGTTAGTTCTCAGCGAAGGAATTCTGGCTAGAAAAACTTATGGTGCCATCTAAAAATTGTTTTCATCAAAGAGCCGTACTATTTTGCAGGTTTTTTCTTTGGCAATTCCTCTGACTGGTTTTTCCTTTTCCCTTTTTTCCTACAAGAATGACAAGGAGGACATTCTCTCGAGATTTTTGCTTGAGAGCGAGAAAGATCCAGAGACTATGAATGATAAGTACTTGAGGGATATAATTCTGAATTTCATGATTGCCGGGAAAGATACTAGCGCAAGTACCTTATCATGGTTCCTCTACATGCTCTGCAAACACCCCTAGTGCAGCACAAGATTGTGGACGAAATAAAGGATGTGATTGGAGATCAAGCAAGTGAAGCTAACCCTGATTATTTCGTGGAAAGAATAACAGATCCGGTGCTCGACCGAATGCACTATCTTCATGCCACTCTCACAGAGACTTTGAGGCTGTATCCTGCAGTGCCCCGGTAATATTCTGTTCACTTGTAAGAACTAAAGTTCAAATCTCTTACCTATCACAAAAAAGGAATAAAAAAGTTGAAAACTGAGCTTTAGATATTATGAGCTCATATCATTAGATAAGCAGAACTTGGAGCTTGGAGAGAGCTAATCAAAGTGGGTCTGAGTAAATTGCCATTGGCATTGCACATGAAAAATCTAGAACATCACAATTGTCCTGACTTTTTGAAGCTACAATGCATCATCGAAGTGTATTTTTGACAGACTGAAAGTTGAAGCTAAGTGCACATTCGGAATCCTTTCATTTGCATTACACAACTATACAAGTCATATTTTTCCATCACAGATCAAAAGCTATCTTTTCGTTCATCTCTAAATTCATGAACAAATACTATTGCTACCATTCTGACTCCGATACGATCATGCAACTAGTCCTTTAAGTTGTATTTAAATGTAAAACGCCATGCAAAAGAGTTGATTTTCTTCTGAACAGAACATGATGAGTAACAATGCGGAGGCGATAAATCCATCAAATTAGCAAGTACAAATCAGGCACAAGCCAAAGAGACCATGCTTGAGCAGATTTGGTTTTGTATCAATAAGCGCTAACTTTGATCTTGTATACTTCTGTTGCACAACAGGATGGAAGATGTGCTGAGACAGATGATGTTCTCCCAGATGGCTTCCATGTGAAAAAGCGGATGGCGTATATTACTTGGCTTACTCAATGGCAAGAATGCATAACCTCTGGGGAGAAGATGCCGAGGATTTCAAACCTGAAAGATGGTTGAAGGATGGAATTTTCCAAATCGAATCACCTTTCAAATATGTTGCATTCCACGTCAGTTTCTCCCTCCTAGGTCCTCATGAATTGAACATTGAAGCATGTGTACATATTCCAAATGTCTTCAGTGACACTTTTACTTTCCTATTTGCAGGCTGGTCCTAGGATCTGCCTCGGGAAGGATTTTGCTTATCGCCAGATGAAAATAGTTTCAATTGCTCTCCTTCACTTCTTCCGTTTCAGATTAGCTGATGAAACTAGACCTGTAACCTACAAGGTCATGTTCACCCTTCACGTCAACAATGGCTTACATCTTCGTGCTGTTCCCAGATTGGCTACATGAGAGCTGAACGATCATTGAGTATGGTCCATCGCCACATATGGATTTCTAATGTTAAATGCTAGTGGTTTTCACTGATAAGTAAGCATGTGCACTGCAAGATCTTACTATTGCATTTAGATGTTGGAATATTAAGGTGTTTTGTGTATATTCGATAAATATTTTGTATGTTAGGAGTTCGTCAGGCTTTGTGACAATGCTAATAAAATCTTATTCTCATAAAGCCTCTGACAGGCTGACAAGCTAATATGTCCCTATAACTGAGATGATTTCCGAGAGTCAGCTCATAATCAGCCATCCAGCAGTTCATAATATCATTGACATACTTATCTGATAATCAGCTGATTGGCTTTGGCTGAGCCGGAGCTATTCATGTTCACGCTTCAAGTTGACAATGGCCTCTTTCTATGTGCCATTGCTAGGATCAATGATTGGATAAGTGTGCAATCTAACAAGTATTTGAATGGCTAGTCCTGAAGAGAAACCTCAGTTAGATGACAACCTTTGTGGTCACTCGACAGTAGCAGTGATTATCACGTTGTAGTCGGCAGTCCTCCTCAGCCTCCACCCAAACAATTTGAGAGAGAGAGAGAGAGAGAGAGAGAGAGAGAGAGAGGGATGGCAACCATAACAGTAGAAGAAAGAACATTTCCTAATAATGGTCTTTAGAATAAAAAAAAGATGGTAACAGATTATTGTACAATTCTTTGCTCATCGTGTTGTCTTAAATCGTGTCTGAAGGATATATTGATGAGATGCACTTTAAATTCCATCTTCAAAGTTGAATTTGGTGTGGAATTGAATTGCTTGGAAGGATCAAGCAAGAGGGAAGAGCCTTCATCAAAGCTTTTGATGAGGTGAATACACTAACCTACTGGCGATGTATCGATCCCTCTTGGGAGCTCAAAAGACTTCTCAACATCAGTTCAGAAGCTCGTCTTAGGAGTAACATTAAACTCATTGACAATTTCGTGCATCAACTTATCAGAACCGAGAAGAATCAACTCATAGGGCAGCGAGAACATGTGAGTACTTTTTTCCATTTCTATTAGCGAGCGTGTGAGTACTTATTGTAAATTTAGCTATTCCGTTTGTTGAGTTTATGCACTTCTTTTGTCAAGCCGCCACTCAAATTTGGAAGAGCCATTATGGCATGTGATGCTACGGAAGATTTTAAAAACATGAACTTATTCTGCAGAAGGTCAAGTACAGTTAATTTTCAGAGGAAGAATTCTGGATAGAAAAACTCGTGGCACCATCTAATTTATCACAAAGTTGTCCTATCTTCCAGGTTTTTTCTTTCGCAATTCCTCTGACTGGTTTTTTATTTTCCCTTTTTACTACAAGAATGACAAGGAGGACATTCTCTCACAATTTTGCTCAAGAGCGAGAAAGATCCCGAGATTATGAATGATAGGTACTCAAGGGACATAATTCTGAATTTTAAGATCACCAGAAAAGATACTAGTGCAAATACCTTATCAAGGTTCCTCTACATGCTCTGCAAACACCCTCTAGTGCCAAAAATTGTCGATGAAATAAAGGAAGTGATTGGAGATCAAGCAAGTGAAGCTAACCCTGATTTTTTCGTGGAAAGAATAACTGATCCGGTGCTCAATTGAATGCACTATCTTCATGCCACACTCACAGAGACTTTAAGGCTGTATCTTGCAGTCCTGCTGGTAATCTTCAGTTCACTTGTTAGAATTAAAGTTCAAACCTCTAATCACAGAAAAAGAAAAAAAAAGTTCAAATTGAGTTTGAGATATTATGAACTCAAATCAATACATCAGCAGAACGTTGGAGTTTGGAGAGAGCTAATTCGCAGCGCGTCTGAGTAAATTACTACTGGCCTTGCATGACAAAAATCTAAGACATCAAATTATCCTTACTTTCAGAGGCTATGATGCATCATCGCAGTGTATTTATGACAGACTAAAAATTTTAGTTTAGTGCATGTTCGGGAATCCTATCGTTTGCTTTAAACAACTATACAGGTCATGTTTTTCCCTCAGATCAAATGCTAGCTTTTCATTCATCTCTAAATTCTGGAACAAATTCTAGTGCTACGCTTCTGACTGCATTATGATCATGTAACTAGTCCTTAATTTGTATTCAAATGTAAAATGCCACACAAAAGAGTTGATATTCTTTTGAACCAGAGATGATCAGTAACAATCAAATCCATCAGATTGGCAAGTACAAATCAAGCACAAGCCAAAGAGAACATGCATTTAACAAGTTTCGGCTTCTGTATCAGTACATGCAAACTTTGATCTTTTGCACTTCTGCAGAACGGGATGGAAGATGTGCTGAGATAAATGATGTTCTCCCAAATGGCTTCCACGTGAAAATGGGGATGACATTAATTACTTGGATTACTCAATGGCAAGAATCCATAATATTTGGGGAGAAGATGCCAAGGATCTCAAACCTGAAAGATGGTTGAAGGATGGAATTTTCCAGAAAGAGTCGCCTTTTAAATTTGTTGCATTCCATGTTCGTTTCTCCATCCCAAGGCCTTGGAAATTGAATATTCAAAGCATGTGTATATGTTCCAAGCATCTTCAGTGACATCCTTACTTTTGTATTTGCGGGCTGGTCCTAGTATCTGCCTTGGGAAGGATTTCGCTTATCACTAGATGAAAATAATTTCAATAGCTCTCCTTCGCTTCTTCTGTCTCAGATTAGCTGGTGAAACTAGACCTGACCTACAAGGTCATGTTCACCCTTCATAGCAACAATGGCTTACATCATCATGCTTCTCCCAGATTGGTTACAAAAAACCAGGACTGATATGCTTCATCATGACATATGGATTTCTAATTTTGGATGCCGGTGGTTTTACTGGTAAGCAAGCATGTACACTACAAGATCTTACTATTGCAGGTAACGGTAGGAATATTAAGGTGTTTTGCTTAAATTCCGTAAATAATTTGAAGTTATTATTTCATCAGGCTTTGTGACAATACTAATAAAATCTTTTTCTCATAAAGCCTCCGAGAGGCTGACAAGCTGATATGTCCCTAGAACTGAGATGGTTTTCAAGCTCATCTAATTATCAACCATCCAGAACTTTATGATTTCATTGACATACCACTCTGATAATCAGCTGATTGGCTTTGGCTGAGCCAAACCAATTTATGCGCTGTTGATAGGATTGAAAAATGGATAACCTACCTAATATTTTTGTTGAAAAGTATGTACTTGTATGCATTCTGTCATTTGGGAGAACCGGACATATGTAATTCTATAAAAGTGACCATTGGTAGCATGAGAATGGCCAACATAAAATAATAATGTGAAGCTTCTGCTCGAGCACAGAAGCAAGTTGATCCTATCAATATCACTGGACATAATGTATGGTTCCGTCTATAATGTCTGTCATAATGAACCTTCCTTAACTAGAACTATCGTTAGAAGATTTGACCACTCAGTTAATTGTGAACCATAGACTATCAAATTCTGCCATCTTTCTCATTCTTTTCATTAGAATAGCGACAAAGCTTGTTATATTATATTCATGGGACGCATATGAACCACCAATTATCAGGTTCAGTCGGTTTAGTTTAGTTGCTTAACACATGAATCTAGAAACTCTTCAATTTGAGTAGAACTCTATCTTGCTGGGAGAGTTCTACTTAGACCAATTCCAAAACGTAATAAGATGCATATAACTTTTATGTCCAGTTAATTTTCCATAATAATGATAAATGAAGATTCCAACCTCCATCATGAACAAGATGGCATTGTCTCTCATCGCATCCATCAAGCACTTAGAACCAAAAAGAGGAACAAGCCATCTGACTTCCCCACAACAGACAGAAGAATCCAGAACATGCACATCAATTCCTGCGCAGAATCTCTGCTTAGCACCTAAGCACTTCTCAATCACAATCATTAATCTAAATCTTCCTTCCGCCTCATAATACTCTAAAGTGCTACGTAAAACAAATGGAAAAGTCAGGAGTCTTGAGACATAAATCAATGCAAGGATATCATCTACTTGATCTTCATAGCCATTATCTTCCTTATTCTTCACGGAAAAACATGGACAGCAACATCGTGTCTGCCATGCTCCACTCCATGGCACTCGTTCCAGTCACTCTCTCAATCGCCTTTGCGCTCCTCCTCCTGAAAACCTTTACCGGCAAGTCCCTCCGAAGCTCTGAGTATCCACCCGTTCACGGTAGTGTCTTCAGTCTAATAGTCTACTTCAACTGGCTTTACGACTACCAAACTGGAGTTGTGAGGAAATCTCCGATGTTCCGGCTCCTCACGCCGGACCAGAGTGAGATTTACACAGTCGATCCCAGGAACATCGAGCACATACTGAAGACCAAGTTCGAGGAGTACACCAAGGGAGAGCATAACATAGATATATTCAAGGACTTGTTCGGGGAGGGGATTTTCGCAGTGGATGGAGACAAATGGAAGAAGCAGAGGAAGGTCGCGAGCTTCGAGTTTGCAACGAGGGTGCTCAAGAGATTTTAGTTGTTGTGTGTTCAGAAAGAATTCTTCAAAGCTGGCCACGGTCATGGAGCAGTTATCGGCTGCTTCTGAGGGATTCGATATGCAAGTGAGTATTTTCCATATTTGAAGAAGAACTCCGCAAGGATCAAAACCACTGTGAAAGAAAGATAAGTTGAATGGAATCGAACATCAAGACTACTTATTGGCAATAGAATATCAAAACATACAAAGTTGGTCTTCCAGATTTGATAGATAGTGTTATTTTGTCTGAAAAAAATTATTGGATAGGTATGCAATCTAAAGAGTAGAGAGAGAGCCTAAAACATAACAGTATTAGGAAAAACATTTCCTGACAATGGTCTTTAGAATAAAAGAGAAGGAAACAGAACATTGTACATCTGTTTGCTCATTGTATTGTCTTACATCATCATGTCTGTGGGATATATTGATGAGATGCACTTTGGATTCCATCTTTAAAGTTGGATTTGGTGTAGAATTGAATTGCTTGGAAGGATCAAGCAAAGAGGGAAGAGCCTACATGAGAGCTCTTGATGAGGCACATGCACTAATCTACCGGCGATATGTAGATCCCTCTAGGAAGCTCAAACGACTTCTCAAAATCAGATCAGAAGCTCGCCTTAGAAATAACATTAAACTCATCGACAATTTCGTGCACCAACTTATTAAAACCAAGAGGAGTCAACTCCCAGTTCAGCAAGAACGTGTGAGTACATTCTTTTTGTTGTTCTTTTTTTCGTTAGAGAGTTCTTACTGTATATATAGCCATCCAATTTTTGAAGTTGCCACTCTTCTTTTGTCAAGCCAAAACTCAAATTCGGAAGAAGCAGTATGGCATGTAGTTGTGGAAGATTTGAATAAAAAGAACTATGGAAGAATTCTGTAGAAGCTCAAGTACATTTAGTTTTCAGAGGAGGCATTCTAGAATGCCTTGTGGCACCAACTAAGGATTGTTTTCATCACAGAGCTGTAATATTTTGTGGGTTTTCTCTTCGGCAATTCCTCTGACTGATTTTTCTTTTTCCCTTTTTTTCCTACAAGAATGACAAGGAGGACATTCTCTCAAGATTTTTGCTCGAGAGCAAGAAAGAGCCGGAGAATATGAATGATAAGTACTTGAGGGATATAATTCTGAATTTCATGATCGCGGGGAAAGATACTAGTGCAAATACCTTATCATGGTTCTTCTACATGCTATGCAAACACCTCCAGTGCAGCAAAAGATTGTTGATGAAATAAAGGAAGTGATTGGAGATCAAGTAAGTAAAGCTAACCCTGACTGTTTCGTGGAAAGAATAACTGATCCGGTGCTTGACCGAATGCACTATCTTCATGCCACACTCGCTGAGACTTTGAGGCTGTATCCTGCAGTCCCTCTGGTAATCTTCTGTTCATTTGCAAGAATTAAAGTTCAAATCTCTAACCTATCACAAAACAAGGAAAAAAAAAAAGTGCAAAACTGAGTTTGAGATATTGAACTCATATCAACAGATAAGCAGAACTTGGAACTTGGAAACAGCTAATCACAAGGGCTCTGAGTAAATTGCCATTGGCCTTGCACAGCAAAAATCTAAACTATCACAATTGTCCTGACTTATAGAAGCTACAGTGCGTTATCGAAGTGTATTTTCAACAGACTAAAAGACATAGTTAAATGCATGTTTGGGAATCCTTTCATTTGCAGTACACAACTACAGAGGTCACATTTTTCCATCACAGATCAAATGCTAGCTTTTCATTCATCTCTAAATTCATGAAGAAAAACTACTGCTACCGTTCTGACTGCATCATGATCATGCAAATAGTCCTTAAGTTGAATTCATATTTAAAAAGCCACACAAAATAGTTGATTTTTTTTCTGAACAAAACATGATGAGTAACAATTCGGAGGCGATAAATCCATCAGATTGGCAATTACAAATCAAGCACACACCAAAGAGACCATGCATTTAACAAGATTTGGCTTCTGTATCAATAAATGCTAACTTTGATCTTGCATACATCCGTTGCACTGCAGGATGGAAGATGTGCTGAGGCAGATCATGTTCTCCCAGATGGCTTCCACATCAAAAAAGGGGGCGGCGTATATCACTTGGCTTACGCGATGGCAAGAATGCATAACATCTGGGGAGAAGATGCCAAGGATTTCAAACCTGAAAGATGGTTGAAGGATGGAATTTTCCAAAATGAATCTCCTTTCAAATTTGTTGCATTCCATGTTCGTTTCTCCATCCTAAGTCCTCCTGAATTGAGTATTTGAAGCATGTATAAATATTCCAAGCATCTTCAAGCGACAATCTTACTTTCCTATTTGCAGGCTGGTCCTAGAATCTGCCATGGGAAGGATTTTGCCTATCGCCAGTTGAAAATAGTTTTAATAGCTCTCCTTCACTTCTGTTTTAGATTAGCTGATGAAACTAGACCTGCAACAAAAAAAGTCATGTTCACCCTTCACATCGACAATGGCTTACATCTTTGCGCTGTTCCCAGATTGGCTACATAAGAGCAGGACTATCATTGAGTATGGTCCCTCACAGCATATGGATTTCTAATGTTGGATGCTAGTGGTTTTCACTAATAAGTAAGCATGTGTGCTGCAAGATCTTACCATTGCATGTAAATGCTGGAATGGTAAAGTGATGCTTACTTGAAATCTGTACATTATTTGACGTTATAAATTTGTCAGGCTTTGCAACAATGCTATTATTATCTTATTCTCATAAAGCCTCTGAGAGGCTAACAAGCTGATATGTCCCTAGAACTGAAATGGTTTTCAAGCTCATCCAACATTCAGCAATCCCACACTTCATGATGTCATTGACATACCAATATGATAATCGGCTGATTGACTTTGGCTGAGCTGGACTTATTCATAATTCTATATACCAAGAACAAGTTTTCCTCTCATGTAAAGCACTTGCTTAAATGTCTAAACTATCACAAAAATAAGGGAAAGAAGAATGATTCTCCTCCTGCCATAAAAGAAATGAGATGTCCTACAACAAAAAATAGATATCTCAAAACTAATATTACAATAATCATAAAGGTAAAATACAGAATACCATCAAATATTGGCCTAAAACATGTGGCCAAAATATTGTTTGAAAGAAGGTCACCATGAAAATGATAATGAAGAACCTAACGTTGAAGGAAGTAGGCCGGCGCGCCTAGCTGCCCATCCTTGGCAATTTCTGTACAATAGCCTGTAAACGAAGTCTCCGTCGTGATGCATTTTGCAGGATCTACAATGCCCTACCCAAGACAAAATGAAAAGAATCAAATGGGCAAGCGGGAATGAAACAACTATTTTCAAAATCTGCAGCATTAGTTAATTGGCCAGCAAAACATAGAACACTACTTCAGGGATTACAGCCAATTTGGGCGGATCTTCAACAACCTCTCTAAATGTGACCTTCTCATGTCCAGGAAATTCCATGCCGTCCTTATCATTGGCCTTCTCGCGTTTCTTATTTCTTGATTCTCTATACCTGAATAGACAAATATAATATTGTACTCAAATAGACAGTCTGAATGGTCTATGCAAAGAAAAGCTTCTTGGAACTACCATGATTCCCTAGCAAAAGCGGCAAGTCTGATATGACTCTACTGGCTCTTGCATATTTGACTTTTGATTTCATACGTGACATATTCACTAGTTGCGCAGGCCAGGTTCAACAGGTATAGATAGTCACTCAATGTGGATTTCGCAGAACTCCCAGCAAAGAGACTGCTATTCTGGGCCAGAATAGGGATCTCGCACAAATGACATCAAAAGACTATGATCTGTTTTCAGTTCTCAAAAATCATTCTTATTTTTAGATCGGAAATCTGCGCCTAAAGCAACAGTAATTGATTCTTACATACCCCTTTTCAGTGTAACTACTTTCATACTTAAAGAGCTCTAACCATCATCCCTAAACTGTATGAGAATTACCCAATGGCCAACGCCATGCGAAACGACCTCTTTCTGTGTTATAAGTTGACGAGTTCTAGTGCCAGTACATTGATTCACTGAACCTTGTGTCGCTCTAGAAATCGCTCTGTTCCTTCAACTCAAGAAAAAGATTAATTTTCCCCATGACAATATAGCTTCAGACATTACAAGAACGGATTCCCCCACATATCCGCCCCCAGAAGAAGCAGAATGACCCTCTGCTGGTGCGAGCCACATTTCATCACGTTCATCTTTATTCAATCCCAAGATCCCTACGAAAGACGAAATCTCTTCTACCGGCAACGATCTCGAGTGTATCCTACCATCATCACTGGCTTAAAAAGGGTATTGACAAGACATGGAATCTGAAATCTAGGTGCCATCAATAATGGAAAAACAGAAAGCAACACGCGGAGGTTGAGAGGAAGTGAAGGAGACGAGAAGCTCGGAAGGCAAAGCGTCGGACCTGGGAGCGATCGGGTGGAGAAGGGAGGGCGGTGCTTCCACCACCGCGAGCCACACTGTAATTCTTCTCTCTCCGCCTCTCTCTCTGTCTCTCTCTCTCTCTCTCCCTCCCTGCCCTGCCCTGCCCTGCTCTGCTGCAGGGGATGACTGTCGACGAAGAACCAGAACTTCTTGTTTGTGGGGAGAGAAAATTGGTTGTTGGTCCCGTGATTTGCGTGTAATTCTAGTGATAACTACTGTTTTATTTTATATTAAAGCTAGCCTTGAACTTTCTAATCGCTTTCAATTGCACCCCTCGGTCAGTTTTGGTGGCCCTTTTGGGCACTTAGAAGGGGGGAAGAAAAGGTGAGCAACAAAGTTTGTTTTATAATATTCATGTGCCACTTAGGAACCACCGTACCTTGGTTTATTGCAAATGATTTTTTTCCTTTAATAATTTATTAAACCAAAGATTATCTCCCTTGACTTCCATCTCATGCCTATAATATTTATTATTATATTACTATCTCAACATGTCCGGCTAAAGTCAAATAAAAATACATTCAAATGAAATGATCTTCATAATTTCCATTCATCCGATCTTGAATCTCAAGCAAAATGATGTGTAAAAGAATACTATTTATCACCCATTGAAATGATACTAGCTTTTGTGCGGTTCAAGTTTACCTACCTAGAAATAAAATACATTCTTGTATGATCTTGACTGTAGTAGGCATGATAAGGGGAGGGAAAAACAAGGAAAATAACCATATTATGTCATTTAATTGGTTTAGTCTAACAATATAGCTCCATTTGTTTTACGAAAAATTAATGATTTAAAAAAAAAAATAATCACTTGTCTCGCTTGAAATAATTAGTCAAAGAAAAATGTTTTCATTATCGATAATATTGTATGACTAAACATTTTCCTAGACGAAAGAAGCCATCGTTTTTAGGAAAATATTTTTCATATTATTTAATTTACGCGAAACGAATGGATGCAATTACAATGTGTATAGTTTTACGCCCAGTAAATTTTCCGTAACAAAAAAGAAAAGAAATTCAGGGTTTATATTTATATACTTTGTTTAAGATAAACGAAGCTTGAAGCTTCACCACCAAGAGTGGCAGGCCATCTGAGTGCTTGACTTCCCCCACAGCAAACAGATAAAACCAGAACATGCACATCAATTCCTACATTAATATATTCTAAAATGCTAAGTGACACAGAATGGACAAAGTCAAAGAGCCTCGAGCCATAAATCAACGCAAGGACATCATCTGCTTTGATCTTCATCCTCGTTACCTTCCAGCTTCTTTACCGGAAAAGAAAGAAGAAAATGGGCATCAACATCATGTCGACGGTGCTCTACTCAGAGGCACTCGTTCCCGTCGCTCTCTCCATTGCCTTCGCTCTCCTTCTCCTGAAAACCTTCTCTGGAAAGTCCCTCCGGAGCTCTAAGTATCCGCCCGTTCGCGGGACGGTCTTCGGTCAACTCTTCTACTTCAACCGGCTCTATGACTACCTGACTGGAGTCGCAAGGAGATCTCCGACGTTCCGGCTCCTTGCGCCGTACCAGAGTGAGATTTACACAACCGATCCAAGGAATGTCGAGCACATATTGAAGACCAACTTCGATAAGTACACGAAGGGAAAGTATGACATAGAAATAATGAAGGATTTGTTCGGGGAGGGGATTTTCGTGGTGGATGGAGAGAAGTGGAAGAAACAGAGGAAGGTCGCCAGCTTTGAGTTTGCGACGAAGGTGCTCAGAGATTTTAGCTGTTGCGTGTTCAGGAAGAATGCTGCGAAGCTGATCAAGGTCGTGGAGGAGCTATCGGCTGCTTCAGAGGGATTCGATATGCAAGTAAGTAGTTTCAATTTTCGAATGGCGAGAACTCCACGATGATCAAAACCACTCTGAAAGAAACATAAGGTGGATGGAATCGAACATAAAGACTGCATATTTCTGATAGAATATCGAAATATACTGAAATTGGTCATCCGGATTTGATAGATATGTAGCTTTGTCTGAAAATGATTGCATATGTATGCAATCTAAAGAGGATCAGATATAGCTAGTCTTGAAGAGAAACCTAGGATAGACGAAAACTGTTGGGGTCACCCGACAATAGGAGCGACATCGCGTAGTAGTTGTCAGTCCTCCTCAGCCTCCACCCAAACAACTTGAGAGATAGAGAGAGAGAGAGAGAGAGAGAGATGGCAACCATAACAGTAGAAGAAAGGACATTTCCTGATAATTGTCTTCACAGTAGAAAAGAAGGTAACAGGACACTGTCCATTAACTTGCTCATTATTGTCTTAAATCCTGTCTGTAGGATATATTGATGAGGTGCACTTTGGATTCCATCTTCAAAGTTGGATTCGGTGTGGAATTGAATTGCTTGGAAGGATCAAGCAAAGAGGGAAGAGCCTTCATGAAAGCTTTTGATGAGGCGAATGCACTAACCTACTGGCGATATATCGATCCCTCTTGAGAACTCAAAAGACTTCTCAACATCGGTTCAGAAGCTTGTCTTAGGAATAACATTAAACTCATCGACAATTTCGTGCATCAACTTATCAAGATCAAAAGGAATCAGCTTGCAGCGCAGCGAGAACAGGTGAGTACTTTTTTAAATTTTACTAGTAAATGTGTAAATTGGAAGTACTTAGTGTGAGTTTAGCTGTTCAATTTTTTGAAGTTCACGCTCTTCTTTTGTCAAGCCACTATTCAAATTAGGAAGAGGCATTATGGCATGTGATGTTGCGGAAGATTTTAATAACAAGAACACTGGAAGAATTCTCTAGAAGCTCAAGAACTATTTTCAGAGGAAGAATTCTGAATAGAAAAACTTGTGGCAACATCTAAAGATTGTCTTCAAGACAGTCATACTACTTTCCAGAGGATTTTTCTCTGGCAATTCCCCTGGCTGATGTTTTCTTTTCCTATCTTTTTCCTACAAGAATGACAAGGAGGATATTCTCTCGAGATTTTTGCTTGAGTGCAAGAAAGATCCCAAGAATATGAACGAGAAGTACTTGAGGGATATAATTCTGAATTTCATGATTGCGGGAAAAGATACTAGTGCAAATACCTTATCATGGTTCCTCTACATGCTCTGTAAAAACCCCCTGGTGCAGCAAAAGATTGTCAACGAAATAAAGGAAGTGACTGGAGATCAGGCAAGTGAAGCTAACCCAGATGAATTCGTGGAAAGAATTACTGATCCGGTGCTTGGCCGAATGCACTACCTTCATGCCACACTCACAGAGACTTTGAGGCTCTATCCTGCAGTCCCGCTGGTAATTTACTGTTCACTTGTACGAATTGGAGTTCAAACCCCTGACTGATCACAGAAAAAGAAAACAAAAAGTTCAAAATTAACTTGAGATATTATGAACTCAAATCAATTCATCAGCAGAACATTAGAGCTTGGAGAGAGCCAATCATAATGGGTCTGAGTTAATTGCCATTGGAGTGGCACCACAAGACATCACATTTTTCCTGACTTTAGAAGCTACGATGCATCATCCAAGTGTATCTATGATAGCTTAAGTGCATGCCCAGGAATCCTTTCATTTCCATTAATCAACTATACAGGTCACATTTTTTCATCAAAAATCAGATGCTAGCTTTTCATTTATCTCTAAATTCATGAACAGATACTAGTGCTACCCCGACTGCATTGCGATCTTGCAACTAGTCCTTAATTCGTATTCAAATGTCAAATGCCATGCCAAAGAGTCAATATTCTTCTGAACAAAACAAGATCAGCAATCCAGCAGATGCTAGAAATCCCATCAGATTGGCAATTACAAAGCAAGCACAAGCCAAAGAGAACACACATTTAACAAGCTTTGGCTTTTGTACCAATAAATGCTAACTTTGATCTTTCACACTTCTGCACAACAGGATGGAAGATGTGCTAAGACAGATGATGTTCTCCCAGATGGCTTCCACGTGAAAAAGGGGGACAACGTTAATTACTTGGCTTACTCAATGGGAAGAATGCATAACATCTGGGGAGAAGATGCCGAGGATTTCAAACCTGAAAGATGGTTGAAGGATGGAATTTTCCAAAATGAATCACCTTTCAAATTTGTTGCATTCCATGTTCGTTTCTTTGTCCTAAGTCCTCGTGAATTGAATATCCAGAGTGTGTGTACATATTCCAAGCATTTCCAGTGACACTCCTACTTTCCTATTTGCAGGCTGGTCCTAGGATCTGCCTCGGGAAGGATTTCGCTTACCGCCAGATGAAAATAGTTTCAATAGCACTCCTTCGCTTCTTCCGTTTCAGATTAGTTGATGAAACTAGACCTGTAACCTACAAGGTCATGTTCACCCTTCACATCAACAATAACTCTTCATGCTGTTCCCAGATTGGCTAAATAAGGGCTGGACTATCGTTGAGTATGGTCCATCGTGACATATGGATTTCTAATGTTGGATGCTAGCAGTTTCCACTGATAAGTAAGCATGCGCACTGCATCATCTTACTATGGCATTTAATGATTGGAACATTGAGGTGTTTTCCTTATATTCCATATGTAATATAAGTTCGTCAGGCTTTGTGACAATGCCAATAAAATCTTATTTTCGTAAAGCCTCTGAGGGGCTAACAAGCTGATATGTCCCTACAACTAAAAATGGTTTTCAAGCTCATCCAATAATCAGCCATCCAGCAATTCATTATATCATTGACATACCAATCTGATAATCAGCTAATTGGTGTCGGCTGAGCTGGACCTATTCATAAGAATATATACTGAGAACAGGTTTTGCTGTTATGTATAGTAAGCACTTGGTTAAATGTCTAAACTATCAAAATTTAGGGAAAGAAGAATGGTTTTCCTCCTGTGATGAAAGAAATGAGACATCCTATGAGAAAAACTAGATCTCTCAAAACTAATACAGAATGACTTGCTTTAAAATATATGGCCAAAGTAGTGTTCTAAAGAAGGTCACGATCATAATGAAGAAGCTATTGTCAAAGGAAGTTGGCTGCCGGACCTAACTGTCCATCCTTTGTGATTTCAGTATGCCTCAATTGCCAGTAAACAAAGTTGCTGTTGGGATGCATTTTGTGGGGTCTTCAATGTCTTCACCCAAATGAAAATGAAACAAATTAAATGGGTAAGGGGGAATGAAACAAATAATTTCGGAATCTGCACTATTAGTCGATTGACCAGCAAAACATGGAACACTACTTTAGGAATCGTGGCCAACTTGGGCAGGAGCTTCGACAACCTCTCCAAATTTGACCTTCTCATCTCCGGGAAAGTTCATGCCATTCTCAACACTGGCCTTCTTGTGATTCTTTTTCCTTGATTCTCTATGCCTAAATAGACAAATCTAAGATGACACTCAGAAAGACAGTCTGGATGGGGTAAATGCAAAAAAGATCACCTTGGAACTACCATGACTCCCTGCCATGTAACTACTAGCTCTTGCATATTTGACCGTGGATTCCATCCCAAATATTCACTACATGCACAGGCCCGATTCAACAGGTACAGATTGTTACTGCCCGCAGATTTTGCAGAACTCACGGCAAAGAGACTGCTTTTTTGGGCAAGACTAGGGATCTCACGTAAACGACATTGAAATACTTTCATCTCCTGTAGTTCCAAAAAGGTTACACTTCTACTAAAGCAGAAATCTGTGTCTAAAATGACAGCAATTGATCCCAACATATCCTTTTTCCGACCGTGATTCCTATACTGTGGGATAACTACCCAACGGCCAATGCCAAGTGAAAACGACCCCTTTCTCCGAATGCTGCAATTGTACGATGACGGGTTCCAGCGCAAGTACATTGCTTCGCTGAACCTTCTGTTATTCTAGAACTCAATCTCTTGTTCTCGCTTTAGACATTACAAGAATGGATCTCCCAACAGAAGTAGCAGAACGACCTCCCGCTGGTACGAGCCACACATTTCATCATGTTCGCCCAAACGACGATCTCGAGTGTGTAGATACTACCATCATCACTAGCTTGAAAAGGGTGTTGATGAAACATGAAGACTGAAGTCAATCAAGGCGCCATCCATGATGCGGAAAATCGCATGCCACGCTCCGAGGTCGAGAAGGAGTGAAGAAGATGAGAAGCTTGGAAAGGCAATGCGTTGTCGACCTGGGAGGCCTCAAGGTGGAGGAGGGAGGGCGGTGGCCCCACCGTGAGCCGCCGTGTCGTTCTCTCTCCGCCTCCTCCCTTTTCCCGCCGTCGCTCTCTCTCTCTCTCTCTCTGAAAAATGAGAGAATTGATTGTTGGTCCTGTGTTTTGCGTGTAATTCCGGCGATGGTCCCCAATGTTTCATTCATTTGAGATTGACCCCCATACTTTCTAATTGCTTTTTATGTCACCCCTCGGTCGACAGTCGGTTTTGATGGCCCTTTTGGGCATGGTGAAAAAAAGGTGAGCAACAAAGTTTGTCCTATGACATTCATGTGCCACATCCGAACCGCCTATTCTTGGTTTTTTTTTACCTCCCTAAGGCTTCATTTGTTTTGCAAAAAAATGCAGCATTTTAAGAAAGTCGTTTTCTAAGAAAATGATAATATTTTTCGATATTCGACTGAAACTTGACATGAAGGGAAAAATATTTTCTACCATTTGTTAAGGAAATTTTCCCCCTTGCACTTCTTTCAATAATTTTTCTTTTATTTTATTTTTTAAAATCAATTTTTATTTATTTTATTTTTATTTTATTTTTGCCTTCCTTTTTTTTTCTTCTTCCGCGCCGACCACGGTGACAACCAACAACCCGCTACGACCAAGTTTGAGCCACCATAGGTCAACAAGGCTCTAGCAGCTTGCTAGATACCAACAATTTCAAGCCCTGCCTGATCCAATGAGGTTGGGCTTGTCTATAGCCAACGAGCTCTAGCCTTGCCAAATTTGGCAAACTAGGCAAGGCTCAAGCTCACCTGTGGCAAGCTGTCGATTGTCATTGTGGTTGGCAACCGGCTGAAGAAGAAAGAAATAAATAAATAAAAGAAAAAATTTTAAAAAAGAAAAATTTTAAATAGCTGAAAATTTGATTTAAAAAAAAAAAAAAAAAAAAAAAAAGATGTTTGGTAAAAAAATGCTTGGTTTAAAAATGAAAGAAAGAGGATAAAGCAAAAAACACTTTTCCCTATATTAGAAGACTATTTTCATCAATGGAAAATATTTTATCCAATCAATTCATTTTTTGCGAAATGAACGCAAGAAGATATGAAAAACATTTTCTTGAAAGTTGTTTTTTATAAAATGAATGGAGCCTCAATCATCTATTAATCGAAGGATGTCAGCGTTGACTTTTGTCTCTAATGCGTACAATGTGAATGTGACATGTTTGTCACTATCCCAATATGCCTAGTTAAAATTAGACATAGGCAACGTCGAATGAGATGATATTTATATTTTTTATTTATTCAATCTTGAATCTCTCAAAAAAGAGGTGCGTAAAGAGTACTATTTATCATTCATTTAAATAATTTCAACAACTTTGGATTGATTCATACTCACCTAGTTAGGAATGAAATCTAAGAAGTTGAAACACATTCTTATATGATCCTGCCTATGATAAGCGATAAACTCTTGAAAATTAACTCTCTTGTTGGAAGGTTCCTCCTCACGATGCTTTTGGTTCACCTTTTCCAAAGATTTTTGCACCAAAATTGAGGTGTTTGGAGACACACTTCAAAGGCCTTTGAGCCCAAATATGGCGTTTTCAAGTCGTTTAGTTCAGTGCAACTCCCACCCATTATACACATTCTATATTTTCAGAAAACTACTTTCAAGGTTAATAAATTTTTTCAACTTTGCACTCACTAAATTATCTAAATTCCAATTTTACTCTCAACCGCACCCTCACCTTCCCGTGCAGACCTGATAGCGTGACGTGGGCTGCAAGCTCAAATCTGACCGACGTCGCCTCAAATCTACCTTTGATGGCCCTCACCCGGCCTTTTTGACGGTTCGGCTCTCGCCGGCTCCGATTGCTTTTATTAGTGGGTTTAAGGAACATCCTTAGTCTAAAGCAAATAAAACCATTTGCATTTTATGAAGACCGTTTAATCTATAATCTTTGCATTTACGTAAAGGCTAGAGGCGAAGGCTCTCCCCAAGAATTTTACGGTGGTTCCCAAACGTAATTATAATGCATATAGCTGTTATGTCAAGTTAAGTTTCTTTAAAAGAAAACAGAGATTTCGTGGTTTATATTCCTATACTTTTGTTTACAATAATAGAAGTTTCCCTTCATCATGATTAATATAACTTCGTCTCTCATGATCTCATTTATCAAGCACTTGGAGCCAAAAGAGTGGCGAGCCTCCTGACTTCTCGATTTCCCCTCAACACATAAAAACAGAACTTGCACATCAATTCCTACGCATAATCTCTACTTAACACCTAAGCATATCTCAATCACAAACATTAATTGACTCTCCTTCCACATTATTAAAACCTATAAATGCTAAGTAAACAAATGGACAAAGTCAAGAACCTTGAGACATAAACCTAGGCAAGGATATCATCTAATTGATCATCATCCTCATTACCTTCCATCTTCTTCACCAAAAATTTAAAAATGGACATCAGCATCGCGTCTTCGATGCTCTACTCCACGGCACTCATTGCGGTTGCTCTCTCCATCGCCTTTGCGCTCCTCCTCCTGAAAACCTTCACCGGCAAGTCCCTCCGAAGCTCTAAGTATCCGCCCGTTCATGGGACCGTCTTCGGTCAACTCGTCTACTTCAACCGGCTCTATGACTATCAAAACAGAGTCGCAAGGAGATCCCCGACATTCCGGCCCCTCGTGCCAAACCAGAGTGAGATTTACACGGTTGATCCAAGGAACATCGAGCATATATTGAAGACCAAGTTTGATGAGTACACCAAGGGAGAGTATAGCAAAGATATAGTCAAGGACTTGTTTGGGAAGGGGATTTTCGCGGTGGACGGAGACAAGTGGAAGAAGCAGAGGAAGGTCGCAAGCTTTGAGTTTGCAACGAGGGTGCTCAGAGATTTTAGCTGCTCTTGTAAGAGTTTTCCTAATGTGGACTACATTAATTGATATTGTAATTTACCATTTAAAACGGCGCCTTAAAGAATGCACGCAATTGTCCAATGGATACATCACCTTGGCAAACTTGACGCCCGAGAGCATTGATGTGGCTCTGTGACTGAGTGCACTATGGGAGGTTATATAGTGTGGAATCAATGACCTAGGATGGTCTAACTGACATGTAATCGACTAGTTCGATTGATCAATGATTTGATCCGATTGCGGTGATTTAATTGACCGTCATGGAGTATCTGTATATAACTTCAATTGCAGGTTGGAACTGAGGTCAAGGTAAGTCCTCTGACTCGTGCTGTGCTTAGGCAACCGAGTAGTGTATTGGTTCCCTAATTGAGTCTTAGTGGGGTAGAACTTGTTAAGACGTAGTCTCATCCCGGTTGTGGGACAACATTTCAAGCCCTTAGAATGGCAGCACCTCCACCTCCTCGTCCTTGTATGCATTACGGTGTCCCAGAGCAGATTTCAGAATTTGAGACCCACTTCCAAGTCCACCCTTATCCGGAAGGATTAGTGTACGTATTAGTTCAGTCGACCATCTGGGTTAACGTGGGAGAGGAACACCAGAGGCCCCACATATATCGGTCTTGGTACCGGGATTATTTTGATGGATACAGAGAAGGTCCTATTCCGGAAGAGGACGTGCCTTTTGACGTGATGGAAAAGGTGTTCAGAAAGGGAACTGCTGATCGAATGGATGGATCGGTAGTGGATGCGAGGGACCTGCAACAGGAGGCCGAGGCTCGCACTCCTGTATATTCGACCGAGGAAGACAATGGGCTTGAAGGTAACGGTGAGATGGTGCAACAAGAGGTGGAAGGATTGGAGGAGGACGAAGATTGGGGAGCAACTGAGGAGATGCCTGAAGATGAGCCGGCATCTGAAGCCGAGGAGGACAAAGAACCGGAGGAGGAGGAGCTTAGCGAGGAAGGAACTGAGGAGGAGGATCCGGATGATCCTAAGTACAACCCGGATGAGGACTGAGATCCCATCCTCTTTTGTGAATCCTGTTTTGGTGTGAATAGAGTGAAATAGGAGGTTGTGAAGGGTTGTGAAGTACACTGGTTTGTGTTTTGTATAAAAGTTTGGTTATGAGTTTCAATATGAAAGTATGGCCTTGCTTTTCTATCCCATTGTTTTATTGTCTAGGAATTTTCTTTATACTTCCGCATTCGCCTATTAAATGAATAGGGTCGGCAATGCGTCCTGGGACGTCACTATTAATCGACCAGGTGAGGGATGGGTACGCATTCGAGGATCGAGGAATGACAGCTGCATTTTGGAAAAGTTTGCAGAGTGCATTAGGAACGAAGCTGCAGTACAGTACGGCATATCATCCTTAAACGGATGGCTAGTCTGAGAGGATGATTCAAACCCTCGAAGACATGCTATGCTGTGAGCTTGTGTACTAGATTTCAAGGGAAGTTGGGAGGAACAGCTTCACCTTGTTGAGTTTGCCTACAACAACAGCTACCAGCAGAGAATTCAAATGGCTCCTTTTGAAGGGTTGTATGGCAGAGCGTGCAGAACGCCGGTTTGTTGGGATGAAGTCGGAGAACGGGAAATCACAAGCCCAAAGTTGGTTCAGCAGTCAATGGATGCAGTTTATGTTATCAGAGACAGATTAAAGACCGCTCAGAGCCGCCAAAAAAGCTACGCCGATAAGCGTCGGAGGCCATTGAAATTCCAAGCTGGTGATCACATTTTTCTAAAAATGTCACCAATGAGAGTTACTTCGCACTTTGGAAAGAAATGAAAATTGAGTCCGAGGTACGTAGGTCCATTTGAGATTCTGGAGAGAATAGGGATCCTAGCGTATCGTCTTGCATTACCGCTGAAGTTTGCGCAAGTACATGACATCTTTCATGTGTCGATGTTAAGGAAGTATGAGCCTGACCTAACCCACGTACTAAATTTTGAAGAATTGGACATGGACGACAGAGTGTCGTACGTTGAAAGCCCGGTTCAGATTGTGGATCGCAAGGAGCAGGTCCTACGAACCAAGACCATCCCGTTGGTCAAAGTGGTCTGGCAACACCATGGCATAGAAGGAGCAACCTAGGAAATTGAAGAATCGATGAGACGATTGTACCCCCACCTTTTTACTTAAAGATTGTAATTAGGTTTAAATTTCGAGGACGAAATTTTTATAGGAGGGGAAGAGTTGTGACAGCCTGAATTTTCAGAATTTGTTTTCGATTAAATAAATCGGGAATTTCGTCGACGCGCCGATAGTGCTATTCTCTGAGCTGATCATTCATGAGATAACTAGACTATCTGGGGAAGCAATTATGGGAAATTAACGTAATGGACTTGAGAATTCGACTAGGAATCGACTGCTCGACCGTGTCAATCTACAAGGGTCACTACGACATTGTCAAAATCGATAAGAGATCAGAAATAGGTCGATTCAACTGAGACATGTGATCAAAGTATGGGTGATTCCACTTGATTGCAAAATTCTCATTGATCAGCACTAAATTGATTTTCTGTCGTTTTGGGTACCCTGTGTCTGTAATTGAAATCTTGAGATTCGAGAGTCGCTAATGTGTCAAAGATGTACATTGTGACTGGAGATAAATCGATCACGGGTCGATTGCACAAAAAATTCTTAAAAACTACCCGATAGACTAGGTCACGCTAAAATCGCATTAGATTGAAATTAACCGTGAATTTGAACCCGATTTCATAAATTGAAAGTTCTGTCGGGTCACAATCTAATTTAGGAACGTCGACTCATCTTCCGAAAAATTTTCGGAGATTCCGAGATTTTTACGGAAAATTGATTCGGATGTTCGGAAAATGAACGGAAATTCGGATGGGCCAAATTAAAGGAAATTTTGGCGTCTATACCAAACCTTTGGGCGTTGGGAACTTATAGAAAGTTTGTAGGATTTTTCTTCAGCAAAATTGGACGTTGAATTGGAAAATTTTGAGAAGAATTGAAGACCAAAGTGTGAAATTCGGAGCTAAGAAAAGGGGTGCATTTTTGGCTTCAAAAATTGGATTAATTTGTGGATTTACTTGCAAGAAAGTAATAAGAGACATATAGGATAAGATTGAAGACCTTTGGGAGACAAACATTTAATTAGATGGATAGGTTTCTTGACTTTTTATTCTTTTTCCTTCAAAGCTTCCTCGACACGTCTCCACGTTGCCCTCTCCCTTCGCGTTGCTAGTCTTTTCCCTCATTCTCTCTCTCTCTCTCTCTCTCTCTCTCACACCAAGCAAACTAAACTCTTCTTCCTCAGCTTTTGCCTTCTCTCTCATTTCTTTTTCTTTGGCCATTTCCCTTTTTGTCATCCACGCTACATGCCTGCAGCTCCACTACTGTTGGTCTCCACTCACGCCGGTCAACAAACTGTTAGGACTAGAATTAGCACCTAGAGGGGGGTGAATAGGTGACTAAGGTGATTCTGTAAATTTAACCGAATGTATAAGCAATTTCTCTGATGAGAGATTAAGAAATTAAAAACAATAATTGCTGCAAATGAAAGCAATGAAAAATAAAAGAATTAGGGATAGAGAATCAAGACTCCAGATTTATAGTGGTTCGGCTTAGACCAAGCCTACGTCCACTCTCCCGCACGGACAACCCTTCTGGCTGGATTTCACTAAGAATCAAAAAAAGTGTTTACAATCTCACGCCCTTGATTCCACAGTGTAGAGACTCTACTACACTTCCTCAAGGTCTCACCACACTTCAGTATCTCTTTTGATTACATGTATTGCTCGAAGAATAAGATCACAAACTATGAAGGAGATTCAGACTTTGGAATTCTTCTATCCGGCACCCTTCAACAACTTGAGCGTCTCTCTTATATACTTCTTCATGCCTTCATTACCGTTGGCACCTTCCAAAGAAGTTCTTCCAATCAACCCGTTAGACGGAATCAATTTAGAGAGATCTCGAGTTCTTTAAGGTAAGTGTTGATAGCCCATCAATCCTGCTCGCCCATACAATCAGGATCTTGGTTTCCATAAGTAGAACCTTCCAAATAAAAGTTGCGAATCTTAGAGAATCTAGATTTATTCGAATACGAATATAAGATCTTGTTGTGCTGATTCCAATCAAGAGATATTCCTTAGCCGTTGGAGTCAAAACCATATTAGATAAAATTAGAATAGAAGTTTTAACTAGTCGGTCTGGAAACTATCCATGAGAGTAGACTTTGAAACTTGAGTTTTGATATCGTCAGACTTTGGTCTTCAGACTTTGCCAGTAGAGTCTGCAAGTCTTCAAACTAGACTGATGGAAATGTTTTGTCGACTTCAAAATATCTGAAGAGAATTTATCCAACACAAACCAGCCACAACCCCACCAGAGATTGATTGAAGCTGCATGCCACACGTCCACGTTATTCTTCAATTCAGGCATAGCCGCGTCTACTTCTTCTCCTCCAACTGCCAGCAAAGACCCAAGGCCCCGTTCTCCACCTTCATTGGTTTCCAGTGTCTTTGGCCCAGCTTGCTCATGCGCCTCACCCCAGCTCCTTCTGCCTCGTGTCTTCATCTTCACCGCCAGTAGTTGCTTTCCTTGTGCGCCAGTGAAATCCAAGCAAGGCAGCACCACCGTCCACGAAGCTAGCGAATTTTGGCCCAGCGGTTAGGCTCGTGTCTTCAGCCCATCTTCACGCAATTTCAGCCCAAGAAGACAACCCATGTTCAGCCTTGGTTCAGCCTGGTTTTGAAGCCCAAGTGAACTTCAGTCCAACAGCCCAAAAATTTAGCAATTCAACCCATCTTGGGCCTGTGAAAGAGGCCCAACCGCAGCCAAGCCCAAGCCTAGTAATTTTCTGTGGGCTTGCAAGGCCTTTTGGGCCCGGTTCAAGTGTCCGTCGACGCCGTCGAAAATTTAGATTTCGGCTGCCGTCGCGCCGTCATCACGGTGAACCGGTTTTCCGCAATAAACCGGTGAGTTTATGCACTAAATTCTTCTTAGTAGGCTAATGACGTTTAAGGGGTGTTTAGATTTATTTAAATGTAATTAGTTTAATTATTAGCTTGTTTAGTTAAATTAGGTTAATTAGATTAGTTAATTGGTGGTTAGAGCTTAAATTTAATTAGCACATTAGGTAGCTTTATAGTTAGAATGGTTAGGATAATGTAATTAGCTCAATAGGTGGTTAGATTACAATTATTTAGCCTAAGTTAGCAATTTTAGTATTTAATGTATTTATTTAATTAATTTCAGTAATTATTTAATTATTAAATATTTTCGAAAATTAGACCGGGATAACCGGTGATCAGAATTTTGTTGATTGCAATGATGTGGTTAATTTTTGCAATTGAGTGTTAAATTGTGAAAATTTAGTGCCGATTGGAAATTTGGTAAATTATTCCAAAATTTGTGAATTTTGATATTTATTTAAAAAATCCTAGGTGTCGGGTTTTAAACACCAAAAATGGTTTTATATACTATATAAACCAGTGGGAGTTTAAAAAGAACGTTATGAATTTTCCGAGTCCAATCTGATCGTGTACCCAGGCATGACTATTTTCACTAGGTGTTTTTAATACGAAGAAAATAGGCTAGGAACACTATTTTAATTGAGGCATTTGAGTGCAATGCACGGTGTCTTGGGCCGAGATTGATTGGTCTTGTGTTGGTTAGGTGAACCCGTCCCCAAACTGTGTCGGATGGACGTTACCCATTTATTGGGATTTGGGTTACAATAGAGGCTGGACTTATACTCCTTCAGGAAAGTCGACTTTGAGAGACGTAACCGTGCTCAATGGGGTGAGACGATGCCTAGCTACGCCAATAGACCGCCGAACTTCTAGTAGGTCGTACCCTAGAGTGGGTGAAATTGTCAATTGGAACGCGTGCTGAGTGAAATAAATGCGCCGGATTCTGGGACAAAATTGTGTGACATGGTATGGGACGTGTCATAACAATTTAGCCCTATAATTTGGACCCCTGTGATTTATTGAGTTGAGTAATGCGTTTCAATTGTTGTGTGCATCAATTTGATGCATAATGTGTACAAACTGTGCTGACCCGCAAAGTGGAACTAAGGCGAAGTAAGTCCTCTATGCTAAATGCGTGATTGTGTGGTTAGGACGCTTCTTAGCGTATTTCCCTCTTAATCAAGGTTTAAAGCGTGAACTTGCTGAGATTTATATCTCACCCTGTTGTGGGCCAATTTTTCAGGATCATCGAGTGGAAGACTTGGAGCCGAGAGGAGGTGATCAGAAATGTAGGTCATTTAGGACTGCTTCTTTTTGGAAAGCCAAACCTTGTAGTCTTTTAGTCGTAGACCTTGTACATGACTCTATGTGAATATAAAAGCATGTTTGTTTTGGATCTGTTGTCCTGCTTTTCTATCTCGAGATGATTACTGTCAAGGGGATTTATTTTGTCTTCTGCATGTGCAATAAAACAAAAAGGGTTGGCGACTCGTCCTAAGAAGTCGCAAAATACTATCGACCAAAGAGGGATGGGCATGCGCTCGAGGTTCGAGGCGTGACGGGCAGCATGACAGATTTTGGTAGTAACTCAATTGAGACAGAATCTCCACCCAAACCAAAATGGATATTCCATGTGCATTTACTTTGATGTTGCATAGTAAATTATTCATGCACGTTGTTTTGTGAAGGGGCAAAAGTAAGAATTCATCAAATCAAAAATTGAATTTTTAGTCTTGATTGATCAATTTGTGTGTTTGTTCTCTTTCGATAGGGGCAATTCAAGGACACCCATTGTTGAGATAGTCCTTTCGTGGGACAATTCCTTGAATGAACGCTTGAAATCATGTTTTTCATACTTATGAGAGCATTTTTGAGTGTAGTAACTTGTCTGTTTGAAGTCACAAAAACTTTTCACGCTTAAAGTTGATGGACTCTTTTGAAAAGAGAATTTCCATAGTAGTTTTGCCTATTTAATTCACCAATTTCATGTGGAGATTTGTCAAGATGGACAATTCAATGGAGTAACATTAATGCTTAAGAATGCTGAATGGGACGTATCAGGATGATGAAAGGCAAGCCTTATCCTATACACAGTCCCCTACTTATACATTTGTGAGATGAGTGTAGAAAGTTCCATATCTACAAGATAAAGAGTTTTCTCATGAAAAGTACGATGACCGAAATTATGAGGGGCAATTCCCTTTTTTATCCCAAATATTATAGGTGATCCATTGCTTAACCGCTTTGAGCCTTATATACTTATGGAGATTTTTTTTTTTTTTAAATTATCCCTGTCAAAAACCACCCTACATCGGGGCAAATGGGAGGTAAGATGGCATCATGAGGTGATGAAAATGAAAAGAAATTTCCTTACTTTTACTTGCATCAATCTTCAAGTCGTGTTATTACATTGAATTCGTGTGGTAATTTAAGTGCCTTAAGATAATGAAGAGTATTTCTTTCTTTATCCTACATACTTATATTATTTGCAAAGCCCACTTGAGCCTGCAATTTCATTTCTTCAAATCCAGTTAGTGATCATCCCCCACACTGGGGCAAGGCAAAAAGCAATTGTTCAAACAGTATGGTCTGGAGTGCTGACAAAAGACGAAGACCTCCCAAAAGTCCAAATGTTAAAAAACTCATTCAATAAAACTAAGAGGTATGAAAAAGCAGTGCGTCTAGTAAAAGCAAGGCCAATGCCCATGAAAAAAGTAGTGAAAAAAAATGAATGAGAACTAAGGGCAAGAAAATGTGGTGTGCATGGTAAAAGTAATGTCGATGCCCATAGATGGAAAAAGAGAGTCAAGATAAGAACTATCGGTTGTAAAAAAGGTTGTATCTCCAATGGAGTAATACTCAAAGAACCCGAATGCTGAGTTTTTACAATCAATGGGGCGCCTTATGAAGACAATCCCCGATGATGAAAAAGAAAACTAGTGGTAATACCAAGATGATCATCAACTCTCACCCTTTGCACATATTTTGAGCCTAATGATCCTTTTGTTTCTGAACCTATGAACCTAGCCTATGTTACGTTCCTTACAAAGTCTCTTCAGATTAGGGCATTTGAATTAACATGGGAGTTCATATGTTTATAAGCATCGCTCGAAGAAGTGCAAGCAAGATTATTTCTTTCTCATTTTGCAGGGTTTCTTGACTTGTAAACCCATAGATGATTGCGGAGTTGTTCTTTCAATTGCCTTGACTCAAAGAGTCCATTTGTTAAGCCATTGACCAAGCCTACATTACGAGCCCTATTAAAACCTCTCAGATTGGTAAGGTCGTACTGCTTGCGAGAATACTCGAACCCTTGTCGATATGATAGAGTGATTCTCATAAAATAACCATTCTAAATTAGAGTAAATAAAAGTAATTTCTAACTGAAAGTTTCTCATTTAGTAGAAATCCATGTCATTGTCTTAAAAGACAATTTTCTTCAATGGAAATTTGGGTGATGCAAATATGATAAAGTCATTATGCATAAACCTCGATTGAATGGATGAAAACCCCACAGAACTCTGAAATGTGCATTCTAGAGTAGCTCAAATTGTCTACGTCTTCAATGAATGCATATCGGTTTTTGCTCTAATCATGTTTGACAGGTAATATTTCCTTGAAGACCGAGTAATACTTGACATTCAAGTTGCTCCTTGAAGCCTTGAGATTTGGAATGCTTTCGTAGCTCGAAGCCCTTTTCACTGACCTGGCGTGTTTCCGTAGCCCAGAGTCTTTTCAATGACCCGGCGTGTTTCCGTAGCCCATAGTCTTTTCACTGACCCGGCATGCTTTCGTAGTCCGGTGTTATTTTGATCGATTCGGCGTGCTTTCATAGCCCGAAGCCTTTTTCACTGACCCAGTATGCTTCCGTAGCCCGGTGTCCTTTATATTGACTTGGCGTGCTTCCAGAGCCCAATGTCCCTTATAATAGACTCGGCGTGCTTCCATAGCCTGGAGTTCTTTTATTTGACCTGGCATACCAGAGTCCTTTTCATTGACTCGGCGTGGTGTACCAGAGTCATTTTCATTGACTCGGCATGCTTCCGAAACCCGATGTCCCTTTTAATTTTGTCTGGCTAGTGTTGACATTTTTTACCAATTGGCGTTGGCCAATTGTTTAGCTGATGCTAACGTGAATAAATTTTTAATAATATTTTTTATTTGATTTTTTAATAATTATTTTGTTGGCTAGCTCGCCTCACCGACCACTTCCAAGGTCTCAAACTTGCCCCTCAACACACAGATCAAACCAAACTTGCCCATCATTTCCTACGCGTGCGAAATCTCTGCTTCCCAACTAACCACATCTCAATCACACGTAATCCTGTGATTTGCGTGTAATTCTAGTGATAGTCCCAACTGTTTCATTTTATATTAAAGTTAGCCTTGTACTTTCTAATCTCTTTCGATTGCACCCTCGGTCAGTTTTGGGGGCCCTTTTGGGCATTTCGAAGGGGGGAAGAAACCGTGAGCAACGAAGTAAGTTTTATAATATTCATGTGCCACGTAGGCAACACCATATCTTGGTTTATTTTAAATGATTTTTTTTCCTCTAATAATTTATTAAACCAAAGAGTATCTCCGTTGGCTTCCATCTCATGCCTATCTGGACATGTCCGGCTAAAATCAAATGAAAATACATTCCAATGAAATGATCTTTCATAGTTTCCATTCATCCAACCTTGAATCTCTTGAGCAAAATGACTTGTAAAGAATACTATTTATCACTCATTGAAATGATACTAGCTTTTGTGCGGTTCAGGTTCACCTACCTAGAAATAAAACCCTAGTAGAGGTAGAAACACATTCCTTCTATGATCTTGACCATAGTAGGCATGTTAAAGGGAGGGAAAAATAAGGAAAATAACCATATTATGTCATTTAATTGGTTTAGTCTAATAACATAGGTCCATTTCTTTTACAAAAAATGAATAATTTAGAAAAAAAAATTTAATCGTCTATATCACTTGAAATAATTAATCAATAAAAAATGTTTTCATTAATAATAGTTTATGACTAAATATTTTCGCAAAACGAAAGAAACCTTCGTTTATAGGAAAATGTTTGCCATATCATTTAATTTGCACAAAACAAATGGATACCTGATTAAATATTGCCCAAATGTAATTCAATGCGTATAGTTTTTTGCCCAGTAAATTTTCCATAACAAAAAAGGAAAGAAATTCAGGGTTTATATTTATATACTTTGATTAAGATAAATGAAGCTTGAAGCTTCACCACCAAGAGTGGCAGGCCATCTGAGTACTTTGACTTCCTCCACAACAAACAGATAAAACCTGAACCTTACCCAAAAAAACAAATAAAACCTGAACATGCACATAAATTCCTCCATTATTATATTCTAAAGAGCTAAGTGATACAAATGGACAAAGTCAAGAGCCTTAAGCCATAAATCAACGCAAGGACATCAACATCGCGTCGACGGTGCTCCTCATCCTTACCAAAAAAACAGATAAAACCTGAACATGCACATCAATTCCTCCATTATTATATTCTAAAGAGCTAAGGGATACAAATGGACAAAGTCAAGAGCCTTAAGCCATAAATCAACGCAAGGGCATCAACATCGTGTCGACGGTGCTCTTCATCCTTACCAAAAAAACAGATAAAACCTGAACATGCACATCAATTCCTCCATTATTATATTCTAAAGAGCTAAGTGATACAAATGGACAAAGTGAAGAGCCTTAAGCCATAAATGAACGCAAGGACATCAACATCGTGTCGACGGTGCTCTACTCCGCAGCACTCGTTCGAGTCGCCCTCTCCATCGCCTTCGCTCTCCTCCTCTTGAAAACCTTCACCGGCAAGTCCCTCCAAAGCTCTAAGTATCCACCCGTTCGAGGGACAGTCTTCGTTCAACTCGTCTACTTCAACCGGCTCTACGACTACCTGACCGGAGTCGCGAGGAGATCTCCGACGTTCCGGCTCCTCGCGCCGTACCAGAGTGGCACTTACACAACGGATCCAAGGAATGTCGAGCACATATTGAAGACCAACTTCGATAAGTACACGAAGGGAAAGAATGACATAGATATAATGAAGGATTTGCTTGGGGAGGGGATTTTCGTGGTGGACGGAGAGAAGTGGAAGAAACAGAGGAAGGTCGCCAGCTTTGAGTTTGTGACGAGGGTGCTCAGAGATTTTAGCTGTTGCGTGTTCAGGAAGAATGCTGCGAAGTTAGTCAAGGTCGTGGAGGAGCTATCGGCTGCCTCAAAGGGTTTCGATATGCAAGTGAGTAGTTTCAATTTTTGAATGGCAAGAACTCCACGATGATCAAAACCACTCTGAAAGAAACATAAGGTGAATGGAATCAAACATAAAGACCGCATATTTCCGACAGAATATCGAAATATAATGAAATTGGTCGTCCGGATTTGATAGATATGTAGCTTTGTCTGAAAATGATTGGATACGTATGCAATCTAAAGAGGATTAGATATAGCTAGTCTTGAAGAGAAACCTAGGATAGACGAAAACTGTTGGGGTCACCCGACAATAGGAGCGACCATCGCGTGGTAGTCACCAGTCCTCCTCGGCCTCCACCCAAACAATTTGAGGGAGAGAGAGAGAGAGAGAGAGAGAGAGAGAGAGAGAGATGGCAACCATAACAGTAGAAGAAAGGACATAATCCTTACGATGGTCGTTACAGTAGAAAAGAAGGAAACGGGACATCGTGCATTAGTTTGCTCATCATATTGTCTTAAATCTTGTGTGTAGGATATATTGATGAGGTGCACTTTGGATTCCATCTTCAAAGTTGGATTCGGTGTGGAATTGAATTGCTTGGAAGGTTCAAGCAAAGAGGGAAGAGCCTTCATGAAAGCTTTTGATGAGGCAAATGCACTAACCTACTGGCGATATATCGATCCTTCTTGGGAACTCAAAAGACTTCTCAACATCGGTTCAGAAGCTCGTCTTAGGAATGACATTAAACTCATCGACAATTTTGTGCATCAACTTATAAAGATCAAGAGGAATCAACTCGCAGCCCAGCGAGAACGGGTGAGTTCTTTTTAAAATTTTATTAGTAAACGTGAAAATTTTAAGTACTTAGTGTGCATTTAGCTGTTCAATTTTTTGAAGTTTGTGCTCTTCTTTGTTCAAGCCACTACTCAAATTAGGAAGAGGCATTATGGCATGTGATGTTGCGGAAAATTTTAATAACAAGAACAATGGAAGAATCCTGTAGAAGCTCAAGAACCATTTTGAGAGGAAGAATTTTGAATAGAAGAACTTGTGGCGCCATCTTAAGATTGTTTTCACGACAGAGTCATACTACTTTCCAGCTTTTTTGTTTGGCAATTCCCCCGGCTGATGTTTCATTTTCCCATTTTTTTCCTACAAGAATGACAAGGAGGACATTCTCTCCAGATTTTTGCTTGAGCACGAGAAAGATCCCGAGAATATGAACGACAAGTACTTGAGGGATATAATTCTGAATTTCATGATCGCGGGAAAAGATACTAGTGCAAATACCTTATCATGGTTCCTCTACATGCTCTGTAAAAACCCCCTGGTGCAGCAAAAGATAGTGGACGAAATAAAGGAAGTCATTGGAGATCAGGCAAGTGAAGCTAACCCAGATGAATTCGTGGAAAGAATAACTGATCCGGTGCTTGGCCAAATGCACTACCTTCATGCCACACTCACAGAGACTTTGAGGCTGTATCCTGCAGTCCCACTGGTAATCTACTGTTCACTTGTAAGATTTGAAGTTCGAATCCCAAAATTAACTTGAGATATTATGAACTCAAATAAATTCATCAACAGATCATTGAATCACAATGGGTCTGAGTAAATCGCCACTGGAGTTCCACCGCAAGACATCATGATTTTCCAGACTTTAGAAGTTACGATGCATCATCCAAGTGTATTTATGACAGACTGAAAATTTTGCTTAAGTGCATGTTCGGGAATCCTTTAATTCCCATTAAACAACTATAGAGCTCGCATTTTTCCACCACAAATCAAATGCTAGCTTTTCACTCATCTCTAAATTCACGAACAAATACTAGTGCTACCCTGACTGCATTGCCATCATGCAACTAGTCCTTAAATTGTATTCAAATGTCAAATGCCTCGCAAAAGAGTCAATATTCTTCTGAACAAAACATGATCAGCAACACAGCAGATGCTAGAAATCCATCAGATTGGCAATTACAAAGCAAGCACAAGCCAAAGAGAACACGCATTTAACAAGCTTCAGCTTTTGTATCACTACATGCTAACTTTGATCTTTCACACTTCTGCACAACAGGATAGCAGATGTGCTGAGACAGATGAAGTCCTCCCAGATGGCTTCCACGTGAAAAGGGGGGACACCGTTAGTTACTTGGCTTACTCAATGGCAAGAATGCATAACGTCTGGGGAGAAGATGCTGAGGATTTCAAACCTGAAAGATGGTTGAAGGATGGAATTTTCCAAAATGAATCACCTTTCAAATTTGTTGCATTCCATGTTCGTTTCTTTATCCCATGTCCTCATGAATTGAATGTTCAAAGTGTGTGTACATATTCTGAGCATCTTCAGTGACAAACCTACTTTCCTATTTGCAGGCTGGTCCTAGGATCTGCCTCGGAAAGGATTTTGCTTACCGCCAGATGAAAATAGTTTCAGTAGCTCTCCTTCGCTTCTTCCGTTTCAGATTAGCTGATGAAACTAGACCTGTGACCTACAAGGTCATGTTCACCCTTCACATCGACAATGGCTTGCATCTTCATGCTGTTCCCAGATTGGCTTAAGTAAGAGTTGGACCATCGTTGAGTATAGTCCATCGAGACATGGATTTCTAATGTTGGATGCTAGCAGTTTTCACTGATAAGTAAGCATGTGCACTTTATGATCCTACTACTGGATATAAAGATTGGAATATTTATGTGTTTTGCTTATATTCCGTGTGTAATATAAGTTCATCAGCCTTTATGACAATGCCAATAAAATCTTATTTTCGTAAAGCCTCTGAGAGGCCAACTAGCTGATATGTCCCTAGAACTAAAATGGCTTTCCAGCTCATCCAATAATCAGCCATCTGGCAATTCATTATATCATTGACATACCAATCTGATAATCAGGTAATTGGCTTCGGCTGAGCTAGACATATTCATAAGAATATATACTGAGAACAAGTTTTCCTGTTATGTGGAGTAAAGCATTTGGTTAAATGTCTAAACTATCACAAAATTAGGCAAAGAAGAATGGTTCTCCTCCTGCAATGCAAGGAATTAGATATCCCATGACAAAACTAGATCTCTCAAAACTAACACTACAATAAGCCAAATTAGAAATACAGAACACCATTATGATTTGCCTAAAAACATCTGGCCAAAGTAGTGCTCTAAAGAAGGTCACAATGATAGTGAAGAACCTATTTTCAAAGTAAGTCGTCTGCTGGGCCTGGCTGCCCATACTTAGCGATTTTGCTACACCTCAATGGCCAGTAAACAAAGTTGCTGTCGGATACATTTTGCGGGGTCTTCATGCCTTCACCCAAATCAAAATGAAACGAATTAAATGGGCCGGAGGGGGGTGTGGTGGGAATGAAACAGCTAATTTCAGAATCTACACCATTAGTCGATTGACCAGCAAAACATAGAACACTACTTCAGGGATCATGGCCAATTTGAGCAGAGCTTCGACAGCCTCTCCAAATTTGACCTTCTCATCTCTGGGAAAGTACATGCCATTCTCAGCACTGGCCTTCTTCTGTTTCTTTTTCCTTGATTCTCTATGCCTAAATAGACAAATCTAAGATCATACTCAGGAAGACAGTCTGGATGAGGTAAATGCAAAAAGCTCATCTTGGAACTACCATGACTCCCTGCCATGTATCTACTAGCTCTTGCATTTTTGACTATGGGTTTCATCCCAAATATTCACTACATGCACAGGCCCGATTCAACAGGTACAGATTGTTACTGCTTACCAATTTTGCAGAACTCACGGCAAAAGAGACTGCTATTTTGAGCAAGACTAGGGATCTCACGTAAACGACATTGTCCTTTTTCCGACCGTGATTCCTATACTGTAGGAGAATTACATAATGGCCAATGCCAAGTGAAAACGACCGCTTTCTCCGAATGCTGTAATTATACCATGACGGGTTCCAGCGCAAGTACATTGCTTCACTGAACCTTCTATTGGAAGTTTGTTTGTAAAACAAACCAAAGTGCTTTTCTCTTTGTCCCACATAGGAGAAATGGGAGAAAAAATGCTAATTTATAAGTGTGAAGTTTCCTTTATAAATCTAAAGGAATGACTGGGGTGGGCTAGACCCTACCATACCTGTGCGCGGATAATTGCGCGATTCAAAGGTTGTTTTGTTTATTGTGAATTTTCGGAAATTAATTAATTAATAAATAATAATTTCGAAATTTTTATTTATTAAATAATAATTATTTTTTTATTCCGAATTTTTTATTTGTGTCTTTTCAAGGCAACCTTTGCATATGATACCCATTCGGTTTGCAACCTCTCCCGAAGGGTTGCATTGGTTCGGTTTTGACTTTTTACGAATAGACACCTTTGTTCATTTGAGAAAATTTTCGAAAGAATGTGTTTGTTCATTTCGCAACTTTTCACGAAGAGTTGTCTTCGTTTTTTAAGACTATTTTATATATACTTGTCAAATTGAGGAAGAAAACAATGATCATTTTTCATCTTTTCGAGTCTTCTTTCTGAAAAAAAAAAAAAAAAAAAAAAAAACGACAGCCATTCTTTCAATTATTTCCTAGAAAGATCCTGGAGAAATACTAGAATTGCTATCTAGTATTCTCAATTTGAGACTTTGTTGTATCCTGGAGGATATTTACCGGTGACCATTAGCAACTTTGTGGGACAAATAAATCCTTAAAAAAGTGATATCATGCCTCAAAATCCGACTCGAATACCCAAAAGATCCATCTTCATTGTTCTACCAAATTCGAAGCCATATTTTCACAACACCTTCTGTCATTCTAGAACTCAATCTCTCGTTCTCGCTTTAGACATTTCAAGAATGGATCTCCCAACGAAGTAGCGAACGACCTCCCCGCTGGTACGAGCCACACATTTCATCAATGAAAAATGTTTTCTCGACCAATTCATTTGTTTTTTGCGAAACGTACACAGAAAAACTTATAAAATATTTTACTGAAAGTTGTTTTCCGTAAAATAAATGGAGTTGTAATCATCTATTAACCGAAGGATGTCATTGACTTTCGTTTCTGATGCTTACAATGTGAATGTGATTTGTTTGTCACTATCCCAACAGCCTAGTTAAAATTTTTCATAGATACCATCAAATAAGATAATATTTATATTTTTTATTTATTCTATCTTGAATCTCTCAAGAAAGAGATGTGTAAAGAATACAATTTATCACTCATTTAAATAATTCCAACAACTTTGGAGTGATTCAAAATTGTTGATTCCATTATAATTGATGCTAAAGAATCATCCACCATGGAGTAAAGCTCAAACCAAAGTAGTTGTAGAGTTAAAAGAAATTATATAGATCTTTCTCCATTGCAAATACCATCCACTAGGAAGAGAATCCTCCAGACCAATGCTAGTAATGTATACTGGGTAGCCATACTATTTGAAGAGATTAAAGGTAAGCGACACATTTGCGCTTATAAAAGTGGAAACTTTCCCTAGGCTTAAATGTATTATCATTCTACTTTCAAAAAAATATTGGCAATAAAGAATGGAATAAAAAAGTTCGAATTCCATCTTATTGGTTATCATTTTCTAGTGGAATTGGATATGGCATCTTTCTCCTAAATGGTCAAATTCAAACAAAAGCAGATTCCCCACTCCTAGCTGCTTTTATGGGCCAAATGGTTTTCAAAATACTCTTTTGAAACCAAACACATTGCAGGAATGAAAATTGTTCTTGTTGATTTCCTCTCCATACAAAAGACACTAGCAGAGATCAATATGTACATTTTCAGACATGCTTTTCCTCAACAAGAAAAGTACAAGATTGAAAGAATGTGAGATTAGCCAAGCTTGGAATATCCTCACGAAATCACTGAACAAATCCCGAGAATGACGGTCTCACTGAAAATCTTAATAACCTCATGTGACAACATCATACAAATTTATTCAGGTTCTACAGAGGCTCAATTCTTTATCCTTTCGGATTAAATTTCATATGCCTATTTATTCATTCATTATTTTGGAAAGAAGATGATTTTCCTAACCAGCTTCGATGGTTTTTTTTGATACTTAATCAATAAGTACTTAATTCATATAACCAATTCATCATTTTTATCATACCCAATAAAAATAGCCGTGTGTGGGTACACGGTCGGCCTTAACCAAAATACAATACTTTCTCACTTGAAAATCACACTAATTTCAACAGTCCACAATTCCATTTTTGGCACTGTAAACCGACGCTTGGTGATTTTCCAATTAATTACTGAAATTAATTAATTTTGGGATAAATACCCAAAATCACCAATCACACCCGATCGTATAATTTAGAACTCAATTAAATAAACAAATCACACCACCGAAACTAGCATAAAATTCCGGTCGTCGATTATCTCGATCTAATTTCCAGAAAATAAATAAATAAATAAATAATTACAGAAAATAATTATTAAATGCAAACAAATAGAACTTAGGCTCATAAAGCCTAATTAAAAGCCGAGACGAACCCAGAAAATTTCCGAATCACTCTAGATAAATACTAGAGCTTGTCTAGGCCCTAATTGCACTAAACTAACCACCTAACATGCATCGATAATTAACTAATTCACTAAACCATTCTAACTATCCACTAAACCAAGCTTAGTTTAAACTAAACAATCCTTAAGCGTCATTAACTTACTAAGCATGGATTAGTGATTTAAACTCACTTGTTTAATGATCCACTCGGATCAAATCAACGGCGAGGCGGAGAAGGGCAAGAAACTCCAAAGCGGGCTCGGTAAAAGGGGTCGGGAACGGTCCGAAAACGGGCCTGATAGCTGCTGGAGACCCACTCGTCTTGGTCTCTGTCCTATGCTGGTTGGTGGCTGCCGAAGGAGGAAATGGTGGCTAGTTGAAGTGGAGATGGGCTGAGGGGGCCGAACTGGGTCCAGGCGGGGCTCCACGGAGGCGGTGGCAAGCTGGACGGCGGCCCGAGCTATTCGAAGGACCTCCTGGATGTGGGGATAGGTGGAGACGACACGGCTGGATGGTGTAGGGGCGGAGGGCACGTGCGAGCGAGCGATGACATCGCGGTAGCTCCAACGGGCAGTAAACGGCATCGGCGGGTCTTGGCGGGCTACTGGCTTGCGGTTCGGTCTTCTCTATGTTTTTCTGGACTTCAAACAACACAATGGAGAAGGAGAGAGAGGCTGGCCGATGGTAGAGGAGAAGGAGGGGCCAAGGGGGGACCACTTTGGCTTCTACCTCATCTTCTTGTCCCCTTACTTGGCCCTCCACACCAGCTGTAATCCTCAGCCAATCTTCAGCCATTCTTAGCCTTCAAGAAGCCTTTTAAGGTGGTCCACAAGTCATGACAAGGGGAATTTGCATTGATTTCCCTCCAATTGGACATCAAATCCTTCTTGAATCAACACAAATTGGCCTCTATAAATTCAACCAACACCTCATCGATCCAATTGATATTTTTCCTCACCAATTGATCTCACTTGCTTCCCAATCACGCGATCAAAACCGGTCCTCTGGATTTTCTGAACAAAAACGACCCTACCTCGACTTTTTCCCAAAAAGTCTTGGTTTTTAAAATCTTTGGAGACTAAGTTGACTTTCCTAAAATGATTTGTGACATGACAAAACTTTCAATTTCTGAAATTGGATTCAAATTCACGGTTAATTTCAATCTAGCGCGATTTTAGTGTGACCTAAGCTACCGAATAGCTTTTAGAAATTTTTAGTACAAATGACCCGTGGTCGATTTTCTTCGAGCCACAATGAACCCATTCGACACATTGGCGACTCTCGGTTGTAGTGAAAATCTCAAGGATTCAAATATGGACACAGGGTACCAAAATGACAGAAAAATCAATCTAGTGCCAGTCGATGAGAATTTTCCAATTTATTGGAGTCATCTATGTTTAGCCACGCATCTCCGTCGAACCTACCTATCTCTGATCTCTAATTGATTTTTAACTGTGCCGTAATGACCTCTAAAGATGAGCACGGTCCAGTAGCCTATTCCTTGTCGAATTCTCAAGTCTATTGCATTAAAATTCCTTAATGGCTTTTCCAGATAGTCTAGTTATCTCGAGAGTGATCGCCCCGTAACACCCTATAAGCGCGTCGATGAAAGGCCCGATTAATTTAATTGAAAGCAGAACTGAAAAATTCAGAATGTCACAATAATACATTGGGAAAATTACCAATTCCATCATAAACTTATTGTACAGATGTGATTTAGTCAAAAACTTTTCAATTTTGCCAATGTAGTCCTAAATCTTTATGCAAAATCTTAGTGTAATCCTTTTGGCCAATTGCCATTGAAAATTATTGATGTGGCGCAAGTAAAATTGTTCACATTAGTGTGGCATGCCGAACAATCGGCAATGATTAGATGCGTTAGCAATTTCTAGTACCAATAGGTTTATGGACAATATTAAAATTTTGTGCGCAAGTTTAGGACTACATTAATAAAATTGAAAAATTTATGATTTAATTGGCATTTGTATAATAGATTTAGATCTGATTGGGTAATTATTCCCTCCGTCTAGAACAATAGTTTAGCCAATAGTTCTAGTGGCCTCAAAATTCAACTAGTGCATATTGGCACCCAATAATTGGGGATTTCTGAACTTGAAAATTTTGCCGATTAATTACCACGCTTGGTAATTAAAAAAATGTAAAAATTCAGTACTTTGAACGTGAAATCAGCGAAAACCCAGTAATCGTTAATCAAATTTACCAATCCAAAGATAGTTTACTATGTCTATCACATATATATTTCCTTTCTTTCTTTTTCGAACTATTAAGTATTACTTTTATAGCAATATTAACCTGCTAAAAAAGTTGGTCAATTTCTTATGAAATTTTCTTCTCTTGAATGATACCGCATGGCCCTTTTGGCTTTTGCCGATTAATTACCACGCTTGGTTATTATTTTTACCACAAATATCATCATCATCATTATTCCTTCTCGGTCCTTCATTTCTAGAACATGCATTTCTGCAGATTTCCCTGACTTCCTCTTTCCTTACCTTTACTCTCTCCCTCCATTATTTCCTGAACACACAAGCTTTGGTCTGGTCTTCTTCCGTTACTATTCACGACCAAGCTGTTAAACCTAAAAGCTCAACAGTCACCATTGATGTCCATCCCTCGCCTTAAGCAACAAAAGCCCGTGAGCGTTTTGCCCAAGAATGACATTTACAAGGTTCATACAGAGGGCTAAACATGTCTTGCTCCACCAATGATCAACTCCAGTCACCACGTCAATCCATACAAACATCCGCCGCCGCCACACATACACCCAACCATAATGCTCCCGGGGGGAAGAGAGGAGGGGGGGTGGTGGAGGGAGAGACGGAGCACAGAAACAGAAAACGAAGCAATAGTCACTTCGAAGGCTTGGCCATGACTTAAAATAAAAGGAACCGGAAGCAAGACTGGCGAAACATATGCAGGTATCACGATCTGAGTATGAGATAAACGTGTATGCATTCAATTTCTAAAAGAAGCCTCTCGAATAAATATGTGATCTCGCTCAAGCATTTTCACGAACAATTGGTGATCGCTTCAAACACAAAGTATAGAAGCATCATCGAAGTACTAATTCCGATCCAGACGATTTCAGTGACATTAAAGTGTGCTCAGACTACTATTTTATTCCTAATCTGTACTCGAACTCAAGCTTAAATTACAGCGTTCGGACTCAGCTTACTAAAAAATAGAGCAATGATGTACATACCTTGGAGATGCAGCCTCTGGCCACGAGTGGCGATCGAACAGATAACCGAGCCCTTAGAGGCGTCGACTCAGATGGTTGGTACCAGCGAAGAAGCTTCGTAGGAGGACTCGAACTCTTGGCATTTCTCGGCCTTAAAACGGACTAGAACAGAGCCAGACGATTCGGGAATGGCGAACAGCGTCGACCGGCGGCCTGAAATCAACGAATGAAACCTATAAGTGAGAGAAAATCGATGAGAGGAGTTCGTATCAATTCAGTCTTGGTGGTTTTTGGCGATCTCTGTTCCCTGGTGCGTGTGCACTGTTTTGCCGCGAATAAGCTCGAGTGGCTGGCATGGCCGACGGCGATTGGAGGTGGTATCAGGAACTTATCTTTTACCGTGACTTTGTTCAAGGCGCGGTATTCAACGCAAAAACGCCATGTCCCATCCTTTTTTTGACAAGAATCATGAGAGAAGAATACGGACTGTCGCTTGGTTGAATTATTCCGCTTCTTGGCATTTCCCGGTGTCGATGAGCACACCAAGAGGCTGTTTCTTCACTGTGGTCCGGACTTGCATGGTCTGTGGAGTGGTGACTCCCGCAATTGCATGCAGCGAGATTTCAGGTATGTCTCCCCCCCTTCGCGTCTAATGCTTCACGTTGCTCCTCGAATGCCTCCGCTTCCTCTTCCATGGATTCTTCCTCCCCAACCTCAATTAAGAACAGCCGCTTGCACCTATGTCCGGGGGTGTAAATCTCGTCGCAATTGTAGCATAACCCGCGGTTCCGCCGTTCCTGAGCCTCTGTCGATGTTAAGCGCTTGATGGGTGCTTCGGATATGGTAGGACTAGGCTTTCCAGTATTATTCATTGCTCGGTTATCCCATGGGGCCTAAGGTGGTCCCGTGTTGGGGTCGTAGCGGAATTGGACAGTAGTTGTGGCCCTTCGTAAAGCATTGCTCCTTTCGTCGAAAATTCGAGCCAAGCTAATTGCGTTCAAAAGTGTTCTTGAGCCTACAGCACACACATCAGATTTTACAGGTCCTTTAAGGCCACTAACAAAACAACTAACTACTTCCGCTGGAAAGAGTTGCATACCGCGTCGCACAAGCAGCCGTTAGAACTGGATTTGGTAATCCTTGAGAGTTCCGATTTGTGTTAACTTTGTCAACTCTCAAAAGAAATCATTGAATCGAGGGGGGCCGAACCTTTCCAAAAATATGAAGCGGAAATGCTCCCATGGTAGATAATCATCCGCCCGTCGTGATTGGACCCATAATTGGGCTTCCCCTTCAAGATGTATGGATGCAAGAATGAACTTCTCGTCTTCTGGAGTTTGATTGTATCGAAATATTGGTTCTACTCTCCCTATCCAGGTTGTTGCATTGGTGGTTCAGTTGAATCGAGGAATATCAGGATGATACCATCAGTGAGGATGGGCCGCTCGCCCCTGACCTTCCTGAAGTTCCTCTTGGTCCTGCAGGTTCTGGTTTACAGACCCCTGCATCGAGCCTTGGCTCCGGCCTCCACCGTGCCCCTGGTTCCCTTCTAGCGTTGTGAGACACTACTGAATGTCCTGCAAGGCTGCCAACACTTGTAGCTATAAGTCTTGGGGGTTGGTTTCTTACGCCATTGATTCCGGCTCTGATACCAAGTTGCGGCTCTGATACCAAGTTGTTACGAATGGAATTCCTAACGTGGTTTCTTCACCTTCCTGGATGCATAATTTTGAAACCTCTATGGGATGTTTCCACCAAAGAAATCTCAAACGCTTTGATTTTGTTTCATTTCTTCAATGCATAATTCCTCATAGGAGGTACAATTTATAGTTTTCATACATCCAAGGAATTTTATTATAAAAGGAAATAGAAAAACTAATAATGCAAATTGACCCAGTTATAATGCTAATTGATTCAGCTAATAATTCTTTTCCATTTTAAGCTTCCCTTGATTCTTGCTTCCATCTTGAGAAATCATCCTCCCTTCAATTTTGGTCTGAAAATCTTTATTCTCTGCCCCAGATTCTTATTTTCCACTTTGGATATGTATCTTGACCATAACACGACCATTGGTCCTATTGATTTCTTTGCCTAGTTATGATTCACTTTATATTCCTCAAGAATGTTCCCTTATTCTGATGTGTTATAGTGATCTTTTTTTTTTTTTTTTTTTTTGGTCGTATGTTAAAGTGATCTTTGAAAAGGATTTTTTAAGAGTTTTCTTGAAGTAGATGACTGTAAATCAATCACGATATGTACATCAAATTCTGTCTAGAAATATGACGGCAAGGGGATGATAGATGGTTTATTTTAGGTTCATCGAGTATGTTTACTATTGATTTATTTCCTTCTTTAAGAGAAATATGAAAAACAAGGGAATGTTCTAGAAGTTGGAATCTCCAACAAGGAGAAACATTGTGCAAACTTGAGAGGGCTGTTCTTTGGGTAAATGATGCCATTGTTATTGGCTAAATAGTTTCCATGTTAAGGAGCTTTGCACTTTTGTTTTTCAGTGTCCCTCCTACTTTAAGCTTCCGTGAATATCTATATACTCATGATTTCCCTTCATGAGATGATAGACTATGGCAACCTTAAACCGTGTCATGTAACAATGGGCAGATAGTTTTGCTTGATAGTACAGGTAAAATACCGCAGGGAGTTATTCTTGTTCTAGCAAGTTTCAACAATTGGGTCGATCAATGTAGTGAGGATGGCATCTTGCCACTTGACAGGACTTGAAGACTGTATTTTCCTTCTTGGAATTCTTGAATTCCTTGTTGTGCTTGCAAGATGCATTAAAGAAAGGGACTGGTGGATGGAAAAATCCAAAAGTCGTTGCTGCGTTTGGGGAGGAGATTCTACAAGCTGATGGAGAAGTTGATAGGCCAAAGTTGGGCCAAATTATCTTTTCTGATCCTGCAATGCGTCAGGTTTTGAATAGCTAATGACAAATCTGAACTAAACTTGCTGTACTAGTTCTAGCTTCAAAATGGGGATCGAAGCATGCTGGACACAATGGCAAATTTACCATGCATAAGTACAGATGCGTATGATTCTGCTCAGCTAGAGAAATTTCTTGCTCTGAAGAAACAGGGGATCAATTCTAATTTTTGAGTTCTTTTTAACCCATCATGGATGTAGTTGCTGTCTATAATTTGTGATATCAGTTCGAAATTTTTGCACCTTCATTGCCTTGGTCTTAGCTGAGTTATTCATTCTAAAGCCAATGACGCCCCTTGGACTTTTTTCATGTTCGTTTGAATGATGCGTTAACACTTGCATTGGACTTCAAGAGAAGAAACCTTCTAATCTTCTAACTTCCTGAAGTTTTGTGTTCTAACTTATGTTTAGGCTGCTCGCTCCTTACATATCATCTGGCATCTTCCAAGAAATTTTGAACCTTCGGTTGAGAGGACATAAGGTTATTGCTCTTGACATCCCATTGTTGTTTGAGGCAAAGATGGGCAAATGGACAAGGCCCATCGTTGCCGTCTGAGTTGATCCAGAAACTCAGCTTCGACGGCTTATGGCAAGAGACAGAACAAACAAGAAAGATGCTAGGAACAGGATGAATGCTCAGATGCCGTTGGATCTGAAAAGGTCTAAGGCAGACATAGTAATTGAAAACACTGGATCATTAGAGGACTTAAATGAGCGGTTCTAGAAGGCACTGTTCCAAGTCATGAGGCCCTTGACATGGACAGAATTTGCACACTCTAGACAAGGAGCTTTGTTGGCTTTTCTCTCAATCACCGTCGGTGTTCAGGCATTCAGGAAAGCATCCTTGTAAAGGTGATTGCCTATTCAAGCTACAATAGAATGTCCAATTCGTCAATGGCTGTTTGATATCGGAAATTTGTCGCAAGTGTTTTTGGTGCTAAAGCAAATAATTCAATAATAAAATGCGCAGTTCTCATCTTCATTATGAACAGGATGCACACGTTATCTGTGTGAGTACATAGCATACACACATTAATGCAGATATATTGGACTCATATGTGATAGTTCTCGCGACTCACTTATTATTGTCCAGTGAGTTTCTCTATCAAGAAATATTCACAGATATAGTGTGACATCCTGATTTTCCACTTCTATTTTCAATTGAATGAGTCGGGCTTTTCATTGACGCGCTTATAGCCTTTTTCTCTGAGTTGGCCACTCACGAGTTAACGGATCTATCAGGTGAAGCAGTTAAGGAATTTTAACATTACAGACTCGAGAATTCAATCAGAAACCAACTACTCGACCGTGCTAATCTGCAAGGGTCAATACGCATTGTCAAAATCGATCATAGATCAGAGATAGCTCGATTCGATTGAGATATGTGATCAATGTGTGGGTGATTCTACCTGATTGCAAAATTCTCGTCGAATGACACTGGACTGATTATTCTATCTTTTCTGTACCCTGTGTCCATATTTGAAACCTCAAGATTTTCACGACAATCGAGAGTCGCCAATGTGTCAAAGATGTACATTGTAGCTCAAAAATAAACGACCACGGGTCAAATGCACTAACAATTCCCAAAAGCTACCCGGTAGATTAGAACGCGCTAAAATCGCGCCAGATTAAAATTAACCACGAATTTAAACCCAATTTCAGAAATTGAAAGTTCTATAATGTCACAATTTATTTTAAGAACGTCGACTCATCCTTAGAAAATTTTTCTGCAAACCGAAATTTTTGGCGAATTTACAAAGTAAGGGTATTTTGGATCGGAAAAATTCGAGGACCGTTTTTGGTCACATTTTTGGGATTCAAGTTGGACAGATTGACGAGGTAAAATGTGAATTGGACTCCAATTTAGGTCTAATTGGAGGTTAATTGGAGAGGAATTTAATCAAGATTGGAGGGTTAATGTCCAAAATTCGTAGGTCCAAGGGGGGTGCAACATTTCAGCTTCTACCAAGGCTTGTTGGGGAAGATTGATGAAGGAAAAGAGGCTGAGGATAGGGTTAGACATGGTGGGGCAGCCACTTGAGGGTTTTGGATATCTTTGGTTGACTTTGGTGACCATTGTCCCCTTGAAGCCAACAACCTTCCTTCTTCTTCTTCCTCAGCCTTTCTTTCTCTATTCTTGCTGTCTTGAGAGCTCAAGAAACCGCAGCTCCCTCCCTCCTTGCTCGTTGACCTCTCTTCTCCCCTGTTTTTCCCTTTCTTCCCGCTTCTGCTCCAAAGTAGACCTTCCTCCAAAGATCTTGAGTTGATAGTTGGCTTCTCGTGAGAATTAGCTCTTGTGCCACACATCACTGTGCTTAGGACACCTAGACCGTCCACCCTGACTTGGCCGTTCGCCGGTCAAAGCCGTCGAATGACCCGCCCGGCCAAGCCGAAGCGCGCCGTCGGCTCGGCCCTGTTCTACTCCAGCTAACCTTTCTCCAAAGATCCGAGTTAAAAGTTACATTCCCGTGCAAACCAGCTCATGTGCCACCCACTATCGTCTTCAGCACATCCAAACTGTACGGGAGCACCTCAACGCTTGCTGGAATGAGCCGTTGGCCGTCCCGTTCGCTGGCCAGAAGCCGCTGCATGTGGTACCACCTGGAGTCCGCCTAAGTGCACTGTTTCACGATTTTCGCGAATTTCCTCCCCTTCCTCCCCTTCCTCTACCCATTCCAACCACCAACAAGTCTCCCTTGACCCCCAGGTGTCACCATTTGCTAGCCACCAGCTCGCCGGAGCTTCAATAAGCCTTTCCTCGCCATTTCAGCCGCTGGTTTTCTCTCCCGGTTCAGCCAAGAACAGAAGCCAGTAAGGCTTTGGGACTTCGTGGCCCATTTCCGAGCCCTTCCCGGCCTTGGTTGGTGTCGCTGCTAGGAGGATTGTTGCCCGCCTTGGCGTCACTATCGTTGTGGACTCACCGGAACGCTAAACCGGTGAGTTTACTCACTAAACCTTGCTTAGGAGGTTAATTATGCTTAAGGGTTATTTAGATTATCTTAAGTATGGATTATTGATAATCTAGAATGGCTAGATTAGCCTTAGAATGTATTAGTGTTAATCTAATAGGTGAGATTAGCACTAATGAGGTTGGATTAGTCCAAATCTGTGGACTTTCTGCAGTTCGGATTTCTGGACCCTCGCCGTTTGCCATTTTTGTAGATTAAAATGGGTTGCGAATTTGAGGTTGCTTCCTCCTTGAGAAATGTTTTAGACACCTTCAACTATAACATATTTTTTTCTTAAGATTTTTAAGGGATTTAAAAGAAGGAGATATCAGCTCCGTCATTTGCAAACAGAATCTCGGACTGTGCTGGAATTTGTGACATTTTGGAATTTTATGGGTTTTTATCAACTCTTAGGGTTCGAATTTCAAAATGGTTTCTTCACAAAAATTGTTTGTCACATCTTCTAGTTTAACATACTCAAATTTTAGATCTAATGGACAATTTTTGGACCTCAAACCAAACTGATTTTGGAAAACAAACTTTCTGGAAACGGACTCAGTTTTTGTACTAGATTGAGCTATTTACTGGGCTTAATCTAGAAGGATCTGGGTTAAGGTGTCGTCATGAAATAGTTTTTTTTTTGTCCTTTACAACATGTTCAAATTTAGGAATTTTCTGAACTCACTTGATTAGATTTCTGGATTTAAACTTGGAGACGCGCGAGTGGGCGTTTCTGCCGGTTAGGACTGGTAGTATTTCGTGATTGTTCTTGATGCTATGCTTGCTAGAAAATGCATATCTAATGATGTGGTTGATTTGTGACAAGCCTAGAGCTTATGCTTGATGATCGTGTGATGGTTTATAGTCATGGCAAGGTGACTATTGAACGTTGAGGTGATCTATGTTGTGTAGAGGGAACCCGATGGGTTGTGAGTAGGTAAAGGACTAAGTACTACACGATGATGAGACTTCGTGTGGGTCACCTCTAGAGCCTTATACTATTGCTTATTGTAATCAAGGGCTAAGTGTTATATGACAACTTGAGTCGCATGGGAATTACCTCTAGAGCCTTGTAGTATTGTCATGCATAGTGAAGGGCTAAGTGTTACACGATATCGAAACTCGTGTGAGCCACCTCTAGTGCCTTGCACTATTGCTATTTGTGGTCAAGGACTAAGTACTACACGATGGCGAGATTTCGTGTGGGCCACCTCTAAAGCCTTAGACTATCGCTTATTGTAATTAAGGGCTAAGTGTTACATGGCGACTTGAGTCGCATGGGAACTACCTCTAGAGCCTTGAGTTTGTTTATTGAGTGGGGATGTTGAGTGGAATTGGAAATTTGATTATTGAGAGTGAATATCGGGTGTGGATTGAACCACCGATATGATTAACCCGCACCTGATTATGAGACGAAATTGCGTGACACGGAATATGACGTGTCATAACGATTTGGCCTTATAATCGGGACTTCTGTGTTTGATTGGTTTGATAGTGAGATGTTCCAAATGATGAGTGCATTGATTATATGCATATGTTTTACGAACTGTACTAATATGCATGAAGGAACTGAGGAGAGGTGAGTCTCATTGGTTGTGTGTGTAGGCTGTCTCTAGGTGTATTATCTTCCTAATTGGGGTTTAGGCATAAACTCACTGAGATTAATATCTCACCCCGTCGTGGGTTACCATTTTCAAGTCCCTAGTGTGAAGAACCCGGAGCTTGAGGCGGAAGGGTCAGGAGCTGGGTGGTTCAGTAATTCCTTTTGGAGATAGACCTCCTGTACTTAGACCGTAGAATTGGCCTCTGTGTATAAACTCGTTTGTTTATGAAAGTGTGCTTTGTTTTATATGTTGTCTTGCTTTTCTATTCCATGTTGTTTGCTGTCAGGGGATTAGTTAATTTTCTTCCGCATGTGCAACAAAAATGGTTGGGTCAGCGATGCATCCTGAGACGTCAAAAATTTTATCAACCACCAAGGGTTGTGCGCACGCTCGAGGTTCGGGGCGTGACATATAGCTCATGAATCTAAAACACCGTTGCCTCTAATCAATCTAGTCAAGTTTACATCTCCATTTCATTGACAAGTTCCACTCGTTGCTAGATCTTATTATTGAACTCATAGATTTGTGTCGACCCCCTGGGTGGGCATATCGTTGGTTGATTTATGTTCTATCAGAGGTACTGATTAAGTCACCATGTATGTTACAGCTCCAAACCTCTCACGGATTGATGGCTAATCTACTAGGCATTTTGTGAAACTAGAATTTTGTGTAAGAACTTGATCAACTCCTGGCAACGAACTTATCTGCGGTTGTAAAAGTAAAATAGTTTGTTTGAAGTGGGTGTTTTGGGGTATATGTGCACTGAGGATTGCTTCCTTGAGTCTTTGTTGATTGTCAAAGAGATCTATATGATTTCATTGTTTATTTGAAGGCCTTTCTTGACTGAGGAAATATTTTGGAATGGTTCACACCACAATTAGAATCAAGTCCACTTCAGTGACTATATATCTTTTCCTTTGATCAAGATGACTAATGTCCGTCTCTGTTAAGTGAAAAAAAGAAAAAAGAAAAAAACAAAGTTAACCAATTAATTTAATATTAAAAGTTTGCTTAAGGTAAGTTCAATTGCAATATCTTCTTTTTATATTAGTTATCATATTATTTTACTCTGTTAGTGCCACTAAAAGTGGAAAAGAAGAAGAAGACAATAGGTTAGTTTAATTATTTAGAATAAGGACTTGTTTGATAACATTTATGCTCCAGGAACATTTCTATTCCGAATAAAAGAACACGTTTGGTAATTACACCAAATTTCTATTCTTAGAATAGAAAAAGAATAGAATGCATTTCATACGATCCACAAATTTTTTTGTAACATATAATTTCTATTAATTTTTAAATATTTTTTTTTTAGATTTTTCTTTTTTTCCCTCTCTTCTTCTTCTTGTTCCGCTGGCGACCGGTGGTGACTGGCAATGGCTAGGAAACAGCAGCAACCGGCAGCGACTGACAGCGGTCGACAACAATAACCAGCGGCAGACGGTGGCTGGCGAGGAAGAAGAAGAAAAGAAAAAAAGAAAAGAAGGAAAATGACTTATTTTTAGAAATTGTTCTTGGGAACAAGAAATTATTTTTTTCTACTTTTTGTTTCTGTTCCAAATCTAATCCCCGGCTACTTTTCTATTCTAGGAAATAGAAAAATTAGTTGACGTTATCAAATGGATTTTTGTTTTTGTTTTTTTTGTTCCGGGGAGCAAAGGAATATAAATTGGGAGAAATAGAAACGTTATCAAATAGAGCCTAAGTGACGATTGTTGTCTTTTCCATTCTCAAATCCATTGGTCATCTTCTTTGTCTATGTCCATGCTGTTAGTTTTCTTTCGTTCGATTGCGCCGGCTATTGTATACTGTTGTTTACATCATTAGTAAAACCTTACAAGGAAAACATATTTTTCGGTAGGTCGTGCTGCATTCTGATTTTGCAATTACCTTGTTTGGTCTTCTAAATCTGTTATGGCATTTAAGATTTAATTAGAAGTTGTCGCTAACATATTATACGCCGGTTAGAAATCCGAGTAAGATGGGGGAGTCCATCTTACTCTTGCAAACCAGAGATTTGAACGCGGGATACGCTAGATCAATTTAACCACCACATTGAGAAATGTACTCAGTATCAGTCACTTGCTTAACTCCGATCTACCTATAATTCCGAACTATAGAGCTCTACTTTCAGAGCTTAGCCTTTTCAATGGTGTCCATTTCTCCGAAGAGTTGACTCTTCATTTATATAAAAGCATTTGAGCTTCTATACGGCTAACCACGCAAAAGTACAAGAAGTGCTCGTATGTAAATAACTTCAATACGGAGAGAGGAGAACCTCGAGGGCGTGCTTGTGGCGCTTGAGCTTGCGAAGCTCTCCACCGCACTGCGCTTCGCGTACACCAGGCTCAGCAGCCTCTTCCCGAGCGTGTGTCCACCTCTTCTCTTCAACGCCATCCCCGAGGCAGAGGAGGAGGCGGCCGACGGGCTCCCTGCCGAGAGCCTTCACAATCGGAAGAGGACAAATTTAACCTGGAGCGATATATAACTCCATATATTTCTCCCAACTTGTCCGTAGCTTCAGTTTGGAAGCACCACATGCTTTGCGAACCCTAAAACTAACTCATAACCCAGAAGACGAACCGTTAATTGAGATAGAATGATTAGGAAGGGGAAAAAATACGTGAGATGAGAAACACTCGCTGCAAAAGGAGTTAGTAATAACAAATAAATTCAAGAAAACAAGTCTACACAGTGGAAATAGAAAGATGCAAAAATCGAGCATTTTCTTTTACTAACCATGGATTATATTTCATTGAAACGATAGATTTTCGCATAGTTACTTGTTCAAAAGTAGATTGAAAGACACTATTTGCATGAATGGTCACGTATTATGAAAACTCTTATCAGAATGGACATACTTGTTTAGTAATAGATGTGATCCTTGACCAAAAGACGACACTCTTGACAGTAATTTTGAAACACAATAGTTTGTGATAATAAGTAATGTAACAACGCATTGAGCGAAAATTATGTTGAAATGTTGTGCCTCCTAATACGATATCTGTATAGATGGTAAAAATAAATAAGAAAAAAATTTAGGATATTTGATATTGAAATTTATGGGTAGTTGATACTGCGCTAGCACAAATCAACTCTTGAGTGTCGCGATCCTCCAGAAGCGGTCGTTATGCACTGGGGAAGTAGAGGCGTTGTGCAGCGGGAGGCAAATGGCGATCGGACAAATAACAGAGCTCTTAGAGGTGTCGACTCGGATGGTTGGCACCAGCAAAGAAGCTTCGATGGAAGACTCGAACTCTCCGGATTTCTCAGCCTCAAAACGGACTAGAACAGAGCCAGACAATTCGGGAATGGCAAATGGCATCGACCGGTGGCCTAAAATCAATGAAGGAAACCTATAAGTGAGATAATTCGATGAGAGGAGTTCGTATCAATTCAGTCTCGGTGGCTTTTGGCCATCTCTGTTCTCTGGTGTGTGCTCTATTTCTGGTGCGAGTGAGCTCAAGCGGCTGGAATGGCCGACGGTGGTTGGAGGTGGTGGACAATGGATTGGTGGTGATCGAGAGGAAATCCAGAGGAAAAACGTTGGATTGCTTCGCGCGTGTGCTCCTTTCTTTGCTCCCACTGCTTCGCTCCCCTCCTCCATGACGCGTGAGTCTCAGCTTTAGAGATGAAAGAGAGAAGAAGAAGAAGAAGCGAAGAAGGAAAGAGGTCGAGCTTGTATATATCCATGGGCTCCTCTGCTGGGCTCTCCATGAAGATAATTTTTAAATTCAAATGAATGATAGTACGATAAGAGGAATATTTTATGCTCTATATTTCCTTATTTACAGTACAAACTAAACACACAAAGGGTTACATTATTGATAGTGTCCAATAAGCATTTGATTACATGTACTCTTTTATTGTTCGGTGTCTTCCTGATCTTTTCTATCTTTTTGCCATTTTCTTGGAGCAGTGTAAGAACCACTTACTCTTCTCGTCAATGATCAAGTTTTCCAACACAACACCGATCAAAAACCCGACTCCAGCACCAATTAACACAAATTTCCAATCTGAGTTGAGCAGAAACCCTTCGTGAAGTTCTTCCTTGGGAGATGGTGGTAATGGTAAGTTATGTCCAAATGTTGTGCATTTTCTTGGCAAAGGACTTCCACATAACCCCTCATTCATGGCAAATGAATCAATCTCAAATGTGTTGAACTGATTCCCTCGTGGTATTGGTCCCAACAATTGATTATCCGAGACATTGAATGATGAAAGAAATGTAAGTTGGGCTAGCTTTTGAGGGATCTCTCATGAGAGCTTATTTCGAGAAAGATCTAGGGATTCCAACAATGTCAGATTTGCTAAGGATGGCGGGATGGAACCGGTCAGAACGTTGTTTGAAAGGTTAAGCAAAATAAGTGACTTCAAATCTCCAATGAGATCGGGTATGTGTCCTTCGAAATTGTTATTGGAGAAGTCAATTTGCATGAGTGCAAACGGAACCTTCAAGTATTCCTTTTCTATGCCTTTGTTCATCAATGCCATTGCATACTCGACAGTTCTTTGAAATCCAAATGAGGTTGAAATAAGATCTTCCTCTATATTCATATATTCCAACCAATCTTGACTAACAATCTCTTTCATGGCATGGAAACTTTGCAACAACTTGGAAGGAAGTTTACCACTAAAACTATTATATGAAAGGTCCATGATATGCATATTGCTGAAGTTAAATTGGCTACGATATGCTTCTATTGGACCATGGAACTTATTGGATTTCAAGATAACAGATTTCAGCTTGGTCAACTTTGATAGCCATGAAGGGAAACCATCGAGAATTTGATTGTGAGCAAGGTTCAAATACTCTAACATTGTACAATTTGCCAAGGATCTTGGGACAGACCCTTGCAATCTATTCTTTGTGAGGTCTATCATCTTCAACACACAACCTTTTGGGTATGCGCGGGGAATTATGCCCTCAAGTTTATTTTTCCCAAGATTAAAAAATGACAAAGAATCGAAATTTCCCACACATGAAGGAATAGTGCCATTTAAATTATTATTGGACAAATCCAGACGACAAAGGGATCTCCAACTACAAATAGAATGGATTTTTCGAAGAGGAAGTTGTTGGAGATATTGTAGTGAGCTGTTGATCGAGGTGGACTAGGGAGTTTTGCTTTGAGCCAATTAGAACTAATGTCAAGATAGACCAAGTTGGGTAGTGGCAGATCAATCTGATTATTTTCCAAGCCAGTCAAAAAATTGTGGGAGAGATCCACAGAGACCAATGATTCTCTACTACCATTCAACATCCACATTGGAATACTCCCCCCGATTTTATTGTACGAAAGGTTTATCCACTCTAATTTGCTTTGGTAGCCTAAAAACTTGGGGGACTCATGTAAGTTGCATGAACCTAAATATAAAGTGGAAAGGTTTGGAAGAGTGGCATTGATCTTAGCCTTGCTGACAAAAGATATGTTGTTGAAGGACAAATCTAACCTTTGCAATTTCTTGAGTTTGTGTAAATCCACGGTGCCACTCAAATTATTCCCATAAAGATCAAGAGTTTCAAGATCCTTGAGTTCCCATAATGAGTTTGGAATTTCACCTTGCAAATTGTTGTAATAAAGTTCAAGCGAAACCAACCGTGTCAAGTTCTCAAATGAAGAGGTAATAGGACCACTTAGTTGACAATCTGTCAAATGTAAAGAAACAAGGACGGTGAGTTTGGCTATAAATTGAAAATTGACATTTCATATTTTCTTTCATTAAAGAACATTACTATTAGATGAATTATTACCTCAAGGTTCAAATGGGTGAGTTTCGCCAAGTTGACAAACCAATGCCCAATACCACTGCTAAAATTATTGGAATAGAGATTTAGAGATGATAGCTGGGTAAGATTGGCAAAGGAAGTGGGGATTTGACCATGAAATTTATTAGATGATAAATCTAGGTAAGCAAGGCTAGAAAGATTACTCATTGAAGTGGGAAGTGAACTTGAGAAATTACAATATCCAATTGATAATTTATTCAAGAAAACAAGGTTTCCGATCGAAATAGGTATTTCCCCTAAAAATTTCACTGCCGAAAGAGACAATGATTTGAGGGGATTACCCCAATGTAGGTCGGGAATAAAACCAGAAAGGTAGTAATTTTCACTAATGTCGAGGACTTCCAGGTTTGGTAGCTAAAAGATGCTTACTGGAAATTCTCCTTGCAATTGGCAATATCTAAGTTTAAGCGACTTCAAAGATGAGAAGTTTGTGAGTACATGAGGGAATGGTGATGAAATGTCTATCCAAGAGAGATGAAATTCTCTAAGCATAGTTAAGTTTTGAACAAAATTGTCTATGTTGGGCATCTCAACATCCCACATATAATCCAAATCAAGAGAAACTAATCTGGAGAGCCGTGAGATATCCGATGGGACTTTTCCCGAAAATTCTAAATAGGAGAGATTAAGATACTGTAACCTAGAAAGATTGCCGAAGCCGTATGGGATGGAGGAAGAGTTGAAGTAATTGTAAGCAAGATTAAGTGATTCCAAGTGGAGTAGGCGAAAGAGGCTAGTGTTAGAAGATAAAGTACCAAAGAGACAACTGTTGCTAAGGTCAAGGCCTGTCACATGACTGGTGGCCTCATCGCACTTGACACCATCCCATGAGCAGCAATCTTCACGTCCATCTAGTGACCATGATTCAACCTTCGGATAAACACACCAAAAAGCTGTTCTGTTGGTTTTGAAACTTTGCTTGAATTCCATCAAGGCTAAGCTCTCATCCGGATGGCATAGTGGCTTAGCTAGTGAAGTATGAATCATCAAGAGAAGGACAATCCATGTACGAAACACGAAGAATAGTGAGGGTGCCATATTTTTGTTTTGTTATTGTACTTTTTGGTGGAGTTGGTTGGTTTCCAATAGAGAAGCTTTTTATAGGCAACGACAAGCAATTCGATCGTGGAAATTTCATTGGTCATTCAAGCACCATACCCATCCGAAAAGACACTTGGGTTTGATTGAAGAAAGAATCACTAAATAGAAATTAAATACCCATTAAACCCGTGCTATACACGGCCAAAGTCTTAGGATGTGGATTGGCGAAAATAATCATTTCATTGCTTGTATGCTTTCGAAGATGTCGACAGTTTGTACCTTCTGGATAGTGTGTTAATTAACACATTTTCAATCCTAATCCCAAGGATTGGATTTCTAGTACCTGAATCACAAGAAGAGAAGATCGTAGTCATCGATTGAAATAATTTCAGATTTCATATATCACCACCTTGTTTTATATACATAATTAGATGAATTACGAGCAAGTATAAATCTTGTAGGAACAATAAAAGCTCCAATGGATAGTAAGCACATCAAAGGCAGAATTAGCCTATAATGTAACCCATTTATACATTGAAATGGATGTCATGTTTGTTATTCAAGCAATTACAGGCACTCATAGGCATAATTTACTAGCGGAACCCCTTTTGGCTGAATGCAAGAAATTGCTTGCAGAGTTACAGAGATACAAAATTGAGCACATATTTAGAAAAGAATGTGGTTGCACGGTGCTTTAGCCCGCTAGGAAAGGAACAACATCTGCAATTTGTTATTTATTCCTCCGTTCCAGATGTTATTAAAGACCTTTCATATAATGACTCCGCTGGAAGCACATACATTTTAGACAATGTAACCAGACTTGTTTTGTCAATGTAATTATGACATTCGTCGAAAAGAAGAGAGAAGAAAAAACTTTATCTCCGGTATATATAGGTATTTGTCATTCTTTTTTGTCCTTTTTGAACGTCTGTTGGCCATCGTCACGCGAAAATAGAATTTTTGAAGTGAAAAGATAATTTTTGATGTGAGAATATTCGATTTCCATTCTTCACTCTTACTGTGTAACAATACTTGCATTGTGATCCACGCGATGCCGTTTTGTTTGAAATAACATCTTTGAAAATCATTAATATTTATTTATGCCGCCATGGAAGCTTATATTGTACCGTCAAATTGTAAGCGTAAAATATATAACTAACTTCATGCAATGTTACCTGTAGGAATTGAATTGCTTATGGTTTGCATCCGCATTCTAACTTGGCAACTCGCGATGGTACAAAAAGAAGAGACCAGCGAGAACACGTGATGCGTGCGCGCGAATGGGCAGAGGGTCATCAAAATCACGTAGCCTGGCACCTGCTTCCGAAGGTGGGACTAAATGCGCTTCCCGGGCATCGGCCTTTGACGTCTCGTGCTTGGATTTAGACGGGGCAAAGACTCCTCTTTCGAGCTTTTCCTATCTAGTGCAAGTAGGATTTGGATGCTTCGTTTGGATAGGGATAAAGTGAAAAGGGCACCACGTTTCCCTTTTCCAACCTCCAAATGTGAACATTTTAGTCCTCCCGGTCAAAAAAAGAGAACACGAAATAGTTATGTCGGAGGCATCTGAGTTTATGATGGAATCTCTCATGTTTTCCACGCAAGGACCAAATTAGAGGTGCGTGAAAATACTTTTGCCCATATTCTACAATTTCTAAGAGTATTCCTAATCCTCGAACCACAAAAGAGAAAAAAAAAAAAAATTAATCACTGATTTAAAATATTTTGAAATTGTATATATCGTCACCTCATTTTATGTATAAATAATCATAAGATATGCCTCATTACAATGAATTACGAATGTGCATAAATTTTCGGAGATTATAGAAGTTCCACTAAACGATGAACGAATTGCGGCAGAATTGTGGCGCCATGTGATGTCCTTAGACTAGAAGTAGCCAATAAGGTTACCCATTCGCACATTGAAATGAATGTTATGTCTGTTATTCAAGCACTTACAAACACTCAGGCACATTTACCGATGGAATCTCTTTTGACTGAATGCAAGAAACTAGAAAGTGCTTGCAGAGTCGCAGAAATACAAAACTGAGCACATATTCAGAGAAGCAGATTGTTGCACGGATGCTGTGGCCCTGCTTGCAAAGGAACAACATCTTCAGTTTGTTATTTGATACTCTCTTCCAGGTGTTATGAAAGACCTGATGCATAATGACTGTTGGGAGCACATATATTTCAGACAATGTAACTTGACTTGTTCCGTTTAATGTAATTATGTTATTCGCAAAAACAAAGAGATAGAGAGAGAGAGAGAGAGAGAGAGAGAGAGAGAGAGCTTTATCTCCTGTTATAAATGCTCGTCAGTTTTTTTTTTTTTTTTCCCTTTTAAACATTTGTTGGCCAGTGTCACGCCACATGGTAATTTTTGTGTGACAACATTCCATTTCCATTCCTCACTCCAGTGAGTAGCATTTGAGCCCGTGGTGTTCCATCATAATTAGTTCCAAACACCATTTGGCTTCAAACACGAAAGGGACGAAACAAAGGAATCGAAGACCCGCCAAAGACATTTCTCATAAACCTACAACGTAAAAATTAGTGAAAGACTGGATTTATTGATCGAAATCTAATTAATTGAAATCTTTTAATGTTTCCACTGTCCCACTCAACCTAATTACGGCATAAAAAATTCATCTACATTTTGACCGAAAGTGAGTTGACTAAGGGTTATGGTAAACCTCAATTAGCTATAGGTTTCTAAGTTTGTTGGGAAAATTACAAAAAAGTCAGAAACTTATTGTAATTGCATCAATTCAGTTCTAAACATTTTTTTTTTTTGGCAAATTGAGTCTTAAACATTTTGCATTTGTGCCTATTCAATTCATTTGGCCAATCTTGGCTGGTCGATTAACCAATCAGCACTAATATGGACACAATGGGTTCTACGTGACATCACCAGCACGAACATGAACAATTTTTAATAATATTTTAATATTGTTTTCAAAATTTTTATTTTTTATTTTGTTTTCACTTCATTCTTCATCTAGCCATTCGTCAACTCACAATTAGCTAGCGGGGCCGACAAGGGACCTCACCAACCTCCGGAAGCGAGGCCATGGCTAGGCGAGCCTCACCTAGCCATGGCCATGTTTCCCGAGGGCTGGCAAAAGGTCCCTTGTTGGTTGGTGAGGTCGAGCCTTGCCTAACCTCAGGCCTTGTCAAGCCACCTACAGGTGGGGAGGCTCGCCCTCGCTGATTAGGATGACCAATGTTTATGTTAGCTCGGCCAATCAAAATTGATTGGATAGACTGAATTGACATAAATGCATGAGGTTTGGGATTCAACTAACAAAAACAAAAAATGTTTATAATTGATTTGACACAATTGTAATAGATTTACAGCTTTTTTGGTAATTTTTTCAACCTTTTTGTATCGTGTGTGTATTTATCTTTGGTTCTGGAAGGATAAGTGAAGTGTCTTGCCTCTTACCTACTTTATGCGATGTTACCTATGGGATCTTAACCAAGATCTTAAACAAGCAGGTTTGTACCAGCATTCAATTTGAACAAGAGTCGACTGCTCAGGGTTTGTACCAGCACCCCTGGCTCTTTTTTTTTTTCTTTAATAATGTTAAGAGGTAAGTGCAAGTAGGAAATTTTCTTTTATTTCTAAAGGGAAAAAAATGGTCACACATGCACAAGGTATAAACGAGGTCAAATTCTCGTGCATGCTAGGATTGACCGTCCTATGCAATCATAATTGCTTAGTAGGTCAACAAAAATGGATTCTCATAATTTTATTCACAAAAATTACCAAAATTGAGGCCCGCCAAGACTTTCGCCCATCTTCTAGATCAGCTCATTATATATATACACGCAATCATGACAGACTCTCTAATGAGCATGGATCTCTCAGGAACTATTAGCATGCGCAATTCCTGACCAATCAGTGGCTTCCTGATCTTTTCCATGCTTTTTGCTACTCTATTGGAGGAGCGCAAGGATTCTAACTCACAAAAACTGTTGACCACGAAAGCTTTGGCATTGCTGTCTGCTCTTCTATGACATCGGTGCTCTAATAACAAACATAAATTTTTTTGAAAAGAAAACAAATGAAGGACAATGTCAGGTCACTGTCATTAGTCTACGTGCTTTATATTTTTGGATCATTTTTTTTTTTAATCTTAGTGTTTCATACATGCTCTGCTAATTCAATGTGTGATGCCGATGGGAATAATTGAGGGGGAAGACGAGACATGTCAAGATAAAATTCCAAAATCTAGGTGTTTTTCTTCTTCTTTTTTGTCATAACTTTTGAGGCCTGAGAAAGTACTTATATATGAATTCTTCAGTTTCAATGTCAGTGACCTATCTCCAATCAGATCAAACAAGCAAATTCATTATGTATGTGAAATCAAACTCAAGATATTACCTAATACAAATTATAAAAAATCCAAATAATTTGGGTATAAATAACATGCACCTTCAATTGATCTAGCCATTTGACTATCTAATGGGTTAATATTTCCATAACTTCTTTTAACTGGATCAACAATCTACTTGAGAAACCTTTCTAGTAAAGTGATGATTAAGATTGACCATCTATTTGTGTATGTCTTGCCATAGATGTTTTGCAATTTCAACATATTTTCGCACAGGACAAATTGGGTCACATTCTCAGGCATGCCGTGATTAATCGTTCATGTGCAGTCATAATTGCATAGTCGATCCTCTTAAATGGCATCTCATTTTTTTTCCACAAAAAGACCAAAACTTTGAGAGGCTAGCAAAAAGTCTTTTGCCCCACTTTCACGCCGACGAAGAGGAGTCATTCTCCATTCCCCTAGTTGTAGTCATCGAATCATGAAGAAAACAAGATCATAATCATCCATTGAAAATATTGTCAAATTTGATATATTATTATCTCATTTTATAAAAAATAATGATGTAATATATGTGATTACGGTAAATTATAAACAAGCATATATCCCATGGGAACTCTAGAAGTTCCAATAGAAGGCGAACACGACGAAGTGGATTAAAAAGACTACTGGTACTAGATAGACAATTGCAACTGAAGTCTAGGCCAACAACGCGACTGCTTAATTTAGGATAAACGCAAAGGAGAATATGCTCGGTTGATTCCGAGAGATTCCTCTTAAATCATTTAAAGGCAAAGCATGTATGAAACACCGAGATAAAAAATGATCCAAGCATATAGCATGTACACTAAGAACGGTTGCATGATATTGTCTTTTTTTTTTTTTTAAATAATTTTTGTGTGTGTTTGTTTTCTAAATAATATTTTTGTGTTTGTTTATGGGTAGCAATTTTTGTGGATAGGAATACTGGGGTTTCTTCTTAGCCACTCTATAATATTATGTGAATACGCGGGAGTGACTAAAGGCAACATGACTGTTTTTTAAGCTCAGGACTCTTCTTTGAATGACTTATCATCTTCACGTAATTAGGTTCATCGTCATTTTATGGCCTAGTGTAAGAAAGTAATCCTTAATGAACTCTTCAATTTCAGTTTTAATCACCTACTTTTCAATTCTGACAAAAACAAAAAAAAACAAAAACAAAAACTACTTCCAATTAGATCAAAGGGGAAAATTCGATTTTGATGTGAAATCTAACTCCATATATTGCCTGATACAAACAAGAAAAATATTTAAATATTTGGAACCGTTCATTTCACGGAAAATAATTTCCAGAAAAATGTTTTTCGGATTTTCCGGCGTTTGTTTCATGGAAAATGAATTCCTTGGGGAAAATGTTTTCCATGAAAGGAAAGAAGTCTTCTAAGTGGAAAATGTTTTCCACTTTTGAAAAGTGGAAAACATTTTCCAAAGTGAAAACATTTTCTCACACATGTCTCTCTTATCGCGGCTTACTACAAATCTTCACTTCCTCCTCCCCTTTTCTTCTTCTTTTCTTTTTATTCGAATTATTTTTAATTTTCTTTTTCTTTTTTTAATTCGAATTATTTTTAATTTCCTTTTACTTTTTTTTTTTTCTTTTTCTTTGTTTCCCATCTTCTTCTTTTTTGGCTAGTCGTCGGGCCGTTCCCGGTGAATCTCGAGCTCGTCGATCTCAAGTTCGTGCTCTGCACTCTTGCTTATCATTTTTTATATATTCTACCCTGCGGTTGTACATTGATCAAGCAAAGAGCTCTACATGCTTTTCTTCTTTTTCTTTTTGTTTATTATAACACAAAAGACACAGGAAGAAAACATGCCACTCAAGCTGAAAGATTCTCATTAGGGCTGTACATGCTTTGCTTCTTTTCTCTTTTTTTTTCAAAAATCCATATGAACATTTTTTAGAGTAGATGGCGTTTAGCGACAATGAGGAAACAAAGATATGAAGCAAGTTTGTCCAGTTTAAAGGCGAGTTCATATTTGATGGATTTATAGGTCGATAAGTGATGCATGCTAAGTGGTGAAGTCTAGAAAATACTTTCCTTCGAACACGAGAAAAATATTTTCAAAAACGTTTTGAGTTTTGGACGAACCTTGAAAATAATGTCATTTTCCTAGAAATAGAAAAATATTTTCCGGAAATGGCCAATTTTCCACAAAATAGACGGACCCCTTAGGGTATAAATGATAGGCATATTCTATTGGTCTAGCCACTTGACTTTGTAAGGGTCACTGTTTCCATTGGTTCTTAAAACTAAATATACAATGAACATGAAAGATTGAGGTACTGACAGCAGTGATAATTAAATATGGAACATAATAGGTATGTATGTTTTACTGTAGATGTTGTGCAATTTTAATAAATTTCTTAAGACTCCATGCTTTTTTTTTTTTCAACTATTTAAGTAATGTTAAGGAAATAGGCATTCTTTTTTCAAAAAGGAAAAAATAGTCATATAATGACAATGTCCAAATTAGGTCACATTCTCATGCATGCCGTGATTGACCGCTCATGTTTAGTCATAATTGTATGGTGGTTGTCCTAAATGACATCCCATATTTTCTTCCACATAAGAAACAAACTTGAAAGACCCGAGAAGACTTTTCCACATCTTTTATATGGATGACTAAGAAGTTTCCAACGTGTACGTCGTAATTATTGAATAAAAGTAGTTTTAGATATTATATATCATCCCCTAAGTATATAATATCGGGGTTCTGATATCGCCTAATACAAATAAGAAAAAATATTTAAATTTTTGGGTATAAATGACAGGCATATTCTATTGGTCTAGCCATTTGACTTTGTAATGGGTCACGGTTTCCATTGGTTCTTATAATTAAATATACAATGAACATGAAAATTGAGGTACGGACAAAGTGATAATTAATTATGGAACATAATAGGTATTTATGTTTTACTGTAGATGTTGTGCAATTTCAACAAATTGCTTAAGGAACTCATCATTTTTCTTCTTTTTTTCCTTTTTCATTTATTTAAGTAATGTTAAGGAAATAGGCATTTTTTTTTCAAAAGGGAAAAAAAATAGTCATATAATGACAAGGTACAAATTAGGTTGCATTCTCATCCATGCCGTGATTGACCGCTCAAGTGTAGTCATAATTGTATAGTGGTCCTCGTAAATAACATCTCATATTTTCTTCCACATAAGAAACAAACTTGAAAGACCAGTGAGAAGACTTTTGCCCATCTTTTATATGGATGATTGAGAAGTTTCCAACGATATACGTCGTAATTATTGATTAAAAGTAGTTTCAGATATTATATATCATCCCTAAGTATATTATATTGGGGGTTAGTAGTTTTACATATTATATATCATCCCTAAGCATATAATATCGGGGGTTACGATATCGCCTGATACAAACAAGAAAAAATATTTAAATATTTTGGGTATAAATGACAGGCATATTAACAGATTTAGCACTTGACTCTGTAATGGGTCCTTTGTTTCCATAGGTTCTTATAACTAAATATATGATGAACATGAAAAATTGGGGAATGCCCGACAAAGTGATAATTAAATATGGAACACAATAGGTATGTATGTTTTACTCTAGATGTTGTGCAATTTTAACAAATATCTTAAGACTCCATGCTTTTTTTTTTCATTTATAATAGTAATGTTAAGGACATAGGCATTTTTTTTTTCAAAAGGGAAAAAGATAGTCATAGAATGACAAGGTACAAATTAGGTTGCATTCTCATGCATGCCGTGATTGACTGCTCATGTGTAGTCATAATTGTATAGTGGTCCTCGTAAATGACATCTCATATTTTCTTCCACGTAAGAAACAAACTTGAAAGATCCGCGAGAAGACTTTTTCCCATCTTTTATATGGATGACTAAGAAGTTTCCAACGATGTACGTCGTAATTATTGATTAAAAGTAGTTTTAGATATTATATATCATCCCTAAGTATATAATATCGGGGTTAGTAGTTTTTAGATATTATATATCATCCCTAAGTATATAATATCGAGGGTTAAGATATCGCCTGATACAAACACGAAAAAATATTTAAATATTTTGGGTATAAATGACAGGCATATTCTATTGGTCTAGCCACTTGACTCTGTAATGGGTCACTGTTTCCATAGGTTCTCATAACTAAATATATGATGAACATGAAAAATTGAAGTACTGACAAAGTGATAATTAAATATGGAACATAATAGGTATGTATGTTTTACGGTAGATGTGGTGCAATTTTACCAAATATCTTAAGACTCCATGATTTTTTTTTTCATTTATAATAGAAATGTTAAGGAAATAGGCATTTTTTTTTCAAAAGGAAAAAAATATAGTCATATAATGACAAGGTACAAATTAGGTTGCATTCTCCTGCATGCCGTGATTGACCGCCTCATGTTTAGTCATAATTGTATAGTGGTCATCCTAAATGACATCTCATATTTTCTTCCACATAAGAAAGAAACTAGAAAGCCCCATGAGAAGACTTTTGCACATCTTTTATATGGATGACTAAGAAGTTTCCAACGATGTACGTTGAAATTATTGATTAAAAGTAGTTTTACATATTATATATCATCCCTAAGTATACAATATCGGGGGTTACGATATCGCCTAATACAAATAAGAAAAAATATTTAAATTTTTTGGGTATAAATGACAGGCATATTCTATTGGTCTAGCCACTTGACTCTGTAATGAGTCACTGTTTCCATAGGTTCTTATAACTAAATATATGATGAACATGAAAAATTGAGGTACTGACAAAGTGATAATTAAATATGGAACATAATAGGTATGTATGTTTTATTGTAGATGTGGTGCAATTTTACCAAATATATTAAGACTCCATGATTTTTTTTTTCATTTATAATAGTGATGTTAAGGAACTAGGCATTTTATTTGTCAAAAGGGAAAAAATTTAGTCATATAATGACAAGGTACAAATTAGGTTGCATTCTCATGCATGCCGTGATTGACCGCCTCATGTGTAGTCATAATTGTATGGTGGTCGTCCTAAATGACATTTCAAATTTTCTTCCACATAAGAAACAAACTGGAAAGCCCCGTGAGAAGACTTTTGCACATCTTTTATATGGATGACTAAGAAGTTTCCAACGATGTATGTCGTAATTATTGATTAAAAGTAGTTTTACATATTATATATCATCCCTAAGTGTATGATATCGGGGGTCACGATATCGCCTAATACAAATAAGAAAAAATATTTAAATTTTTTGGGTATAAATGACAGGCATATTATATTGGTCTAGCCACTTGACTCTGTAATGAGTCACCGTTTCCGTAGGTTCTTATAACTAAATATATGATGAACGTGAAAAATTGAGGTACTGACAAAGTGATAATTAAATATGGAACACAATAGGTATGTATGTTTTACTATAGATGTTGTGCAATTTTAACAAATATCTTAAGACTCCATGCTTTTTTTTTTTTTTTCATTTATATTAGTAATGTTAAGGAAATAGGCATTTTTTTTTCAAAAGGGAAAAAAAATAGTCATATAAGGACAAGCTACAAATTAGGTTGCATTCTCATACATGCCGTGATTGATCGCTCAAGTGTAGTCATAATTGTATAGTGGTCCTCCTAAATGACATCTCATATTTTCTTCCACGTAAGAAACAAACTTGAAATATCCGGGAGAAGACTTTTTCCCATCTTTTATATGGATGACTAAGAAGTTTGCAACGATATACGTCGTAATTATTGATTAAAAGTAGTTTTAGATATTATATATCATCCCTAAGTATATAATATCGGGGGTTAGTAGTTTTACATATTATATATCATCCCTAAGTATATAATATCGAGGGTTACGATATCGCCTGATACAAACACGAAAAAATATTTAAATATTTTGGGTATAAATGACAGGCATATTCTATTGGTCTACCCACTTGACTCTGTAATGGGCCACTGTTTCCATAGGTTCTTATAACTAAATATATGATGAACATGAAAAATTGAAGTACTGACAAAGTGATAATTAATTATGGAACATAATAGGTATGTATGTTTTATTGTAGATGTGGTGCAATTTTAACAAATATCTTAAGACTCCATGATTTTTTTTTTCATTTATAATAGAAATGTTAAGGAAATAGGCATTTTTTTTTTTCAAAAGGGAAAAATATAGTCATATAATGACAAGGTACAAATTAGGTTGCATTCTCATGCATGCCGTGATTGACCGCTCATGTGTAGTCATAATTGTATAGTGGTCCTCGTAAATGACATCTCATATTTTCTTCCACATAAGAAACAAACTTGAAAGACCCGCGAGAAGACTTTGGCCCACCTTTTATATGGATGACTAAGAAGTTTCCAACGATGTACGTCGTAATTATTGATTAAAAGTAGTTTTAGATATTATATATCATCCCTAAGTATATAATATCGGGGGTTACGATATCGCCTGATACAAACAAGAAAAAATATTTGAATATTTTGGAGATAAATGACAGGCATTTCTATTGGTCTAGCCACTTGACTCTGTAATGGGTCACTATTTCCATAGGTTCTTATAACTAAATATATGATGAACATGAAAAATTGAGGTACTAACAAAGTGATAATTAAATATGGAACATAATAGGTGCGTAGGTTTTACTGTAGATGTGGTTCAATTTTAACAAATATCTTAAGATTCCATGATTTTTTTTTTCATTTATAATAGTAATGTTAAGGAAATAGGCATTTTTTTTTTCAAAAGGGAAAAAAAATAGTCATATAATGACAATGTCCAAATTAGGTCACATTCTCATGCATGCCGTGATTCACCGCTCATGTTTAGTCATAATTGTATGGTGGTCGTCCTAAATGACGTCTCATATTTTCTTTCACATAAGAAACAAACTTGAAAGACCCGTGAGAAGACTTTTTCCCATCTTTTATATGGTTGACTAAGAAGTTTGCAACGATGGACGTTGTAATTATTGATTAAAAGTAGTTTTAGTTATTATATATCATCCCTAAGTATATAATATTGGGGGTTACGATATCGCCTCATACAAATAAGAAAAAATAATTAAATTTTTTGGGGATAAATGACAGGCATATTCTATTGGTCTAGGCACTTGACTCCATAATGAGTCACTGTTTCCACAGGTTCTTATGTCTAAATATATGATGAACATGAAAAATTGAGGTACTGACAAAGTGATAATTAAATATGGAACACAATAGGTATGTATGTTTTACTGTATATGTTGTGCAATTTTAACAAATATCTTAAGAATCCATGCTTTTTTTTTTTATTTATATTAGTAATGTTAAGGAAATAGGCATTTTTTTTTCAAAAGGGAAAAAAAATAGTCATATAATCACAAGGTACAAATTAGGTTGCATTCTCATGCATGCCATGATTGACCGCCTCATGTGTAGTCATAATTCTATGGTGGTTGTCCTAAATGACATCTCATATTTTCTTCCACATAAGAAACAAACTTGAAAGACCCGTGAGAAGACTTTTCCACATCTTTTATATGGATGACTAAGAAGTTTCCAACGATGTACGTCGTAATTATTGATTAAAAGTAGTTTTAGATATTATATATCATCCCTAAGTATATAATATCGGGGGTTACGATATCGCCTGATACAAACAAGAAAAAATATTTAAATATTTAGGGTATAAATGACAGGCATATCTATTGGTCTAGCCACTTCACTTTGTAAGGGGTCAGTATTTCCAAAGGTTCTTATAACTAAATATATGATGAACATGAAAAATTGAGGTACTAACAAAGTGATAATTAAATATGGAACATAATAGGTATGTAGGTTTTACTGTAGATGTGGTTCAATTTTAAGAAATATCTTAAGACTCCATGATTTTTTTTTTCATTTATAATAGTAATGTTAAGGAAATAGGCATTTTTTTTTTCGAAAAGGGAAAAAAAATAGTCATATAATGACAATGTCCAAATTAGGTCACATTCTCATGCATGCCGTGATTGACCGCTCATGTTTAGTCATAATTGTATGGTTGTCGTCCTAAATGACATCTCATATTTTCTTTCACATAAGAAACAAACTTGAAAGACCCGTGAGAAGACTTTTGCCCATCTTTTATATGGTTGACTAAGAAGTTTGCAACGATGTACATTGTAATTATTTATTAAAAGTAGTTTTAGATATTATATATCATCCCTAAGTTTATATCGGGGTTACGATATTGCCTAGTACAAATAAGAAAAATATTTAAATTTTTCGGTATAAATGACAGGCATATTCTATTGGTCTAGCCACTTGACTCTATAATGAGTCACTGTTTCCATAGGTTCTTATACCTAAATATATGATGAACATGAAAAATTGAGGTACTGACAAAGTGATAATTAAATATGGAACATAATAGGTATGCATGTTTTACTGTAGATGTTGTGCAATTTTAACAAATATCTTAAGACTCCATTCTTTTTTTTTTTTTTTTCATTTATATTAGTAATGTTAAGGAAATAGGCATTTTTTTTTTCAAAAGGGAAAAAAAAAAAATAGTCATATAATGACAAGCTATAAATTAGGTTGGATTCTCATGCATGCCGTGATTCACCGCTCATGGTTGTCAAAATTGTATAGTGGTTCTCGTAAATGACATCTCATATTTTCTTCCACATAAGAAACAAACTGGAAAGACCTGCGACAAGACTTTTGCCCATCTTTTATATGGATGACTAAGAAGTTTCCAACGATATATGTCGTAATTATTGATTAAAAGTAGTTTTAGATATTATATATCATCCCTAAGTATATAATATCGGGGGTTACGATATCGCCTGATACAAACAAGAAAAAATATTTAAATATTTTGGGTATAAATGACAGGCATATTCTATTGGTCTAGCCACTTGACTCTGTAATGGGTCACTATTTCCATAGGTTCTTATAAATAAATATATGATGAACATGAAAAATTGAGGTACTAACAAAGTGATAATTAAATATGGAACATAATAGGTGCGTAGGTTTTACTGTAGATGTGGTTCAATTTTAACAAATATCTTAAGTTTCCATGATTTTTTTTTCATTTATAATAGTAATGTTAAGGAAATAGGCATTTTTTTTTCAAAAGGGAAAAAAAATAGTCATATAATGACAATGTCCAAATTAGGTCACATTCTCATGCATGCCGTGATTGACCGCTCATGTTTAGTCATAATTGTATGGTGGTCGTCCTAAATGACATCTCATATTTTCTTCCACATAAGAAACAAACTTGAAAGACCCGTGAGAAGACTTTTCCACATCTTTTATATGGATGACTAAGAAGTTTCCAACGATGTACGTCGTAATTATTGATTAAAAGTAGTTTTAGATATTATATATCATCCGTAAGTATATAATATCGGGGGTTACGATATCGCCTAATACAAATAAGAAAAAATATTTAAATTTTTTTGGTATAAATTACAGGCATATTCTATTGGTCTAGCCACTTGACTCTATAATGAGTCACTGTTTCCCAGGTTCTTATGTCTAAATATATGATGAACATGAAAAATTGAGGTACTGACAAAGTGATAAATAAATATGGAACACAATAGGTTTTTATGTTTTACTGTAGATGTTGTGCAATTTTAACAAATATCTTAAGACTCCATGCTTTTTTTTTTTTTTTTTCATTTATATTAGTAATGTTAAGGAAATAGGCATTTTTTTTTTCAAAAGGGAAAAAAAATAGTCATATAATGACAAGGTACAAATTAGGTTGCATTCTCATGCATGCCATGATTGACAGCCTCATGTGTAGTCATAATTGTATGGTGGTTGTCCTAAATGACATCTCATATTTTCTTCCACATAAGAAACAAACTTGAAAGACCCGTGAGAAGACTTTTCCACATCTTTTATATGGATGACTAAGAAGTTTCCAACGATGTACGTCGTAATTATTGATTAAAAGTAGTTTTAGATATTATATATCATCCCTCAGTATATAATATCGAGGGTTACGATATCGCCTGATACAAACAAGAAAAAATATTTGAATATTTAGGGAATAAATGACAGGCATATCTATTGGTGTAGCCACTTCACTTTGTAAGGGGTCACTATTTCCAAAGGTTCTTATAACTAAATATATGATGAACATGAAAAATTGAGGTACTAACAAAGTGATAATTAAATATGGAACATAATAGGTATGTAGGTTTTACTGTAGATGTGGTTCAATTTTAAGAAATATCTTAAGACTCCATGATTTTTTTTTTTTTCATTTATAATAGTAATGTTAAGGAAATAGGCATTTTTTTCGAAAAGGGAAAAAAAATAGTCATATAATGACAATGTCCAAATTAGGTCACATTCTCATGCATGCCGTGATTGACCGCTCATGTTTAGTCATAATTGTATGGTTGTCGTCCTAAATGACATCTCATATTTTCTTTCACTTAAGATACAAACTTGAAAAACCCGTGAGAAGACTTTTGCCCATCTTTTATATGGTTGACTAAGAAGTTTGCAACGATGTACATTGTAATTATTTATTAAAAGTAGTTTTAGATATTATATATCATCCCTAAGTTTATATCGGGGGTTACGATATCGCCTAGTACAAATAAGAAAAAATATTTAAATTTTTTCGGTATAAATGACAGGCATATTCTATTGGTCTAGCCACTTGACTCTATAATGAGTCACTGTTTCCATAGGTTCTTATACCTAAATATATGATGAACATGAAAAATTGAGGTACTGACAAAGTGATAATTAAATATGGAACATAATAGGTATGTATGTTTTACTGTAGATGTGGTGCAATTTTACCAAATATCTTAAGGCTCCATGATTTTTTTTTTCATTGATATTAGTAATGTTAAGGAAATAGGCATTTTTTTTTTCAAAAGGGAAAAAATATAGTCATATAATGACAAGGTACAAATTAGGTTGCATTCTCAGGCATGCCGTGATTGACCGCCTCATTTGTAGTCATAATTGTAGGGTGGTTGTCCTAAATGACATCTCATATTTTCTTCCACATAAGAAACAAACTGGAAAGCCCCGTGAGAAGTCTTTTGCACATCTTTTATATGGATGACTAAGAAGTTTCCAACGATGTACGTTGTAATTATTGATTAAAAGTAGTTTTAGATATTATATATAATCCCTAAGTATATAATATCGGGGTTACGATATCGCCTAATACAAATAAGAAAAAATATTTAAATTTTTTGGGTATAAACGACAGGCATATTCTATTGGTCTAGCCACTTGACTCTGTAATGAGTCACTGTTTCCGTAGGTTCTTATAACTAAATATATGATGAACATGAAAAATTGAGGTATTGACAAAGTGATAATTAAATATGGAACATAATAGGTATGTATGTTTTACTGTAGATGTGGTGCAATTTTACCAAATATCTTAAGGCTCCATGATTTCTTTTTTCATTTATATTAGTACTGTTAAGGAAATAGGCATTTTTTTTTTCAAAAGGGAAAAAATATAATCATATAATGACAAGGTACAAATTAGGTTGCATTCTCATGCATGCTGTGATTGACCGCCTCATGTGTAGTCATAATTGTATGGTGGTCGTCCTAAATGACATCTCATATTTTCTTCCACATAAGAAACAAACTGGAAAGCCCCGTGAGAAGTCTTTTGCACATCTTTTATATGGATGACTAAGAAGTTTCCAACGATGTACGTTGTAATTATTGATTAAAAGTAGTTTTAGATATTATATATAATCCCTAAGTATATAATATCGGGGGTTAGTAGTTTTACATATTATATATCATCCGTGAGAAGACTTTTGCCGATCTTTTATATGGTTGACTAAGAAGTTTGCAACGATGTACGTTGTAATTATTGATTAAAAGTAGTTTTAGATATTACATATCATCCCTAAGTATATAATATCGGGGGTTACGATATCGCCTAATACAAATAAGAAAAAATATTTAAATTTTTTGCATATAAATGACAGGCATATTCTATTGGTCTAGCCACTTGACTCTGTAATGGGTCACTATTTCCATAGGTTCTTATAACTAAATATATGATGACCATGAAAAATTGAGGTACTAACAAAGTGATAATTAAATATGGAATATAATAGGTATGTAGGTTTTACTGTAGATGTGGTTCAATTTTAACAAATATCTTAAGACTCCATGATTTTTTTTTTTCATTTATAATAGTAATGTTAAGGAAATAGGCATTTTTTTTTTCAAAAGGGAAAAAAAATAGTCATATAATGACAAGGTATAAATTAGGTTGGATTCTCATGCATGCCGTGATTCACCGCTCATGTGTTGTCAAAATTGTTTAGTGGTTCTCGTAAATGACATCTCATATTTTCTTCCACATAAGAAACAAACTTGAAAGACCTGCGACAAGACTTTTGCCCATCTTTTATATGGATGACTAAGAAGTTTCCAACGATATATGTCGTAATTATTGATTAAAAGTAGTTTTAGATATTATATATCATCCCTAAGTATATAATATCGGGGTTACGATATCGCCTGATACAAACAAAAAAAATATTTAAATATTTTGGGTATAAATGACAGGCATATTCTATTGGTCAAGCCACTTGACTCTGTAATGGGTCACTATTTCCATAGGTTCTTATAACTAAATATATGATGAACATGAAAAATTGAGGTACTAACAAAGTGATAATTAAATATGGAACATAATAGGCGTGTAAATTTTACTGTAGATGTGGTTCAATTTTAACAAATATCTTAAGTCTCCACGATTTTTTTTTTCATTTATAATAGTAAAGTTAAGGAAATAGGCATTTTTTTTTCAAAAGGGAAAAAAAATAGTCATATAATGACAATGTCCAAATTAGGTCACATTCTCATGCATGCCGTGATTGACCGCTCATGTTTAGTCATAATTGTATGGTGGTCATCCTAAATGACATCTCATATTTTCATTGACATAAGAAACAAACTTGAAAGACCCGCGAGAAGACTTTTGCCCATCTTTTATATGGTTGACTCAGAAGTTTGCAACGATGTACGTTGTAATTATTAATTAAAAGTAGTTTTAGATATCATATATCATCCCTAAGTATATAATATCGGGGCTACGATATCGCCTAATACAAATAAGAAAAAATATTTAAATTTTTTGGGTATAAATGACAGGCATATTCTATTGGTCTAGCCACTTGACTCTATAATGAGTCACTGTTTCCATAGGTTCTTATAACTAAATATATGATGAACATGAAAAATTGAGATACTGACAAAGTGATAATTAAATATGGAACACAATAGGTATGTATGTTTTACTGTAGATGTTGTGTAATTTTAACAAATATCTTAAGACTCCATGCTTTTTTATTTCATTTATATTAGTAATGTTAAGGAAATAGGCATTTGTTTTTTCAAAAGGGAAAAAAAAATAGTCATATAATGACAAGGTACAAATTAGGTTGCATTCTCATACATGCCGTGATTGATCGCTCAAGTGTAGTCATAATTGTATAGTGGTCCTCTTAAATGACATCTCGTTTTTTCTTCCACGTAAGAAACAAACTTGAAAGATCCGCGAGAAGACTTTTTCCCATCTTTTATATGGATGACAAAGAAGTTTCCAACGATATACGTCGTAATTATTGATTAAAAGTAGTTTTAGATATTATTTATCATCCCTAAGTATATAATATCGGGGGTTAGTAGTTTTACATATTATATATCATCCGTAAGTATATAATATCGAGGGTTACGATATCGCCTGATAGAAATAAGAAAAAATATATAAATATTTTGGGTATAAATGACAGGCATATTCTATTGGTCTAGCCACTTGACTCTATAATGGGTCACTATTTCCATAGGTTCTTATAACTAAATATATGACGAACATGAAAAATTGAGGTACTGACAAAGTGATAATTAAATATGGAACACAATAGGTATGTATGTTTTACTGTAGATGTGGTGCAATTTTAACAATTATCTTAAGACTCCATGATTTTTTTTTCATTTATAACAGTAATGTTAAGGAAATAGGCATTTTTTTATTCAAAAGGGAAAAAATATAGTCATATAATGACAAGGTACAAATTAGGTTGCATTCACATGCATGCCGTGATTGACCGCTCATGTGTAGTCATAATTGTATAGTGGTCCTCGTAAATGACACCTCATATTTTCTTCCACATAAGAAACAAACTTGAAAGACCCGCGAGAAGAGTTTTGCCCATATTATATATGGATGACTAAGAAGTTTCCAACTATGTATGTCGTAATTATTGATTAAAAGTTGTTTTAGATATTATATATCATCCCTAAGTATATAATATCGGGGTTACGATATCACTGATCCAAACAAGAAAAATATTTAAATATTTTGGGTATAAATGACAGGCATATTCTATTGGTCTAGCCACTTGACTCTGTAATGGGTCACTATTTCCATAGGTTCTTATAACTAAATATATGGTGAACATGAAAAATTGAGGTACTGACAAAGTGATAATTAAATATGGAACACAATAGGTATGTATGTTTTACTGTAGATGTGGTGCAATTTTAACAAATATCTTAAGACTCCATGATTTTTTTTTCATTTATAATAGTAATGTTAAGGAAATAGGCATTTTTTTTTTTCAAAAGGGAAAAAATATAGTCATATAATGACAAGGTACAAATTAGGTTGCATTCTCATGCATGCCGTGATTGACCGCTCATGTGTAGTCATAATTGTATTGTGGTTCTCTTAAATGACATCTCATTTTTCTTCCACGTAAGAAACAAACTTGAAAGATCCGCGAGAAGACTTTTTCCCATCTTTTATATGGATGACTAAGAAGTTTCCAACGATATACGTCGTAATTATTGATTAAAAGTAGTTTTAGATAATATATATCATCCTTAAGTATATAATATCGGGGGTTAGTAGTTTTACATATTATATATCATCCCTAAGTGTATAATATCGAGGCTTACGATATCGCCTGATACAAAGACGAAAAAATATTTAAATATTTTGGATATAAATCACAGGCATATTCTATTGGTCTACCCACTTGACTCTGTAATGGGTCACTATTTCCATAGGTTCTTATAACTAAATATATGATGAACATGAAAAATTGAGGTACAGACAAAGTGATAATTAAATATGGAACACAATAGGTATGTATGTTTTACTGTAGATGTGGTGCAATTTTAACAAATATCTTAAGACTCCATGATTTTTTTTTTTCATTTATAATAGTAATGTTAAGGAAATAGGCATTTTTTTTTCAAAAGGAAAAAATATAGTCATATAATGACAAGGTACAAATTAGGTTGCATTCTCATGCATGCCGTGATTGACCGCTCATGTGTAGTCATAATTGTATTGTGGTTCTCTTAAATGACATCTCATTTTTTCTTCCACGTAAGAAACAAACTTGAAAGATCCGCGAGAAGACTTTTTCCCATCTTTTATATGGATGACTAAGAAGTTTCCAACGATATACGTCGTAATTATTGATTAAAAGTAGTTTTAGATATTATATATCATCCTTAAGTATATAATATCGGGGGTTAGTAGTTTTACATATTATATATCATCCCTAAGTGTATAATATCGAGGCTTACGATATCGCCGATACAAAGACGAAAAAAAAAAAATTTAAATATTTTGGATATAAATGACAGGCATATTCTATTGGTCTACCCACTTGACTCTGTAATGGGTCACTATTTCCATAGCTTCTTATAACTAAATATATGATGAACATGAAAAATTGAGGTACTGAGAAAGTGATAATTAAATATGGAACATAATAGGTATGTATGTTTTACTGTAGATGTGGTGCAATTTTAACAAATATCTTCAGACTCCATGATTTTTTTTTTTCATTTATAATAGTAACGTTATGGAAATAGGCATTTTTTTTTTTCAAAAGGGAAAAATATAGTCATATAATAACAAGGTAAAAATTAGGTTGCATTCTCATGCATGCCGTGATTGACCGCTCATGTGTAGTCATAATTGTATGACGGTCGTCCGAAATGACATCACATATTTTTTTTCAGATAAGAAACAAACTTGAAAGACCCGTGAGAAGAATTTTGCCCATCTTTTATATGGTTGACTAAGAAGTTTGCAACGATGTACGTTGTAATTATTTATTAAAAGTAGTTTTAGATATTATATATCATCCCTAAGTACATAATATAGGGGGTTACGATATCGCCTGATACAAACAAGAAAAAATATTTAAATATTTTGGGTATAAATGACAGGCATATTCTATGGGTCTAGCCACTTGACTCTGTAATGGGTCACTATTTCCATAGGTTCTTATAACTAAATATATGATGAACAAGAAAAATTGAGGTACTAACAAAGTGACAATTAAATATGGAATATAATACGTATGTAGGTTTTACTGTAGATGTGGTTCAATTTTAACAAATATCTTATGACTCCATGATTTTTTTTTTCATTTATAAAAGTAATGTTAAGGAAATAAGCATTTTTTTTTTCAACAGGGAAAAAAAATAGTCATATAATGACAATGTCCAAATTAGGTCACATTCTCATGCATGCCGTGATTGACCGCTCATGTTTAGTCATAATTGTATGGTGGTCGTCCTAAATGACATCGCATATTTTCTTTCACATAAGAAACAAACGTGAAAGACCCATGAGAAGAATTTTGCCCATCTTTTATATGGTTGACTAAGAAGTTTGCAACGATGTTCGTTGTAATGATTGATTAAAAGTAGTTTTAGATATTATATATGATCCCTAAGTATATAATATCGGGGGTTAGTAGTTTTACATATTATATATCATCCCTAGGTATATAATATCAAGGGTTACGATATCGCCTGATACAAACACGAAAAAATATTTAAATATTTTGGATATAAATGACAGGCTTATTCTATTGGTCTAGCAACTTGACTCTGTAATGCGTCAGTGTTTCCATAGGTACTTATAACTAAATATATGATGAACATGCAAAATTGAGGTACTGACAAAGTGATAAATAAATATGGAACATAATAGGTATGTATGTTTTACTGTAGATGTGGTGCAATTTTAACAAATATCTTAAGACTCCATGATTTTTTTTTTCATTTATAATAGTAATATTAAGGAAATAGGCATTCTTTTTTCAAAAGGGAAAAAAAAATAGTCATATAATGACAAGGTACAAATTGGGTTGCATTCTCATGCATGGCGTGATTGACCGCCTCATGTGTAGTCGTAATTGTATAGTGGTCCTCTTAAATGCCATCTCATATTTTCTTCCACATAAGAAACAAACTTGAACGATCCGCGAGAAGACTTTTTCCCATCTTTTATATGGATGACTAAGAAGTTTCCAACGATATACGTCGTAATTATTGATTAAAAGTAGTTTTAGATATTATATATCATCCCTAAGTATATAATATCGGGGGTTAGTAGTATTACATATTATATATCATCCGTGAGTATATAATATCGAGGCCTACGATATCGCCTGATACAAACACATAAAAATATTTAAATATTTTGGGTATAAATGACAGGCTTATTCTATTGGTCTAGCCACTTGACTCTGTAATGGGTGACCGTTTCCATAGGTTCTTATAACTAAATATATGATGAACATGAAAAATTGAGGTACTGACAAAGTGATAATAAAATATGGAACATAATTGGTATGTATGTTTTACTGTAGATGTGGTGGAATTTTAACAAATATCTTAAGACTCCACGATTTTTTTTTTCATTTATAATAGTAATGTTAAGGAAATAGGCTTTTTTTTTTTCAAAAGGGAAAAAATATAGTCATATATTGACAAGGTACAAATTAGGTTGCATTCTCAAGGATGCCGTGATTGACCGCTCATGTGTAGTCATAATTGTATAGTGGTCCTCGTAAATGACATCTAATATTTTCTTCCACATAAGAAACAAACTTGAAAGACCCGCGAGAAGACTTTTGCCCATCTTTTATATGGATGACTAAGAAGTTTCCAACGATGTACGTCGTAATTATTGATTAAAAGTAGTTTTAGATATTATATATCATCCCTAAGTATAAAATATTGGCGGTGACGATATCGCCTGATACAAACACGAAAAAATATTTAAATATTTTGGGTATAAAAGACAGGCATATTTTATTGGTCTAGCCACTTGACTCTGTAATGGGTCAGTGTTTCCGTAGGTCCTTATAACTAAATATATGATGAACATGAAAAATTGTGGTACTGACAAAGTGATAATTAAATATGGAACATAATAGGTATGTATGTTTTACTGTAGATGTGGTGCAATTTTAACAAATATCTTAAGACTCCATGATTTTTTTTTTTTTATAATAGTAATGTTAAGGAAATAGGCATTTTTTTTTAAAAGGGAAAAAATATAGTCATATAATGACAAGGTACAAATTAGGTTGCATTCTCATACATGCAGTGATTGACCGCTCATGTGTAGTCATAATTGTATAGTGGTCCTCGTAAATGACATCTCATATTTTCTTCCACATAAGAAATAAACTTGAAAGACCCGCGAGAAGACTTTTGCCATCTTTTATATGGATGACTAAGAAGTTTCCAACGATGTACGTCGTAATTATTGATTAAAAGTAGTTTTAGATATTATATATCATCCCTAAGTATATAATGTCGGGGGTTACGATATCGCCTGATACAAACAAGAAAAAATATTTAAATATTTTCGGTATAAATGACAGGCATAATCTACTGGTCTAGCCACTTGACTCTGTAATGGGTGGCTATTTCCATAGGTTCTTATAACTAAATATATGATGAACATGAAAAATTGAGGTACTAACAAAGTGATAATTAAATATGGAACATAATAGGTATGTAGGGTTTACTGTAGATGTGGTTCAATTTTAACAAATATCTTAAGACTCCATGATTTTTTTTTCATTTATAATAGTAATGTTAAGGAAATAGGCATTTTTTTTTCAAAAGGGAAAAAAAATAGTCATATAATGACAATGTCCAAATTAAGTCGCATTCTCATGCATGCCATGATTGACCGCTCATCTTTACTCATAGATGTATGGTGGTCGTCCCAAATGACATCTCATATTTTCTTTCACATAAGAAACATACTTGAAAGACCCGTGAGAAGACTTTTGCCCATCTTTTATATGGTTGACTAAGAAGTTTGCAACGATGTACGTTGTAATTATTGATTAAAAGTAGTTTGAGATATTATATATCATCCCTAAGTATATAATATCGGGGGTTATGATATCGCCTAATACAAATAAGAAAAAATATTTAAATTTTTTGGGTATAAATGACAGCCATATTCTATTGGTCTAGCCACTTGACAATGTAATGAGTCACTGTTTGCATAGGTTCTTATAACTAAATATATGATGAACATGAAAAATTGAGGAACTGAGAAAGTGATAATTAAATATGGAGCACGATAGGTATGTATGTTTTACTGTAGATGTTGTGCAATTTTAACAAATATCTTAAGACTCCATGCTTTTTTTTTTCATTTATATTAGTAATGTTAAGGAAATAGGCATTTTTTTTTTTCAAAAGGGAAAAAATATAGTCATATAATGACAAGGTACAAATTAGGTTGCATTCTCATGCAGGCTGTGATTGACCGCTCATGTGTAGTCATAATTGTATAGTGGTCCTCGTAAATGACATCTCATATTTTCTTTCACATAAGAAACAAACTTGAAAGACCCGCGAGAAGACTTTTTCCCATCTTTTATATGGATGACTAAGAAGTTTCCAACGATATACGTCGTAATTATTGATTAAAAGTAGTTTTAGATATTATATATCATCCCTAAGCATATAATATAGGGGGTTAGTAGTTTTACGTATTATATATCATCCCTAAGTATATAATATCGAGGGTTACGATATCGCCTGATACAAACACGAAAAAATATTTAAATATTTTGGATATAAATGAAAGGCATATTCTATTAGTCTAGCCACTTGACTCTGTAATGGGTCAGTGTTTCCATAGGTTCTTATAACTAAATATATGATGAACATGAAAAATTGAGGTACTAACAAAGTGATAATTAAATATGGAACATAGTAGGTATGTATGTTTTACTGTAGATGTGGTGCAATTTCAACAAATATCTTAAGACTCCATGATTTTTTTTTCATTTATAATAGTAATGTTAAGGAAATAGGCATTTTTTTTTTCAAAAGGGAAAAAATATAGTCATATAATGACAAGTTGCAAATTAGATTGCATTCTCATGCATGCCGTGATTGACCGCTCATGTGTAGTCATAATTGTATAGTGGTCCTCGTAAATGACATCTCATATTTTCTTTCACATAAGAAACAAACTTCAAAGACCCGCGAGAAGACTTTTTCCCATCTTTTATATGGATGACTAAGAAGTTTCCAGCGATATACGTCGTAATTATTGATTAAGAGTAGTTTTAGATATTATATATCATCCCTAAGTATATAATATCGGGGGTTAGTAGTTTTACGTATTATATATCATCCCTAAGTATATAATATCGAGGGTTACGATATCGCCTAATACAAAGACGAAAAAATATTTAAATATTTTGCATATAAATGATAGGCATATTCTATTGGTCTAGCCACTTGACTCTGTAATGGGTCAGTGATTCCATAGGTTCTTATAACTAAATATATGATGAACATGAAAAATTGAGGTACTGACAAAGTGATAATTAAATATGGAACATAATAGGTATGTACGTTTTACTTTAGATGTGGTGCAATTTTAACAAATATCTTAAGACTCCATGATTTTCCTTTTTCATTTATAATAGTAATGTTAAGGAAATAGGCATTTTTTTTTTCAAAAGGGAAAAAATATAGTCATATAATGACAAGGTACAAATTAGGTTGCATTCCCATGCATGCCGTGATTGACTGCTCATGTGTAGTCATAATTGTATAGTGGTCCTCGTAAATGACATCTCATATTTTCTTCCACATAAGAAACAAATTTGAAAGACCCGCGAGAAGACTTTTGCCCATCTTTTATATGGATGACTAAGAAGTTTCCAACGATGTACGTCGTAATTATTGATTAAAAGTAGTTTTAGATATTATATATCATCCCTAAGTATATAATATCGGGGGTTACGATATCGACTGATACAAACAAGAAAAAATATTTAAATATTTTGGGTATAAATGACAGGCATATTCTATTGGTCTAGCCACTTGACTCTGTAATGGGTCACTATTTCCATAGGTTCTTATAACTAAATATATGATGAACATGAAAAATTGAGGTACTAACAAAGTGATAATTAAATATGGAACATAATAGGTATGTAGGTTTTACTGTAGATGTGGTTCAATTTTAAAAAATATCTTAGGACTCCATGATTTTTTTTTTCATTTATAATAGTAATGTTAAGGAAATAGACATTTTTTTTTTCAAAAGCGAAAAAAAATAGTCATATAATGACAATGTCCAAATTTGGTCACATTCTCATGCATGCCGTGATTGACCGCTCATGTTTAGTCATAATTGTATGGTGGTCGTCCTAAATGACATCTCATATTTTCTTTCACATAAGAAACAAACTTGAAAGACCCGTGAGAAGACTTTTGCCCATCTTTTATATGGTTGACTAAGAAGTTTGCAACGATGTACGGTGTAATTATTTATTAAAAGTAGTTTTAGATATTATATATCATCCCTAAGTATATAATATCGGGGGTTACGATATCGCCTAATACAAATAAGAAAAGATATTTAAATATTTTGGGTATAAATGACAGGCATATTCTATTGGTCTAGCCACTTGACTCTGTAATGGGTCATTATTTCCATTGGTTCTTCTAACTATATATATGATGAACATGAAAAATTGAGGTACTAACAAAGTGATAATTACATATGGAACACAATAGGTATGTATGTTTTACTGTAGATGTTGTGCAATTTTAACAAATATGTTAAGACTCCATGCTTCTTCTTTTTTCATTTATATTAGTAATGTTAAGGAAATAGGCATTTTTTTTTTCAAAAGGGAAAAAAAAAAGTCATATAATGACAAGGTACAAATTAGGTTGCATTCTCATGCATGCCGTGATTGACCGCCTCATGTGTAGTCATAATTGTATAGTGGTCCTCTGAAATGACATCTCATATTTTCTTCCATGTAAGAAACAAACTTGAAAGATCCGCGAGAAGACTTTTTCCCATCTTTTATATGGATGACTAAGAAGTTTCCAACGATATACGTCGTAATTATTGATTAAAAGTAGTTTTAGATATTATATATCATCCCTAAGCATATAATATCGGGGGTTAGTACTTTTACGTATTATATATCACCCCTAAGTATATAATATCGAGGGTTACGATATCGCCTGATACAAACACGAAAAAATATTTAAATATTTTGGATATAAATGACAGGCATATTCTATTGGTCTAGCCACTTGACTCTGTAATGGGTCAGTGTTTTCATAGGTTCTTATAACTAAATATATGATGAACATGAAAAATTGAGGTACTGACGAAGTGATAATTAAATATGGAACATAGTAGGTATGTATGTTTTACTGTAGATGTGGTGCAATTTTAACAAATATCTTAAGACTCCATGATTTTTTTTTTCATTTATAATAGTAATGTTAAGGAAATAGGCATTTTTTTTCAAAAGGGAAAAAATATAGTCATATAATGACAAGTTGCAAATTAGGTTGCATTCTCATGCATGCCGTGATTGACCGCTCATGTGTAGTCATAATTGTATAGTGGTCCTCGTAAATGACATCTCATATTTTCTTTCACATGAGAAACAAACTTGAAAGACCCTTTGAGAAGACTTTTTCCCATCTTTTATATGGATGACTAAGAAGTTTCCAGCGATATACGTCGTAATTATTGATTAAAAGTAGTTTTAGATATTATATATCATCCCTAAGTATATAATATCGGGGGTTAGTAGTTTTACGTATTATATATCATCCCTAAGTATATAATATCGAGGGTTACGATATCGCCTGATACAAACACGAAAAAATATTTAAATATTTTGGATATAAATGACAGGCATATTCTATTGGTCTAGCCACTTGACTCTGTAATGGGTCAGTGTTTCCATAGGTTCTTATAACTAAATATATGATGAACATGAAAAATTGAGGTAATGACAAAGTGATTATTAAATATGGAACATAATAGGTATGTATGTTTTACTGTAGATGTGGTGCAATTTTAACAAATATCTTAAGACTCCATGATTTTTTTTTTTCATTTATAATAGTAATGTTAAGGAAATAGGCATTTTTTTCAAAAGGGAAAAAATATAGTCATATAATGACAAGGTACAAATTAGGTTGCATTCTCATGCATGCCGTGATTGACCGCTCATGTGTAGTCATAATTGTATAGTGGTCCTCGTAAATGACATCTCATATTTTCTTTCACATAAGAAACAAACTTGAAAGACCCGCGAGAAGACTTTTGCCCATCTTTTATATGGATGACTAAGAAGTTTCCAACGATGTACGTCGTAATTGTTGATGAAAAGTAGTTTTAGATATTATATATCATCCCTAAGTATATAATATCGGGGGTTACGATATCGCCTGATACAAACAAGAAAAAATATTTAAATATTTTGGGTATAAATGACAGGCATATTCTATTGGTCTAGCCACTTGACTCTATAATGGGTCACTATTTCCATAGGTTCTTATAACTAAATATATGATGAACGTGAAAAATTGAGGTACTAACAAAGTGATAATTAAATATGGAACATAATAGGTATGTAGGTTTTACTGTAGATGTGGTTCAATTTTAACAAATATCTTAAGACTCGATGATTTTTTTTTTTCATTTATAATAGTAATGTTAAGGAAATAGGCATTTTGTTTTCAAAAGCGAAAAAAAATAGTCATATAATGACAATGTCCAAATTAGGTCACATTCTCATGCATGCCGTGATTGACCGCTCATGTTTAGTCACAATTGTATGGTGGTCGTCCTAAATGACATCTCATAATTTCTTTCACATAAGAAACAAACTTGAAAGACCCGTGAGAAGACTTTTGCCCATCTTTTATATGGTTGACTAAGAAGTTTGCAACGATGTACGTTGTAATTATTTATTAAAAGTTGTTTTAGATATTATATATCATCCCTAAGTATATAATATCGGGGGTTACGATATTGCCTAATACAAATAAGAAAAAATATTTAAATTTTTTGGGTATAAGTGACTGGCATATTCTATTGGTCTAGCCACTTGACTCTATAATGAGTCACTGTTTCCATAGGTTCTTATAACTAAATATATGATGAACATGCAAAATTGAGGTACTGACAAAGTGATAAATAAATATGGAACATAATAGGTATGTATGTTTTACTGTTGATGTGGTGCAATTTTAACAAATATCTTAAGACTCCATGATTTTTTTTTTTTTCATTTATAATAGTAATATTAAGGAAATAGTCATTTTTTTTTCAAAAGGGAAAAAAATAGTCATATAATGACAAGGTACAAATTGGGTTGCATTCTCATGCATGGCGTGATTGACCGCTTCATGTGTAGTCATAATTGTATAGTGGTCCTGTGACATCCCGAATTTTCGATTCGTTTCGAATATATGAAATGGGCATCTCGTCAACGCACCGATGGTCCTTTTTCTCTGAGCTGATCACTCACGAGTTAACCAATCTATTGGGCGAAGCCGTTAAGGGATATAACCGCGGTAAAATCCCTAAAAGCTACTCAATAGGTCGGATCGGACTAAATCGCGTTCGGTCGATTTTAACCATGAAATTTAATTCGGATTCGGAAATCGGACGTCCGAGCATGTCACGATTCATTTATAGGACGTCGCCTTATCTTTCGGAGAAATTCCATCGCGTTCGGGATTTTTACGGAAAATCGATTCGGACGTCACGGAAATTAGCGGAAAATTGGATCGGCCAAATTGATTGGATTTTTGGCCTCTTTATCAAACCTTTGGGTGTCGGGGACTTGCTGAAAATTTTATGGAATATTTCTTTGATGAAATTGGACGTTAATTTGGAGAATCAAATGAAGAATTGGAGCCAAAAATTAAAGAAATTCGGAATTGGACTAAGGGCTGCATTTTTGGCTTCAAATTGGATAATCATGGAAATAAAAGGGCAAGAAAGTATTAGGGAACATTAGAGATATTTATGAAGACTATTTGGGGGACACATAGGATAACCTTGAAGACTTTTGGTCAAGCAAATGATGGTTTAGATATTTTGGTTGGACTTTGTTTCCCCTCAACATCTTCGAGCTTCTGTTTTCACTTCGCTTCAATTTCCCTTTTTATTTCGAATCCTCAGCATCATTATCATCTCTACCTCCTACGCCCATCTCCACTCACCCAAAATTCCTTCTCCTTCCTTTCATCCACGGACATTTGTCCGAGAGCCAAGCCCTTTCGGTCAACAGCATCATTCCACCGAAGCTGCTTCTTGCAGCTGCTGTCCAAGCCGCGCGGTCTCTCCACGAAGCCAACACCTGCCCCACCTTGTTCGTGAATTCATCCCAGCCGCGTGAAGTCAAGCCACCGAAGCCCCTCTGTGTTGACCGCCCATCTCTGCCACGTTCCAGTCAAACGAAGCAGCGTTGAAGACACCGAAGTTGATCCGTCTCGCTGCTCCGTCTCCGCGTGGCTTCATCACTCCATTTTGCCGCGCGAGGTCTTCCACCGAAGCAGATCCGTGGCCGCGTCTCCTCCAGCTCGAGCCCAGCAGCCAACACCAGCAGCTGCTTCGCCCGTTTCTCTTCTTGCGCCATCGCCCGAAGCTGCTTCTGTCTCTATTTGCTCTCGTGTAATCAAGCAAAGCGCAGCCCACCATCCGCAAGCGGCCCAGCAAATTCCAGCATTTTGGGCCGTGTCTTCAGCCCGTCTTCACGAGCCGCAAGTCCACCAAGCAGCTCACGCCATTCTTCAAGCGTGGCCAATCTTCAGCTCAAGGACCACAGGGAAGCCAACGAACTTCACGGTCCAGCAATCTCCAGTTTGTTTGAGGTCCACGGGCCCAACTTCTCCATGAATTTAGGGAACCAGCAAAGCCCTGCAACCGCCCAAGTTCTCAGCCCACATTTCAGTCAAGATCAGCCCATGAATTAAGTTCTTCAGCCCAGCAATTGATTATTTTCGGTGGCCCAATATCAGCCCGCAGTTTGACATCTTCAAGCCCAATTCCCTGCAAGCCAGCCCAAGTTGATTAAGAGCAGCCCGTGTCTGCAGGCCCAACTTTATTTGGGTCCAGCCCCAAAAGCAGCAACAAATCTCATTTCCGCTGAGATTTGTTAGGCCTCTGGCGCCCCGACCTGCTCGGTGTCGTTGAAAGTCCGATTTCGGGCCGCCGTCGTGTCGCCGATGCGGTGATTCGGTCTCCGCATTTCAAGTGAGTTTTACTCACTAATGCTTTCTTAGTTTACCAATTATACTTAGGGTTGGTTAGATTTAGTTAAATGCAATTAGGTGGTTAGATTAATTTAGATAAATTAAATTAGAGACTTAATTATGCATGTTAGGTGGTCAGAAATAGACATTAGCGAGTAGACATGCCATGTTATTTATGGAACGAGTCTCGGTAATTTTCCGGGCTCGTCTTGGCTTCCAATCAGGCATTACGGGCCTAAATTGGATTTTTAATAATTATTTATTTAATTTTCGAAATTAATTATTTAATTATTTATTTTTCCGAAATTCAACCGGGATGACCGGTGACCGGAATTTCATGATTGCCGATTGTCGTGGTGCAGTCCGTTTATTTAATTGAGCTTCAATTTATATGGAATTGATTTAAATTGTGAATTTTAGGGCATATTCCTGGTGGTTGATTTGATTATGTGATGGAAATGTTTGGGTACCGATGGTCAGTATTGACGGTGGAGTGGTGAATTAGTGTGGCATCGAAAAGGCACGTGCTACCGTGAACGCATCACTTTGGTGAACGAGTGCGCTAGAGAATGCACGTGGCAAGCATCGTAAAAAGGGCACGCGCACCGGTGACTTGATGCATCGGCTTTGGTGAGCGAGTGCGCTTAGAGATGCACGTGGCCCCAAGCATCGTTAAAAAAGGGCGCGTGGGCCGGAATTAATGCATCGCTTTAGTGAACTAGTGCGCTTAGAAGATCTGCAGCGTGGGCCCGGGGGTTAAGTGAGGCGTCTTGGAAGAGGCGCGTGGGGTCACCGGTGATTTGATCATCACTTTGGTGAACTAGTGCGCTTAGAGAATGCACGTGTGTTTTATGACATGTAATCGCTAGTTCGATTTGTTATTAGTAGTTGGGTGCCTATTATGAATTGTACTTAATTTGCGGAGTGGAATCGAGGCCAAGGTATGTTCTCGACTTGTGCGTGTTTAGGCAGCTATAGTGTATTGGCTTACTAATCGGGTCTTAGGAGGTAAGAACTTGCCGAGACGTATTGCCATTGGTTATTGAATAACCATTTCGGGTCCCTAGATGTAGCAGACTTGGATGTTGAAGGTCTCAAGTCGGTGCAGTCTCTTTGAAGGATCCAGTTGGAGTGTGGAGATTGATGAAGAGGAGGATGGGGAACCGTAACTTGTAGAACCCCGCTTATGTTTGTAAACCTTGTGTTTTTAACTGGCTTAATGTGAATTGGACTTAATAGTTCACTTTGTATATATACGTGCACTGTTTTGCAATGTATATAAGAGTGAAGGTTTTAAATTTAATCCTACTGTTCTATCCCAATGTTTTATTGTCTGGGGATTTTAATTTATGCTTCCGCTTGTGCATTAAAAAGAAAAGGGTCGGCGATATGTAGTCCTGGGATATCGCATTTGAAAATCGACCAAGGTGAGGGATGGGCGCGTGCCTGAGGGTCGGGGCGTGACAGGTCCTCTTAAATGACATCTCATATTTTCTTCCACATAAGAAACAAACTTGAACGATCCGCGAGAAGACTTTTCCCATCTTTTATATGGATGACTAAGAAGTTTCCAACGATATACGTCGTAATTATTGATTAAAAGTAGTTTTAGATATTATATATCATCCCTAAGTATATAATATCGGGGGTTAGTAGTTTTACATATTATATATCATTCGTGAGTATATAATATCGAGGCTTACGATATCGCCTGATACAAACACATAAAAATATTTAAATATTTTGGGTATAAATGACAAGCTTATTCTATTGGTCAAGCCACTTGACTCTGTAATGGGTCACCGTTTCCATAGGTTCTTATAACTAAATATATGATGAACATGAAAAATTGAGGTACTGACAAAGTGATAATAAAATATGGAACATAATTGGTATGTAGGTTTTACTGTAGATGTGGTGGAATTTTAACAAATATCTTAAGACTCCATGATTTTTTTTTTTCATTTATAATAGTAATGTTAAGGAAATAGGCATTTTTTTCAAAAGGAAAAAATATAGTCATATAATGACAAGGTACAAATTAGGTTGCATTCTCATGCATGCCGTGATTGGCCGCTCATGTGTAGTCATAATTGTATAGTGGTCCTCGTAAATGACATCTCATATTTTCTTTCACATAAGAAACAAACTTGAAAGACCAAGTGAGAAGACTTTTGCCCATCTTTTATATGGATGACTAAGAAGTTTCGAACGATGTACGTCGTAATTATTGATTAAAAGTAGTTTTAGATATTATATATGATCCCTAAGTATATAATATCAGGGGTTACGATATCGCCTGATACAAACAAGAAAAAATATTTAAATATTTTGGGTGTAAATGACAGGCATAATCTACTGGTCTAGCCACTTGACTCTGTAATGGGTGACTATTTCCATAGGTTCTTATAACTAAATATATGATGAACATGAAAAATTGAGGTACTAACAAAGTGATAATTAAATATGGAACATAATAGGTATGTAGGTTTTACTGTAGATGTGGTTCAATTTTAACAAATATCTTAAGACTCCATGATTTTTTTTTTTTATAATAGTAATGTTAAGGAAATAGGCATTTTTTTTCAAAAGGGAAAAAAAAATAGTCATATAATGACAATGTCCAAATTAAGTCGCATTCTCATGCATGCCATGATTGACCGCTCATGTTTACTCATAGTTGTATGGTGGTCGTCCCAAATGACATCTCATATTTTCTTTCACATAAGAAACAAACTTGAAAGACCCGTGAGAAGACTTTTGCCCATCTTTTATATGGTTGACTAAGAAGTTTGCAATGATGTACGTTGTAATTATTGATTAAAAGTAGTTTGAGAGACTATATATCATCCGTAAGTATATAATATCGGGGGTTATGATATCGCCTAATACAAATAAGAAAAAATATTTAAATTTTTTGGGTATAAATGACAGCCATATTCTACTGGTCTAGCCACTTGACTATGTAATGAGTCACTGTTTGCATAGGTTCTTATAACTAAATATATGATGAACATGAAAAATTGAGGTACTGACAAAGTGATAATAAAATATGGAACATAATTGGTATGTATGTTTTACTGTAGATGTAGTGGAATTTTAACAAAAATCTTAAGACTCCACGATTTTTTTTTTTCATTTATAATAGTAATGTTAAGGAAATAGGCATTTTTTTTTTCAAAAGGGTAAAAATATAGTCATATATTGACAAGGTACAAATTAGGTTGCATTCTCAAGGATGCCGTGATTGACCGCTCATGTGTAGTCATAATTGTATAGTGGTCCTCGTAAATGACATCTAATATTTTCTTCCACATAAGAAACAAACTTGAAAGACCCGCAGAAGACTTTTGCCCATCTTTTATATGGATGACTAAAAGTTTCCAACGATGTACGTCGTAATTATTGATTAAAAGTAGTTTTAGATATTATATATCATCCCCTAAGTATAAAATATTGGGGTGACGATATCGCCTGATACAAACACGAAAAAATATTTAAATATTTTGGGTATAAATGACAGGCATATTCTATTGGTCTAGCCACTTGACTCTGTAATGGGTCAGTGTTTCCATAGGTCCTTATAACTAAATATATGATGAACATGAAATATTGTGGTACTGACAAAGTGATAATTAAATATGGAACATAATAGGTATGTATGTTTTACTGTAGATGTGGTGCAATTTTAACAAATATCTTAAGACTCCATGATTTTTTTTTTCATTTATAATAGTAATGTTAAGGAAATAGGCAATTTTTTTTTAAAAGGGAAAAAATATAGTCATATAATGACAAGGTACAAATTAGGTTGCATTCTCATACATGCCGTGATTCACCGCTCATGTGTAGTCATAATTGTACAGTGGTCCTCGTAAATGACATCTCATATTTTCTTCCACATAAGAAACAAACTAGAAAGACCCGCGAGAAGACTTTTGGCCATTTTTTATATGGATGACTAAGAAGTTTCCAACGATGTACGTCGTAAATATTGATTAAAAGTAGTTTTAGATATTATATATCATCCCTAAGTATATAATATCGAGGGTTACGATATCGCCTGATACAACCAAGAAAAAATATTTAAATATTTTGGGTATAAATGACAGGCATATTCTATTGGTCTAGCCACTCGACTCTGTAATGGGTCACTATTTCCATAGGTTCTTATAACTAAATATATGATGAACATGAAAAATTGAGGTACTAACAAAGTGATAATTAAATATGGAACATAATAGGTATGTAGGTTTTACGGTAGATGTGGTTCAATTTTAACAAATATCTTAGGACTCGATGATTTTTTCATTTATAATAGTAATGTTAAGGAAATAGGCATTTTTTTTTCAAAAGCGAAAAAAAATAGTCATATAATGACAAGGTACAAATTAGGTCACATTCTCATGCATGCCGTGATTGACCGCTCATGTGTAGTCATAATTGTATGGTGGTCGTCCTAAATGACATCTCATATTTTCTTTCACATAAGAAACAAACTTGAAAGACCCGCGAGAAGACTTTTTCCCATCTTTTATATGGATGGCTAAGAAGTTTCCAACGATATACGTCGTAATTATTGATTAAAGTAGTTTTTAGATATTATATATCATCCCTAAGTATATAATATCGGGGGGTTAGTACTTGTACGTATTATATATCATCCCTAAGTATATAATATCGAGGGTTACGATATCGCCTGATACAAACAAGAAAAATATTTAAATATTTTGGGTATAAATGACATATTCTACTTATCTAGCCACTGACTCCTGTAATGGGTCAGTGTTTCCATAGGTTCTTATAACTAGATATACGATGAACATGAAAAATTGAGGTACTGACAAAGTGATAATTAAATATGGAACATAGTAGGTATGTATGTTTTCCTGTAGATGTGGTGCAATTTTAACAAATATCTTAAGACTCCATGATTTTTTTTTCATTTATAATAGTAATGTTAAGGAAATAGGCATTTTTTTCAAAAGGAAAAATATAGTCATATAATGACAAGTTGCAAATTAGGTTGCATTCTCATGCATGCCGTGAT